>OX438778.1:12371523-12971523 GCA_949316455.1 Acleris holmiana
AAAAATGCGCGGTGATACCAATTTATAATTGTTACATTACGTTACGTAGTTAGTTCCGTGTATGGCTACATCTTTAGCGTAACAAAAGCATCAATGACTGCCCTACATACGAGAATACTTTGCCAACTTTCTTTTTAACGCTCGCCACAAACAAAAGTGCTATGTTTGTACAATCTATCTATTTGTGGGTAAGGTGCAAAAAGTTGGGCACGCTAACTCTCGTAAGTAAATGTTCTATGAAACGTTTCCGTTGTGCGACGCAAGTTAGCCATACAAATTGTAAGGATACTTATCGTCGCCCAACGGAACTTTTGTTTGTATAGTTAACTACGCTTATCTATGGACCAACTTTTTGGTCCTTTCAATTGTGTGTGGGTGTCAGTCTATCTACCATTACCTAAAGCCTAAACGAGTAAAGCAGTTACAGAGTTTTCGTCTTTTTCGAAAATAAAAAAATCGAAAAATGACATTTTTTAAGAATTATTAAAATGCCTTTTTTCCATTAATATAATACTTGAGCATGTGTACGTGGCGCGGTAAACGTCACTGTACCTGCACTGGTCGGAACGGTAGTTGCAGCGTAGCTTCGGGCGTATGTCGCCGTACACGCCCTGGCCTAAGCCGCCGTTATGGCATGAAAGCATGGAATGGGAGTGCCCGTGGCTCGTAGTTCAAAGGCAGGTTGCTTTCGCGTAGATTGCACGTGTAGCCGTACACGGCGCGGCGTGGAGAAATACCTTAAGGTGGGTACGTACGAATTAGAGCAGCCTCGGGTTGAGGCACGCACGGCTCACCTATTTTGCTCAAATTCGTACGCGCTCACGCGCTGTGCGCGAGCAGCGAGCGGCGCGGGGCGAGCCGTCGAGAATCGTTCTTTTGACCGTGCTCAAGGGCGCCTCAATGTGCGTGCCTCGCGTAAATTGGACGTGTTTCCGAGCAATTTTTTCTTCTTTTTGTTAATACTTCGGTGGATTATGATATTTATGATAAACGCAGTCGCGGCTGTCATCGTGTCCGACGCTATTTTGGAATGTTGGATCACGGCGAGCACGCTGCTTCGCGTGGCGAGCTCGTCTCAGGCTGAGCCGCTCAGATTCGTACCCAGCTTTAAACGCGGCATGCTTCCATGTCGACAACGCAGGCACGTGTCACAGTCTGAGCACCAGCATGAAATAGGTTTTGAGTGCCCATGGGCCATACCTCGAAGGCAGGCTGCTTGTGCGCGTGGAAGGCGCGGCGGCTGCCGTGCAGCAGCAGCACGCCGCGCGCGGCGGCGCCGGGGCAGGCGTCCCCGTACATGCACTGGTCGGAGCGGTAGTTGTACCGGCACGGCAGCTCCCGCACGGCGCGCCCGTGATAGTGGAATATCACGTTGATTATGTCCTGGAAAACGTCTGTTGTATAAATGTCACATGAAGCAATTTGAACCATCTATGTAACCCTTTACACTCTTCTGTCAGATTTTTTACGTGTTTCTGGCACCAAGATTGTACCCTTAGCAAAATATATGATGAGCACTGTACAACTAAAACACCATGGGACTCATCAGAGGGACTATCCAGAAGGTATTGTTTTTGTTACCCGTGGCCATGGCAGCCAATATATCCCTGTACATACCCCGATTAGACATGTTTAATACTTTGTGTAAAAAGTAGATGAAGATAAATAGTGATTATGGATGAGGACTTTTTATTCAACCATCCCAACTATGTTCAATCAATGCTTCAATTGGACACTAGCTGCAGGAGTCATAGACTGCTACATTATGATATTCAGGGTTTTATGTGTGTACAAAAAGTTTAATATTGGTCCCACTATTTGTCTTTGTGGAGTGAAAACACTAGGTATAATATAAATTGTTTACCTGATCACCCCAAGGTATATACAGTTTCCATTTAAGCATAATAGGGGTCACATAATCTCCCCAACCGAAACTTCTCATTCTTGTCAGATTCATGAGCATCACGCCAGAGTTGAGGCCTGCAAATATAACTTAAAACATTATAATAGAAGTGGATATTGATAGTTCACAAATTAATCCATGCATTACAGTAGTCACAGTGCTCCTGCAAGATATGTTTTAAGCAGGACATTGTTACATCTGCAGTAGCATAACCCAATTTGAAACCCATCACAATGAGTTTAATCTTGTATAAAATCATTTAACATGACTATAAAGTAATTTAACAAAATGATTACTAACCATACTTCCCATAAAATGGATGCTTGGCAAATCGTGGGTACCATGAAACATTAGGATTTTCATTTTCCACGGCCATAGCAGTAATTTGGGAACTGTTGAACTCTGAGAATACCTGCCATAATTCATCTGCAGCACCCAAGAATAAGGTATCAGTGTCTACATAGATCATAGCATCTATGTGGGTAATAAGTTCCTGCAAATTATAAAAGAGTAAGGTAATATTAAGATAAAAAACCAGTTACAACTGAGACATTCCATTCAACTCAATGATTCAGGGGCTCTATATCTGCTTCGTAAAACAATATTGCTTTTGATACAAGTAAATAATCATTTTATCATTACCATACATCGCAATTATTGGTGCGGGAATGATTTGAGAAAGAATGGAGATAAACAGATAGGTTAGTCTGAGAAAAATCATATTATACCTTAACTAATTCTCTGCGAATTGTATACACTCTATGATATAGTTTTTTTAATTCAATACCTACTCTTTGGGTAAAATCATTCCTGCACCGAAAATTGTGATGTATGATCATTACTAGTAATCGGCCGGATGGAGCAAAACTTTAACAAAACTTGTAAAGCTGACATAAAGGAGAACTTACAACCAAGAAAAATATCAATATTGTTGGCAGATTAGTGTTCAATTTAACTCTATAAATCTGAGTGTCGGGTTTGGTATATGGAAATTAATATTTTCATGGCTGTAACATACTGTAATGTAAGTACCGTTAAAATTTTGCTCCGTCTGTGCCGATCACTAATCATTACATTGATCAAACAATAACAGGTCATGTAACATTGTTGTTGGTAGCATTGTTTTACTGAGTTGAATAGAGCCCAAAAATCAACTTTTTATTTAGTAGCTTTAGTGTAAGATGTTACCGGAATGAACAAGCGTTGTGCTGCACATTTACTGAATAAATTCATCCAATCTTCTGCATGCTCTTCAGGGAAATGTATCCTATGCAGTTCAAAATCAAGCTGATTACCAGACAGAACCCTCCACTTGCTCAAAGTCTCATTGAAGTTTAACCTCAGCTTGTCGTCCGTGAAAATAACGAAGTGAACTGGAGTCTTTGTAAATAGTAAAACGGACTTAACAACATTTAAGGACTCGTTAAATCTTGAATCGCATACGACAAACGACAAGACGATTCTTTTTGTCACAATATTGATGCTTTTCTCAGAAACACTGTAAAATTAGACAAGAGGACACAAAGATAAATAACATTAGAATACGAACACATTAAATAAATTTAACTTAACAAAAATACATACGAATTAATTAATTTTGGACTTGCTTCATTTATTTTAACAGACTCAGTACTAATCTTACAAAATAAATAAATTAACATAAAACTAAAACTTAGCAATAAAATCGTTTTCCACAGAGGTATTCGTCTCATTGTTAACATTATAAAATTATTATAAAACAAATCCAACTGGTATGTATCATAAATCACACTAAACTTGTGCTACTCCATTGTTTGTTTACTTTTAATTTTTTTATTTATTTTTTTAAAACATATATGAGTTCTCAAAACTGTTACGATGCTAGAAAAAAGCTTTTGCTATACCCAAGACTATTTAAGCTACTTTAAAAAGCATTCATTCATGAAATATTAGGTACATGGTAAAAAATAAGTTTCGACTCTTTGAAACTGTATTTGATTTATTTTGTATGACATTGACATTTGACGTTGACAGTTTTCCTCTGTGGTTTTCGCAAGAATTTTCCTATAATGTATGGGACTGATGGTCTTGCCCCTGTAATCTGTGGACTCTTATTTTCAATATAATTACAGTGTTCGTTTTTGTGTCGTAACAATTGACATTATTCTATATAAACATGGTAATTGCGGCATTTCCTATAGCTAAATTGGGAGTTTTACTCATCAAACAGATAAGTAAACCTATCGCGAATGCTTGTAAAGAACGAGCCAAGAATCATCCCTTTTTTAGAACTTATGTATGTATGCCTCCTGCCCAGTGTAAGTATTCTTTTAACATTGGAACGAATGAATTAATTTAGCTTATTATATTATTAACTATATTGTGATTATCGATTGGTTTATTTGTACAGTTTACAATTGGTGTGAAGTGAGAGCGAAAATGTGGATCCTTAATTTGGGAAGGCCTGTTAACATCCCAGTGCTGAGTGAGCAGATGGCCATCGACCTAGGCGCCAACTTGCTTGGCGAAACGCTCATCTTTGTTATTGGTGCTGGGCTGATCATAGTGGAAATGAACAGGTACCTATCATATTAACTAAATGGTTCAAATAAAATGAAAACATTTACTTGCTACCTTAATACTAAGGTTCGCATTATTTAATTATAATAAACTAAAATAAAAAGGTAACTAAACTACTTATATTTCAATAAAAAGATAGAAATAATAATAGTAATGAACACAATTGCAAAAAGAATACCCTCATACAATACAGATTATTAAAGTACTCTCAACTCTATATAGGGTTTATTTTGTTTGGAAATCAGAAAGTGATTAAGTACCTAGATGTTTAATGTATGTATGTATGTATGTAAATACTTTATTGTACAAAATAAAACAGAAACAATACAATAAAGATACAAGAAAATATTAACCCACCATATGCTGGACAAAAAAAATAGTTGTAGTCTGTTCTGAGGATTCTCTACAAAAAATTACTCAGAAATTTGTCACATATACATCCATAGGCAAATGAGAGGTTAAGTTCTTAAAAATATATAATTTTTCGAAAAATATACTAATAATGTATTGTACAGGCAAGGTAACAAAGAGGCTGCAAAGGAGGAAGCACGTGTAGCAGAATTAACCTACATAAACAATACTATCACAGACTTATACTTCACAGTCCAGCAGCAACAAACTCAGCTAAAGGAGATGGAGCGTATAATTTATTCAGTCAGTAAGTATCACTTGTTCATGGCACATGCTAAGTTCAAACAGAGGACAATTGTAATTGAGTACTGAAAAACCATTGTATTAATAACGGGTGATAACAAAAAAATGAGAATTATTTGCAAAGCTGTAAAAAAATACTTATGTAACATTTTAACAAACTTTTTTATAGTAAGGTTATAATACACATTTAACTATTTACAAAATAATCAATGAACGTTACAATAAGGCCCGTGATCAGCTGTTTGATGCAGTTTTGACATAATGCCCGAACAAGACAGTTGGACAGCATTTTTGTCCATTTTTCGCACACAAGTTTTGATCCTTTTAATTAGTTCGGCACAATTTTCTGCACTCCAATTATTTTTGTAAACCAGACTGTTCAAATGACCAAAAAAATCTTCGATGGGCCGACATTGTGGAAGGTTTGTGGGATTTCGGATTTTCGGTACAAATGGCACATTATGGGATTCCAGGAATTGCAATGTTTTTTTGGCGTAATGCGACGATGCCTTATCTGGCCAAAATACATATTCTCCATCAGGGTGATGTTGGCGAATAAACGGTATAAGTATTTTTTTCAAGCATTCACTCTCATATACTTTTTGATTGACCGCTAAACCACTAGGTTTGAACCACAGTTTTGACACACCTTTATCGGAAATAGCCACATAAAGCATAACTTTCTGCTCAAACTTGTGCTTATACTTGTGTTTTATATTGTCTGGTGTTGTTGAAATATTGCTGGTATAGTACCGAACATTTTCCAGGTATATGGGTTTTGCTCAAAGGGAAATAACTTTCACCATCCAAAATAAACGATTTTCCTCTGTAATTTCTAACCATCCAGCGGCATTGTGACATAATGTTAGATTTTTGCTGATCGGTGTATTCCGGTGCACGTACCTTCTTGCGGCACTCCAAACCCACCTTTTTTAAAGACCGGCAAATGTACGGTTGAGAACATTTAAATACTTTCGCGGCATCTCGTTGGCTCATGGAATCACTATCATTGAAAGTGGTATGGAGTTTCTTCAGTCTTCCCTTGGTCATTATTTTAGCTGGTCGGCCGCTACCACGTTTGCGAGCTGTCGTCAAGGATGCAAGAATTCTATATATAGTAGAAACTGATACATTTTCTTTGGTAAAATGATCTACTGTGTACTTTTCCCCATGTTTATATTTTTATTATAAAAATGTACAACGCGTTTTCGCAGAGCTTCTTGTTTCGACGTCATTTTGACAAAAATAAATGATTGAAAAAATAAAACAAATGAAAATCAAGAATCTCAAAAGAGGTAAAAATAACCTCATGAACAACTTTTTTGTCAATGACAATAGATATTTTTTTTAAGACTACTGAAAATGATTCTCATTTTTTTGTTATCACCCGTTAGTACTCGGCTGTCTATTGCTGTCACACTCTCTCTGGTATCATCATCATATTTGATATTCCAAAGAGAGTGTGAAAGTGATAGACAGCCAAGTACTATTAATACTTTGGTTTTACTGTACAATGTCTGATATTTTGATAATATTAATAAAAAATTGCACCATATTTAAACACTAAATTAACAAAGGCTATAGCCAGGTCTCCATAGTAAGTCGGCCCTTACATCAAATGGGGTTGGGTACTTCCTACAAAACATCAGCAGAATTCGTGGCCAAGTTAGTGTATGTCAATGTACTTCACAACCACATAAAAAAATGATTATTTTTAAATTGTTTTTTTTTTCTTTTTTTATATGATAACTAGTATTCGTTTTTTGGGTGGCGATGCATATCTATCTAAATAACATTTCAAAATTTGAAGCAAATCGCTTGAATACATCAAAAAAAACAAACATTAAAAAAAATTGAAAAAATCATAAGTCGGAAACTATTACAAGTAAGATGTTCATACTTGGCTAAAATATTCATTACAAGAGGTACTCACAAAAAAATCCCCAATCCCATTTGATGTAAGGGCCGACTTACTATGGAAACCCGGCTATAGCCATTCTATACTTAACGGTGTCCACACTCAGTTAAAACTACTAGAAATTAGCCAGGTTCAATCCATTTTAATGAAATTCATTGACAATGGATTGGACAGGTTCATTTGGACCAACTGTGAATGTGGACTCTACTGAGTAAATAATAAGTTAAAACATGACTATTTCTAAAGTGGTCTATTGTACAGCATTCATACTCCTTTATATAAAACCAGTAGTTTTTCTACCATAAGTACTATTTAAACAAGTTTCCATTTTAGGTGGAAAGTCATTAACAACACCAGCTCCAGAGATAAAACCGCCAACCCCACCCCCTGTGATGCAGAAAGCAGAGTCACACCCTCCTCCTACAGGAGGGGCCCCACCAGCTCCTCCCGTTGCAGTGAAGCCGGCAGAAAACAGTTCGCAATTGAGAGAATGCAGTAATCACACCGTCACCACTATTACCCCTTACCCTAACAAAGGAATTATTCTGAAGTCACTGAATTACATTCAAATGGACGCCTTAAGTTCTGTATTTCCACAAGGCAAAAGTGAAAAAGAACACATACAATCAGAAGAAAAACGTAAAATTATTAAAAAAAGAGAAAATGCAGTTCTCTCAGATGCATTATGCAACATTGAAAATAACTTTAAAAGCTTATTTTGAAATGTGTGCACATTGTATATAGTAGCAAAGTTTGTTGTGTAAAGTATTTATTGTTGAGTTTTTATCATGGATTGTTGAAACTGCACACACATGTAAAACACCAGTGGAGCAATTGACATAGTTGATTAATAGTCAAATTAACATCATGCATGACAGTGAGTAACAAAATAATAATTGTGTCAGTGGAACAAATAGGTTTACTTAGACAAAGGTAACTAGATGATATGTAGCTGTTACAAACTAAAGTTGTGTACTATTATGAACTGTTTCCTAATACTACTGCCAACCAGCTATTGCATTTGGCTGTGATAAGCCTTCTGCTTATACATAAAACTATGCAGTTTTGCAATAAGTTCTCAGTGTAATGTGTCCCTCACAACCACTGATTATAAGGAGCTGTTAGAAGTACCTATTGCATAATTTTTTGGGATCACTCGGAAAAAAATTATTAACAACATATAAAAATACAGTAAATTAAGTATGCAGTGTTAGTAAACTTGTATAAAAAAAAAATCAAGCCTCCTTTAACTACATACCAATTTTGGTCTAAAAATATTATCATGCATGACACAAGCAGCAATAATTAGCACAGTTACCAATTAACTTAAAAAACTTAGAAATATACAATAAAATTTGTATCGTAACATGCAGGTAATGATCAAATGCCAGATTGATGGAATTATGCCATAAAATTATTAATACTTAACTTAAATAGTTGAGGGCTAGATCCATTCATCTTGGTGTTCCATGCTTTATTTTGTTGTTGTTGCAATGACAATATATTTTTTCAATGCCAGATTTGTTATCATCCATCACACAGAATTTGAGTGTAGTGTATGCTTAATATTTACTGATTAGCATGTAGGAATCTATTAAGACATTGTCTAGACAGGCATCAAAAGTGTTACTTTTGTAAACTTAATTTACTAGGTAGAAATAAATTGTATTCAATAAACTTTGATTTATTTTGTAGATGTATGCCGCGTCGCGTATAAATAAATTATAAGTAAATATTGGGGGGACGATCTTTAACAAATTGAAGTCCTTAACTAAGATCTAAGACCGTAGCCCAGACCGGCTTGTATTACTGGTAAACAAT
Source organism: Acleris holmiana (assembly GCA_949316455.1). Lineage (NCBI taxonomy): Eukaryota > Metazoa > Arthropoda > Insecta > Lepidoptera > Tortricidae > Acleris > Acleris holmiana. Next base: position 12,380,379 of record OX438778.1, read on the forward strand.
AGACAAATAAATACTTAAATACAGAAATAAATACTTATTATATCCATAACAAAAAGATAACGCCCTGAGTGCTTTAACAAAAAAATAAATAATGGACGCAATAACGGTTATCCCTTAGTTCCTATAAAATCAATAACTATAATAAAGCATCTCTAAAAACATTTGCTATAGTGAATCATTTTTTTATTGCTTAAAAACTTAATATCTAAGATGTTTAGTGAAGTCCTATAAGTTTTAAATGCTCTAAACTTGTTTGCAATATTTCCAAATTATAAAACGTTAATTTACTTACATTAGCTATAAAATGTCATAAACAATATAAAAAAAAATAGTGACTGCTGAGTTTCTTGTGGCGCTTCTTCTCGGCAGTGGTCTCCTCTTTGAAGCGCTAGTAGAATTTTGACGTGTAAAAGTGCCCGCGCGGCCTACTTACTGAATAAACAACTTTTATAATTATAGGTTTTAAATGACGCGATTTACTATAACCTTCAAAACCTCTAAACATCACTAGCTATAACCAAACACAATTAAACCTTGGATGTGGCAAGATGAAGCAGTAAAGCGGAGTGGGGGGCAACAGCATAAAAACCAATCCCCACCAACATTCTTGATAGGGTAGTTAGATTCTATAGGTTTAATTTGTTCTTCAGAGCAGAAAATAGGGGCCCCGCGGGGCGGGACTCTGTCGACTCCTCGTTAGAACATCTGGCCGAGTTTGTGAAATAGAAATAGATAAAGGGAGAAATCAATAAGGAAGCAAGGCACTCTATTGTGTCAGATATTTTGAACTTATATACCTAATCGTGCCACAAACAATCTATTAAGCTGGGTACGAATCTGAGCGGCTCAGCCTGAGGCATGCTCGCCCCGCACAGCGAGCTGCTCGCGAGTCAAATTGTTGCACATAAACATGCGCGGGTGAAGCAGCGTGCTTGACGCGAGCCGACATTTCAAAATGGCGTCGGACACGATGACAACCGCAGCTGCGTTTGTCATCATAATTCACCGAATTATTAACAAAAAGAAGAAGAAATCGCCTCGGTGGTGGAACGGCTCAGCAACTTTATCAAATTTGTATGCCCACAAACAAGTTAGAACTTGACGTTCTTTCCGCGGCACGCTCGGATACACGTCAAAATTACGCGAGGCACGCACACCGAGGCGCCTTTGAGCACGGTCAAAAGACCGACTCTCGGCGGCTCGCCGCGCGCCGCTCGCCCGCTGCTCGCGCACAGCGCGTGAGCACGTATACTCCATTTCATATACCATGGCCCGATGCACTTGAGACGGTCATTAGGCGTTAACAATAGGATTAGTGATAACAAAAGATACCTGGCCAGACCCTTTTGCGGCGTGGTATGCAGGTTGGACCGACGCGTGCCATTTTGAAGTGCTCCTAATTAGATAACAAAAGGCAAACATTATGAGCCCTATTGTTAAGCTTCAAGTGCATCGGGCCATGGTATATGAAATGGAGTATACGAATTTGAGCAAAATGGGTGAGCCGTACGTGCCTCAACCCGAGGCTGCTCTAATTCGTACCCACCTTTACAATTCTGCTCTCCTTACGAAGAGTGCAATAACTAGGCTCAAATTACACTCGAGTTATAGAAGAAGTGTGCACCGATCTGTGCACATTTCTAGTGCACATTTCAGAACAGACATCAACGTTTGTTTGAGTTTTAGGTTTTAACGATTATAGGACTTGCAGATCCGCGCGCAGTTAACCCCATGTGCTTCTGTTTAAGCCACAAGAGAAAATAAGTACTCTTTTACCGAAAAATAATTGTCCTTGCATGCAATATCCATGGACTTATTTCTCTAATAAATAAGTCCGTGGGAGTGTCTATAAATAACTCGACATTGGCGAAATAGACCTTGACGCCAATTTTAAATTTTGAATACTTATTCTAAATTACGAATGTTAGGTAAAATAATGTAAAAAAGATTTTAAATGTTATGTATTATGAATGTTACACATTTTAATTTATAGTAAGTAATTAATGATTAGAGCAAGTGAAGTTGTGGCATCTAATTTTATGACACTTGACGTTATAGCAAAAATGGTAGTACACACAATAACTGCCAAACAAATTGTATACATTGCCAATATTGCCATCCATTAAAGTAAGCGGCCAAGGGCGGGTCGGACTCGCGCACGAAGGGTTCCGTATCATTATCTATACAACATTTGACACTAAATTTTTAAAGTGAATTTAATAGTGTTTTTTCGGGTGCAGACTCGTGGTCACCCCAGTTTGTCACCCCAGTGCCTTTCGACGGAGCCCTGCCTATGGCAGGGCTCCTATTTCTGAGCGATTTGCCCTTCGGGCATCTTAAGATACCTAACGAACCTAACCTACCTACTTTTGCGGAATAAAAATTATTTCTGACGAATAACCGACTAAAGCGAATAGCACTGGGGTGACAAACTGGTGTGACCACGAGTCATCCGCTGTTTTTTCAGTGGTGGTAGGACCCTGTGCATGGTCCATCCGGATCACTACCACCATCTTATCTATTAACCTACCGCCAATCAGCATGTTCACATTGTTGAGCTACGGTGTGGGGATAAGACAACTGGTGAAATTACTAGCATATAGGCGTCGTCCTCAGGGTTGGCAATGCATTTGAGGTCATAGGATTGCAGTCAGGGGGAATTCAAATGTCTTATGGGTCTCAGATTCCACTTACAATCAGGTGGGCTGTGCTCATGTGCCTTCTTATTGCAATAAAAAAAAAAACTGTAAATGTGGCTACACAACGATAAAAAAGTCTTTCTAGAGTTGTTAGTATTTCTGTAGCTCCCCCACTCTGGGAATAACGGCGTGATGTCATGTCGTCTATCTATTCTGTAAATACTTCAAGTTTCTACGTTGTTATTAACATCGAGAAAAATAAGGCAAAAATCACGTTTGTTGTATGGGTGCGCCTTAATTTATTTTATATTAATTTAATTATTTATTTGTTGAAGTGAATATACAACTAAATATTCTGTTATTATTTTAAGTGTCTACCTGTTGCTGTTAACAGGCAAAAATGGCAATAAAATCATGTGCTGTATGGGACCCCGCTTAAATATTTATTTTATAAAGAGGCAACAGGAATAGGTACATCATCTGTGAAAATTTTTAACTGTCTAGCTATACATTAGATACAGCCTCGTGACACACAGACAGACGAACAGTGGATTCTTAGTAATAGGGTCCCATTTTTACCCTTTGGATATGAACCCTAAATAAAGAGAATATTATGGAATTGTATTTTTTTATTATTCTAACCAGTCATTCATATAAGTACATTCTTGTGGTGTTATAAGCCCTGTAGAGTAACACTTGTGGATGAGAGGGCACACACCACATGGCACCTGCACTAGCCCAGGCGGAGGGAGTAGGGACTCGATGGCTCGGAAAACTCTACTCCCATCTGGGTACACACTGCTCTCTGCCTTGCCATCATACACTAATGTGTTCAAAATCATTATAACATCTTCTACATCTAGTTTAACCTGGAAAAATTAAATAAACATGTACCTATTGGTTATGATCTAATCAATTAGTAATTAATTGATCCTCATCAATTCATAATTTAACACAAAATATTTTATGTATGTATCTGTAACCACTTACATTGCTTATTCCTAAATCAGTTATATACTTGTGAACTTCAGCTCCTGTAGCATATGACTGTGTCCTGCCTACGATAGGCCCTCGCACATTATTCTTTATTTTGTCGGCTCTCTGCTGCAGAAATCTGAGGCATTGACGGTTAAGTATATCAACAAATTCTGACTCAAAGTCTTGGTCCTGGTACCAAGCTCCTCCAGAAATAGAACGGTCTGGTTCTAAATTAAACAACATGTACACTTTCTTTTTGGAGGCCTGCAAAACAATAACATGTGTAAATTTATTATGTTCAAAAATGAAACAAACAGCAAATTAAGAAAATATTTTGTACATTTGCACTACCAAATACAGATCTCTGCTATCCAAAATAAATGATTTTATATTAAATTTACTCACATTAACACATTTTACTGATTTTATAACTTTTTTGCTTTCTAGGCTTTTTAGAACCTTTGTAAGCTGTGTGTTGGCAAGGTTTGAGCGCACCCTGATGTCCCGAATCCATATGCCCTTATTACCAGCTTCCTCTATCAGGTTATAAACAACTTTCTCCTCATTATCTGCACCTTTAACTGCTGTTTTATTTGTTTGTACCTTTAATCTGCAATCATGACATGTATAAATTAATATGCCTGCTCATAGATCTCATAGTTTCTTTTTAAATTATTTGCGGTCCACCGCAATATTCCGCAGTGATGTCACCAATTTCAAGTGAATACAATAGATCAGTTAACAAAATAAATCAAAAGTACAAGCCCGACATCTACCCGAAGGTTATTGGTGATCGGCATTATTATTGCTTTTTATGCTAATATCGCCACTACTTTAAAAAAACCTCGTATCTCACAAATTGTGATGTAAGATATTAAGATTAAATCGTACATCACGATTTATGAGATACAAGGTTTTTTCAAAGTAGTGACAATATATGTTATAGACTTAGGATTAATGTAAAGTGTAACTTTGAAACATGTTATAAAATTACTACTTTTAGTCTGGCAAAGCAAGAAGAGAAACTCACCGGTAGATCAAGGAACCACCTTGATGGAATAAGTCGAAAAAGCCCTGCTGCAGCAACGAGTTAATCGCACCTACTAACTCCGATGACGATAGCTCCGGTACTGCAGCAATGATGTCTTTATCTGATACGCCTTTGGGATTTTTTTTCGCCACATTTAAAATCTTTTCCTTGATTGCTTCTTCCGACTTATTTGCACTCATGTTAGTCAATTAATTTTAAAACATTTACAGCCAACCGGTAATCAACATGCAATTAATCAGCTGGTGAAACCAAACCTTTTCCTGCCTTTTCCCAATAACCATTAAATTAACCATTCAACCATAATAAAAAATAACCAACCACCAAAAAAAAATCAAATTTATAAATATTGTCAATGTCAAAGAGTCTGTTCAAGCAATATTTTAGAACGCCGTACGTATTTCTACCAAAAACCGCCAAGTAAAGGCATTGGTAAGTTGGTAACCGACTTCAAAATTATAAGTTTGTGTAACTTCTTGATTATCTAATTTATTACCTACATTAATAGAAGCCCAATTCTCAGCCAGGCTTACAAGTGCGAGTCAAAAACTTAGTTAGTTTCGAAGACAGCAATCAGTGCCGTAACTAGGCGTGGGCGAAGTGCGCCCTCGCGAGGCCTCATTAAATGCGATGCCATCAAACTTCAAAAATCAATTTTCCTGAACCAGAAATAGATAATAATCACAAAATATAAGTAATATAAGAAGGCATATCTGATCTACGTTTGAACGCTCACATCCGAGTCATAATTTCGTCATTTCATTCTAACCTTTAGGAAGAACTACAATTTTTAGTGCCTAACCTACTAAACTCCATTAGAGACACAATTGAAATGATTCTATACATAATTACAAATGAATTGGAAGATATCTATCCTCATGTTTGCTATTAGAATTATGTTGACTATACCTGTAAGTACAGCTTCCGCAGAAAGAATTTTTCTAAGCTAAATATATTTGAAAACTACTTACTTAAGAAACAGTATGAAGAAAAGGGGCCTCGCTGATACGACTCCGCCACTGAACAGAAAAAACAGTAGCAGTGTGAAGTGGGCGTGGCACGTGTGATGATGCTTAGAAAAAAAGTTTAAAATGTTTAACTTTCGTTAACGGATCAGGGTGCATATTCTTTTATAAAATGAAATCCTTCGGCCAATCATTTTCAAGTTATGGTAGTGGTTGTTTTACGATAGTCTGAGTTTGGCGACAACGGTTCAGAGGCTAGACAAGATGCGTTCGCTAACTAGCGATTCGATTCGTTTTGTTTTTAAACCAATCGCGTCACTAGTAGATCACGTCATTCGAAAAGTCACGTGATCTACCAGTGATGCGATTGGTTTAAAACCAAACGAATCGAATCGCTAGTTAGGGTATGCATCTTGGCTAGGGGCTCTGACTTCTGACAGTTTGCGAAGCGCATGCCACTTCTAGTTCTTTCTATTCTGTGGACACCGCCCACGCTACGCCACCGACAGTAATAGTCTACGATTAGTTTAAATAGTTTTATAATATAGCAACCCCACGAGTTGAGGATAAATAAGAATGGATGTTTTTTTTATAATTATATTATTTTATGTATGAGATAGGTATGTTATTTTATTTAAATTAAAGTAATAAATACACGGTATAAACTAGTATCTCTTTTATGTTACTAAGGACACCTAGTAGTATCACTAGTAGGTACCATTGATGGTACAAATCAATGGTACACCACACCATCTTATACAACAAACAAAGTTACATAATCCGTGACTAACGCGACCACGCTTTTATATAGGTGCATTTACTTATTATTTTCAATATATTCTTATTATTATTTAATAGTCTGGAACAGGGATGTCACCCCGATATATTATACTACTCTTTGCATGTTACGGAGGTAGGTTTATCGGAGTCAGAGGTTTAAAATAAAAAATAGCGAAGGCGGATCCGGAGCCAGAGGTGTAAAACCAAACGGAACTTCCGGCTTAACGCAGTCACAGCTCCGTAACATCCCTAGTCTGGAACGATAGTGACGCACTGAGCGACAAGCAAGCAAAACAAGATTTGCTAGCCGCTCTGATAATTCACCGTATTACTGCAGACCAACCACCAGCACCATGGTCTTTACTATTCGCAAAAAAATAACAATTTTTAAATTAAAATGTGTTATAAAATTGGGTGGTCATTCACTATTCTTATTTTGTGAAATTAAAGGTATTTTTTTGTAATGATAATGACGTAAAAAATACATAGAACAGAATTTGACAGGCTAAACTAACTTTAATAATTTATTTATTAAAATTACTACAATTCTAAATCCATTTTATATTGTATAATATTTTCTTTTTTCGGGAAACTACTTCGGAGAATAAACATTTTATTGACTTCAGAAGTGGATTCCAGTGTTTCTAGGTACCCAAACCAATAGATAACTAAGCCTGGGCCGAATCTATTCCAGTAAGCCATTAACTGCTCTTTTAAATATCCTGAATGGTTCTCTTCATCTCCAAATAAGGCTTTACTTTCCACCCAATTAACTATGAAGCCATCAACTGCAATTGGTACATCAAGTTTGAAATCGGGAGTCTTGTCGTAACCCCGAGACCGCAAGACATTTTCATCAGAAAACGTTATGTTCATAGACCTTAACTCTCTCTCTAATCTTAACTCATATTCTACTCCGATTGACCTGAAAATATATAAAATATATTATGTATGAATGTAATATCAATCAATCAATCAATAGCCTTTATTATCCTGAATTAAGAAAGCTTTACAGTATGTTTTGATGAAATGTTTAAGTTAAAATATTGTTAGGCCTCCTCTAACGATTTCCACTGCTGTCTGTCCTAAGCGACAATATGTTATATATCTTATTATAAAACAGGTGTTATATATTAGGATGTGGGTAGGCAGAAGCTGTCTACCAGAAATCTGCAGGGTACCCTCAGTCTTGAATCTGACCTATGTAAGTAGTGAACATTACATGTGGCGACAGGAATAAAATTCGAAATTATACATTATGCAAAACATAGTGTTGAAATGTTTAAAAGTGTTACAAAGTGTTAATTTGTGAAAATGGCAGTAAAATTTAGTGAATTTAACCCGGACAAAGACACTTGGAAAAACTATATTGATAGGTTTAGTTACTGTTTGCGAGCGAACAAGATTGAGTCAGATGACTTGAAAAAAAACTAATTTACTTTCTGTCTGTGGGCATACATTGTATGATTTAATAATATCATTAATAGCGCCAGAGGATATAGAAAAAGTGACTTTTAGCCAAGTTAAGCTATTGTTAGATGGTCATTTTAATCCAAAACAATGAAATAGTGCAGTCATATAAATTTCACATGAGAAATCAGTTAGAGGGTGAAAAGGTTAAGGATTATGTAGCCAATTTGAGGAAGCTTGCTATAGATTGTAACTTTGCTGATTTGGATAGGACATTGCGGGACCGTTTAGTGTGTGGTATTAGGGTTAAAGAAATTAAAAAGCAGTTACTACTACAGACAGCATAGACTTTTGACCAGGCGGTTAAATTAGCTCTGACAGCAGAAATGGCAGATGCTGGGGTTTTGGTTATGTCAACACCAGAACTGGTACCTAGTGAGAGTCTCCCTGGACCCAGCAGTGGGGAAGAGCCAATGGATATTAATAAAATCAGAGCAAAGTCTGTGAAACAGGGCAATGATTGCTGGCGGTGTGGCAAGGTACATGGCAAATTTTGCAAATTTCGATGGAGCAAGTGTTATTTATGTAAAAGGACCGGTCATATTGCTGAGGTTTGTTCAAGCACTCAAGAGAAAAGTAAGCCCAAGGAAGAAAGTAAGTTTAATGGCTTGTATGAAGATGCTCCGTGCTACTATGTATCAAATAAAGTTGCTCCTTATAATGTAAGTGTCAAAATAAATAATCAATTAGTGGATATGGAAGTTGATTCAGGGGCTGCTTATACGATGATTAGGGAGAGTACGGCAAAGGAGTTCTGGAATGGGAAGTTACGGACTCTGAGTGAGTCAAAAGTAATCCTGACTACATGGACAAATAGTAAAGTGGGTTTACTCGGGGAAGCTCCTGTTGATGTGAGTTTTAGAGATGTTAGGAAGAAACTGAATGTTTTGGTTGCTAAAGGAGAAGGGCCGAACCTTTTGGGACGGGATTGGTTTCCAGAGTTAAATATACAGCTCAATGGCATTTTAAATGTTAAAGTAGAAGGTGTACAAATGAACAGCATGTTAGATAAATATCAAAATGTATTTCAGCCTGGACTGGGGAAGTATACTGGACCCGTGGTGACCATACCTTTAAAACCTGATGCAAAACCCACATTTTTAAAATGCAGACCTGTTGCTTTTGCTATTAAAGATCGAGTTTTTAATGAGATTGATAGGTTGGTTGCAGAGGATGTGTTAGAGCCAGTCACACATTCTGAGTTTGCTAGTCCCATTGTACCGATAATTAAAAAAAATTGCAAAGTTAGGCTTTGTGGTGATTATAGGTCCACTGTTAATAAAGTCACTGAGACCGACACCTATCCGCTGCCGACATTGAATGAAGCGTTTGCTGCACTACAAGGGGGGGTCATATTTAGCAAAATTGATCTTGATCAAGCATATACTCAAGTAGTTGTGGATGAAGCTTCAGCCATTTTGCTAACTCTTAACACCCCAAAGGGTTTATTTAAGGTAAAGCGGTTAGCATTCGGAGTCAAAGCGTGTCCTGGAATTTTTAAAAGGTTGATGTGTAACTTGTTAGCAGGGATACCAGGCACAGCAGTAGGTACTATTGGACGATATTGTCGTCGGCGGACGCACAACACAGGAACACAATGATAGGCTACAGTCAGTGTTACAAATCTTAAGCAAAGCTGGATTACGTGTCAATAAAGAAAAATGCAAATTCGGGACAGGGGCTGTTGAATTTTTGGGCCATGTTATTGATGCTGTAGGATTACACTCGTGCGGGGATAAAATTAAGGCGATACTGGAAACACCAGCGCCGAAAGATGTAAAACATTTGCAAGCTTTTCTGGGCTTGTTAAATTTCTATGATAGGTCCCTACCAAAGAAGGCAACAGTGGCTGAACCCCTGTTAAAAGGAGCAAAGTGGGCGTGGAATAGAGATTGCCAGCAGGCTTTTGAAATTTTGAAAACTATGCTGACTGCAGGAGATACTTTAGTTCACTATGATCTTAAGAAGCCTTTGTTTATGACGTGTGATGCATCACAGTATGGCCTGGGGGCTGTGTTGGAACATAAGATGGAAGATGGTACCTTAAGGCCAGTAATGTTTGCGTCTAGGACCATGAGCTGTCATGAGCGTAATTATTCACAGATTGATAAAGAGGCGGCAGCTATCGTTTTCGGGTTGCAGAAGTTTTATCAATACATATTTGGACGCAAGGTAACCATTCGAACAGATCACAAACCACTTTTGGGTATTTTTGATCCAGCAAAGCCGATACCGAACGTAATATCGCCTAGAATGTTACGATGGACGTTGTTGCTTAATTCATATGACTATGAAATTAAATATGTAGAGGGAACAAAGATAGGCAACGCGGATTCATTAAGTCGCTGGCCAGCCCCAGGAAGGGTAAATGAAAATGAAAAAGAAGAAATCAATGTATTATTGATAAATGAAACTCCAGTGGAACTACAAATGACTGCTAGAGATGTGGCGAAGTTAAGCAGTAAGGACGAAACTTTATCAAAAGTTTTGTTCTGGATAAGAAATGGATGGCCAAGTAAGGTTGAGAGCAATTTTAAAGATTATTATGTAAGAAAAGATGAACTGTCAGAATATAACGGATGCATTTTGTGGGGCAGTAGAGTCGTTTTGCCTAAAAAAATTCATCAAACCGTGTTGCAAGAACTTCATGATAATCATGAAATCATGATGGTATAGTTGTGACGAAGGCAGTAGCAAAAAGTTATTTTTGGTGGCCAGGACTAGATCGAGAAATAGAAAGAGTTGTGCAGGACTGCCAGGTGTGTAGAGAGGTAAGGAACATGCCACCAAAAGTGACGCACAGGTGGATTACACCGCCAAAGCCATGGTCCCGGGTGCACATTGATTTTGCGGGGCCATTCATAAATAAATAAATAAATAAATAAATAAATATCAGGGGACAATCTCACACAAATTGACCTAGTCCCAAACTAAGTAAATGGGTAAAGTGTTTTTGATTCTGATAGATGCGTTTTCTAAATGGCCTGAAGTAAAAATGGTCAACGAACAGTCAACAGAGCTCAAGTGGGGTCATCCAAAAGTTGGAAGAAATATTCACGGAACAGGGGTTGCCAGACACAATAGTTAGTGACAATGGTAAAGCTTTTGTGTCAGAGGAACTGCAACGTTATTTAGACAGGAACGGCATTAAACACATTTTGGTTCCTCTTTATCACCCAGCATCAAATGGACAAGCCGAAAGAACTGTGCAAACAGTGAAGCGGAAGTTGAAAAAATTATCAAACTTGCCTTGGTCAACCCGGCTTAATCAAATATTATATGGTATTCGGACTACACCTAGTTGTGTTACTGGGAAAACTCCGGCTGAGTTGCTTAATAACCGTAAATTCAAGACCAAATTCGATAGACTTCACCCCCTTTCAGAACAAGCAAAGGAGACTGAGGAAATAACAGATAATGAAGCAAAGAAGACGAGAGAGTTCAAAGCCGGGGAAAGTGTATATTTTAGAAATTACAGAGCTGGCCCACGTTGGTTAAACGGTTCTGTAATCAAGAGAATTGGCATAGTGAGGTATAAGATTGAGCATGGAAACAAGACATTCATAAGACATGTAAACCAAATGCTGGGGTTCACGAAAAAAGATGAAAATGTTAAACAGCATTCACAGAATATGGAAATGAATAAAGTCCCACATAGGGCGGAAAAATGTATTACACAGAGGGAGTACATAGAAGATGAGGAGGATGATAATGAGGAGGCCTATGGCACTATAAGAATTCCGTCACCGAGTCAATGGACTAGAATCATGGGGGTAAATGGTCCAGAAGATTGCCATGTAGATACGTCAACTAGTTCAGCAGTGAATGTCAATAAGAGAGCTAGGTTTTCTGAGAGCCCGCCGTCAGCTGCATCTGCATTTAAGCGTGTCGCACTGCAAGGAATTGATGATAGCAGGGATAGCCTAGAAAGTGAGGAAGACGCGAGTGATGCGTCAGACAATTAATTCATAATAGATATATTATATTAAATAGTGTAATTATATTAATTTGTGTATGTGGAGTGAATAAAAAGTGAACAGTGAGATTTCAATGTTTAGGGTTAAGAACTAAAATGGTGAAAGGATTTAAAGACTAAAAATGATCTCCTTATCCCAGGGGAAAGGCATGTTATATATGTGGGTAGGCAGAAGCTGTCTACCAGAAATCTGCAGGGTACCCGGGTAACAGGAAATAGGGTAACAGGAAATAACAAGCAACATAATAGACAGAAAATAAAAGTTAAATTATTCAGCAACTGAATTATTGATACAAGATACAATCATATTCTCACTAGCTTTTGCTCACGGTTTCATCCATGTAAAAGTCGTTTTACAGCTTTATCGCTACTCCCTCGGGAACTAAAAAATAGGATAAAAACTATCCTGGTTTTTTGGTAATCTACCAGCACTTCGCGTACACTGTACAGCAAACACCATGATGACCAAGCAAATCAACACTAGTACCACACTAGCAGCGAGGGGGAGCACAACATTTTGCACCAAAGCAGACTGAAGTTGCAATTATTGACTTACTGTTTAATTAAATCAGCATATGGACCATAATGATTGTCACTCATGGTTCCCTGGAATTAATTAAAGTATATTATTTAAGATAGCCAGACTACACCCAGGCTTCTTCATGCATTTATGCTGTTCTCTAGGGGGTTGTAAGGTGCTAAAAAAGGCAAAAAAAAAACTTGCACATTCAGCTCCAATAACCCGCTAGTCAGGTCCATTTTGTATAAAAATCAGTGCTTGGCAATGAATGTGCTAAAATCTTGAGTTCTTAGTCTTAGTCTAAATGATCTAGCATGTTTCTTTCCAAATAGTAACAATTAGTTTAGTCATATTACCACAAAAACTTGGTAGGCCAATTCCTTGTCTTCAATCAATGTAGTATCTTTAAAACATTTTTTAACCATGGATGAGTCTGAGTAAACGTTTTGCAACAAGGATCTTGTAAACAAAGCTGGACTGATTCCTTGACTATCTGCTAACCTGTTAAGAAAGGTATACAAAGGCTTTACAGCATTCTCATAAAAAATGTGGTTAATCATCATTGTCCACCGGCCTAGCCAGGACCCCTAAACAATCAGGGTCCTCAGAATTAGGTTCATTTTCATCAATTAAACTTTATGTTACAAAATAAAAATTGTTAAATTTTAACTCCACTGTGGATACAAATTTACTCTGCAAGTTGCACTGATGATTCACTGCATTCTTAAAGCAAACAAACTACAGTTATTACTCAATACACGAATCATATGTTGTCTACTTACTGCAGGATTACATTTTCTCTTGACTGGCCCCTCATTAGTCCCTCGTACAGTTCATAGTATTTACTTGATATTGATGGAGACTTCCTGTAGCTCTGCTTCATGGACCTTTGGACCAACAATGCAATGATACTGCCCAGGGTAGTAGCCGGTAAGCTTAAAAAGATACTAATTATTTACTACTGAATTTTTATTTGGCCTTGATTGCTCATTTAGGATTTAAGTAGTTTGAATGTATTATAGCTGAAATTTTGATGTACCTTTTGTACTTCTTCTTTAATTCATTTTCTGCTTTACGGCTATACGACGTCAGTCTGTTAAAATCTGATACAATAGCATTGTAAAGTTCTACTTTCATGGGCTTCATTCTAATTGCGTAGGCGCCCGATACTATAACTTATTCGCATCACTTGTGGCTTTGCTATTTGTCTTTATTCACAGTTCATACGAAAATTTGATTGAATACTATTTGCAAAGCAAGTTCAAGAAAAACAATAATAACTTCCGACAATAACAATATTCACAATTGACAGACACAGATTGAAGGGTATGTATGTCCACAGATTAGAAGGGTATGTCTAAAGACATACTGTGGACATATATGAATAGATAGGGATCAAACTTAGAACCTGACATTACGACCGCACCGTAGAGTGGAAGTAGTGGCGATAGTATGCAATAAAAAAAATAAAAAAGGTGAAATGGCAGTAAATATTTTTTTTATTATGTCATTTTTAAACTGAACAAGGTTAACCTTTTCGCACTCATCGATTGAGAGCAAGAATCAGCTAACTTCGATGAATTTGAGAATGAACTTCCAATTTCTACGAGTGTATACTAAACTTATTTTTCTTTCAGACGAAGAATGTTTCACCGTTTATAAATAAGCCAATTGTTTATAAATAAGGACATCTTGAACATTTTCAACACTAGTGTTACTGCCATAATACTGCCTTCTTTCTTCGAATCCTTCCTGCCGCTTTGCAGCTACCACATTTATTTCTAATTTCGTTCTATTTTTAAGTATATATATTTGAGAGTTATTGTGTCAAGTCGCTTGCGATCCGCTGAATAAAAATAATTTTCGAGAACGAAGCTTACTAATTGGAGAAAATATTGTGCTTTTAATGCGCAAAGACGCGCCTCCTACCTAAATTGTGTGTAAAATACGTGTATAATCTAGTAGTAGCACGACGCATTTACGTAAATTAAAATTACTATTACATAAAAATTATAAGCCGTATTTTTTTTTTAAATGGTCCTTTAGGCAATTTTGTGTCATCTACCAGTGCTTCCCATGAAGTGACTTCCCATTGTTAAGAAAAAGCACCATTTAGCTGACATTTTAGCAAATAACACTTATTACAACGATAGCATAAATGTGATTATAACAACCATTAAAATAGTATTAAAGGTATACAGTAAAAATTATATCTCTGTACGCCACACTACTGCAGCAGTATAGGCCCAAATTGATAAAAAGGGACATTGGTTGTATCGTATAAATACTATTCGAAAGCTGTCGCGACGTCTCGCGATATGTAAATATTTGTCTATAGCAACATTGTCTACGGAGCATTCCCGCCTTAATCTTTGATTGTCTATGGTAAGATGTCACCCATAAACTTTACATTCTTAACATAGTTTCATAGTTGTGCAAGTGAAAGTGATAATAAGTTCGATTCATCCAAACTCCTGAGCTGTTATAGAAGCTAAGTGCTTATTATCTAAGTACTTATTAGCTAAGTACTTATTAGCTAAGTATTACCTAAGTAATCAAGTCTTACAAGTAATGTTCGCTGAGATGCTAAGTGTCCTGAGTAGGTACACTTAGTATCAAAGCGTCAAATTATATGATTGTTTAGTATGATCTTTAAGAATAATTGATTAATTATATGCCAAGTTTATGATTGTTTGAGTATGATCTTTATGAATATTATATGCCAAGTTTCTATATGACCTTTCCACGTGCTGTGTATGATAATGCCCGAGTGCCTATCATTTTGGCCCGGAAGAGAGTGATGGTTGTAATCCAGCTCAGTGTCCATGGGTTCTGACTTGTCAGACCCAGTGGACTGCCAGGGTGGCTGTGTCCAGCCCTGTGTTTATGAGATATCTCAGTAATGCCCCGAGTGCCTATTGTGTTGGCCCGGAAGAGAGTGATGGTTGTAATCCAGCTCAGTGTCCATGGGTTCTGTCTTGACAGACCCAGTGGACAGCCAGGGTGGCTGTGTCCAGCCCTGTGAATGTGTGATGAGAGAGGTTTAATTATATCTGACACTAATATGGAAATGGTACAGTTATCAATATAACATTAAATTTGATGGTTGGTTAAGCCAACCGGTTTACAGCTTGGCATTTAAGTCCTTGACTTTGTGTGTGCTTTGTGTGTGGCTTAAGCCGTGGCTTCAACTGCGGTTGAAGTCATAGTATTTATTTTAACTACAGGTGGTGACCAATTTACTACCAACCAATAGCAGTGGCACCATATTTGTGAGCCACATTTAATGAGAGAGATGATGATATAACAGCAGGGAGTGAGGACCTAGCAGGATCTGTCGCCAGGTATGAGATCACATTATTACTATTACTATTGCCATTGATCAATACACATACATTACAATGAACCCCGTTAAGTGTTATAATCAACAAACCCCCACAAATCAACGTAACACATAATAAATAAACTATATATATATAATTAATGTCGCTGTGCCACTTTCTGCTATTATGTTTATACAGTCTGAGACTCATTGTACGCCATGAGTGGCGTGAGTCTGGCTAGAGATAATAGTAGAATATAATGATACTAATATATATAAATAAAGGCGGCGACATTTATGGTGAAGGTTGCTAAGGGATATGTATGTGTATCCAAAAGAATAATCAAATTGGGTAAAGAATATATTAATAATTTTCTTATAAGATCAATGTGCGGTTAGTAATTTTGTGACTCATAGCGACATCTAGGGATGACTAGTAGAACTAAAGTTGTGTATTTGGTTTACATAATAATATTGTTTTGAAATCGAACTTATTTGAATGCTGTGTTTGCTTGTGTAAGTTGAATAAAATTGTATTTTATTAAACTTATATTGCAAGGTAAGCATAATTATATAAACGTGACTTAATAATAATTACTTAATTTTGTAGGCGCCATTTTTGGCCTTCAGCCATGTTAGGTATAATTGAATTCAATCAGAAAAATCAACGTGAATCTTAGTAGAATTTGTATTAATACAAATATTTTATTATTATAACGATAATAATCAGTGGATTAATGTATTATTTGTGAATTTGCGACATTTTTCGTTGTTTAAGAATGTTTAGCACGTAAGCTTGTATGTATAACGGAAGTACCGAATAAGCCGTAGATGACAAATTTCATAAAAGGAAATTTATCTTTAACTTATCTAATTCTTACTAATAAGAACGGATATTTAGTAAATAAGACACATTAATAATTTTACGAAATTATTACACTAAATTTAAGAATATAAAAGAATATTTTATGTAATAAAATATGTTCTTGACTCGTATTTCTCTATAGAGGAGCGCGTATTAAACAAACATGGCCGATTTTGTGCATGAAGCAACAAGTGCGTTCTTACTTTAAAAAAGTATTTATTAAGTAAAAAGGTGGAAATACAAGCAAAAAGTGTGTGAAAATTGTGCGTAATTAACAGGTAAGCAATATATTATGTGGTTAAAGTGTTACTTGTTAGTTTATGTCTAAAAATAGTACTTGCGCCGAAATACACGCGGTGTCGCGAACTTGCCTTTACAAAGTTACAAACCAACTTGAGAAATTAGTAATTTCTAATTAAATATCATAACAAACACAAACAGTTGATGCGTTTGTGAGACTATAAGTGAAATACAATGGCATTACATTAATACACCATTGTTTCGTTGTACAGAAATAGATAGGCTTCCATGCCCGTGACGAGAGTACCTACGTTATTTACAAGTTTTACAACGTCCCAGTTACATGTTAGAGAAATTGTTATTGTAATATCTACATGTATAGTAATACGCTTTTATATCATAGGGAAGCGGCAGCAATTAAAGAAATTAAAGGAGAATTTACGAATTGGTTGCTCTGAAATAACGGAGGCACGCATTTTGAATATTGCAAAGGCGTCACGGCCTCACGGCGGCAATCGAGGTTTCATGGCGGTTTTGTAAGAGAATATACTCAGGTATGTGAGATGCTAAACTACATTTAAAAATCAGTAAATTTGTAATATTTCATTCAGTAAAAGATAAATAATGCATTTATACTTACATCGATAGAAATATTTCATGAAACTAGCTACGTAGTAGGTTTGTGTTTACGCTAGTTTGAGATAGATAGCGCTGATGTCAATTTTATACATTGACAGGTTTAAATAATATTATATTTTGTTTTAATTAAATGAAATTAATAGATTGAAAAAAGATAAATAAATTTAACAAAATATTTAGTTTAATGAAAGAATATACATTCATTTGATAATGTTACATTTTTGAGAGATCTAAAGTTATTACATTTAAAATTAATGAAACAAATGAAAATACAAGTTACATTTGTGCAAATAAAAATTGTGTGTTTAATGATAAAGTAAAGTAAAGCATAATTCTTATTTAATTGATTTAGAGAAATTTATTGTTTTATTACTATATTTTGCTTAGTAGAGTAAGAACATGGTTATTTATTTTCTAAATTTTTTTTTGTGTTATGTTATTATGTACACATGAATAACGCGTATATACTATGACTACTACCACCATAGTGTGTATAAGTAGATGTATAGCAAACCATGCTTGATATGCAAACATTCATTTTAAACGGTATACAGTTGTCAAAGGTGATAATTAGTTATGAACAAATAATAACTATTTGATATTAATACGAACATGGTTATATTATTCTTACATTTCTTTATGGATTAATTAACAGATTAATAAAACAAGATGGAAGAAATATTGCTAAATAGACTGTCTACATTTGCATCAAATATAAAGAGTTTATCTGATAAGGCTCTCAGTCTGTGCGCGTGTAGTTCGTGGAATGGTGATAATTTGGAACAAGCTAGAATTACAGCTTCAAAGTTACAATCTATACTCAACAGATTTAATGCTGATTTATACCAGTATTTCAACACGTCAGTCTGTCCAAATGCAGATGAAGTATCTAATTTGACATCGATTCAGTTAGAGGGAGAAGAGACACTGGCTGAGCTTGATGCTAGAGTTCAAGTTAACAAGGACATTCGTACTTCAAGTTCGGATTTGAATAGCAGCAGAGGCAAATTACCTGAATTAAATTTAACTTCATTCAAAGGCGACGTCCTGGAATGGCATCAGTTTTGGGACCAGTTTAGCTCTAATATTGACCAAAGAAACCTTCGTAATGTTGACAAGCTGCTGTACCTAAAGGCTTCTCTAAAGGGGGAAGCAAAGACAGTAGTAGATGGTTTGGAGACAACAAATGAAAATTACCAGATTGCCGTAAAGACTTTAAAGGAAAGATATGGTAAAGGCGTACAAATAATTGATGCTCATTACTCTACACTTTACAAAATGAAAAGAGCTGAAACGTCAGAAGATTGTAGAAAAACATTAGACGAGATTGAAAGACATCTTAGAGTTTTACAATCATTAGGAGAAAACACGAATCATAATCATCTACGATTCCTGATCATGGAAAAGTTCCCGGAAAATATCATATATGAGATGAAGATGAAAATAAGCACCGAATCAATAGATGAAATGAGGAAACAGCTAAATATAATAATTTCTGCAAGAGAAGATGCTAAAAGAGCTTGCGAAATGAATGAATGTAAAAAGGCTAATTACACGGCTGAAACGTTACACATAAGAGAAGCAAGACCGAAAAGAGTTTTCAATGGCTTTGAATTTAATAAAACTGAAAGGAGACATCAGAAGTACAGACCCAACACTTCTGTACATAACAAAACATTTATACCAAAGAAAAGACAACATGAGGAAAAAATAAATGAAAATAAAAATTTCTATAACAAGCGAAGAAAGTTATCTTGTATCTTTTGTCAGGATACTCATTTTAATGATAAATGCACTAAGTTTAAAACAATATCAGAAAGAAAATTGAGGTTGAACAACCGATGTTACAATTGTTTTCAAAAGGGACACCTGAAGAAGTCTTGTAAAAGAACAGTGATCTGCCCGCACTGTGGTATAAATGGACTTCACAATAGAGCATTGTGTCCAAAGGAATTGAATAAGGGTAAAAAGGCTACCAATACTTTACATGTTAATGAGAAAGGATCTACAGTTTTACAAACTGCTATTGTCAACGTGATGGGACAAGATGGAACTTCAACGAAATGTCGTATTTTACTGGATTCTGGAAGTCAACGGAGCTATGTTACAAAAAATATTGCAAAGGATTTAAACTTAGCAATTGAAGAAGACAACCACTTATTTGTTTTTACCTTTGGTTCTAAGAAACCACAGGAACTGGATAGTCCTTTGGTGAAACTGAATATAACAACAAGGACAAACCAAACTAAAACGTTATTTGCTAATGTTGTACCTTCGATAACTCATGGAATTTGTTATCCTAAACAGGAACTTACCGAGTGGACTTACCAAGATAAGTACACACTTGCTGATGATGGTTCATTGTCAGACCGTGTGGACATCTTAATTGGAAATGACTATTATTATTCACTTATGTCAATGGAAAAAATACAAATCAAGGAAAACTTGTACCTAGTAGACTCTGAATTGGGATGGATTCTTTCTGGGAAGACTAAAAATAAATCAAGCGACAATTTATCAGTTCTTACCTATTTTCAATCATCTTGTGAGATAAAACTGAATAAACCAGATCTACCTTTGGATAATGGAAACTTAAAGTTTTTATGGGACTTGGAATCTATTGGCATTACTGACTCTCCTAAAATTAACAGAGACGAAGAAGCAATTAAACATTTTAATGAGAATACAATATTCAAGGATAACAGATATTTTGTGAACTGGCCTTGGAATGAGTATCCACCGGATCTACAGTCTAACTTCGGTTTAGCATATGGTCGTTTAGTAAGTTTGTTAAAACGACTGGACTCTAAGACTTTATCGGCTTATGACCAAACTTTAAATGATCAGTTAGAAAAGGGTATCATAGAGCTGGTACCGACTCAAGACAAGGTTGAACATCCTGTTCACTATTTACCACATCATGGAATTTCAGCACCTGGGAAAACACTCAGAATTGTATATGATGCTTCGGCGAAAATAAAGGATGGCAAAAGCTTGAACGAATGTTTGTATTGCGGACCACTAATGTTAGAAGATTTAACTGGATTATTAATAAAATTTAGATGTCATGCTGTTGGAGTAACGGCAGATGTCGAAAAAGCTTTCTTACAGATAGGTCTTAAAGAAAGGGATAGAGATGTGACAAGATTCTTATGGTTAAAAAATACTAGTCAAATGGCAACTGAAGATAATCTTATACATTTCAGATTCACGCGTGTTCCTTTCGGAATCATAGCAAGTCCGTTTCTGCTGAACGCTACCATAAAGCATCATCTACTGAAATCTGAAAGTGAAAATGTAAGGAAGATAGCAAATGACATATATGTGGATAACCTGCTGACTGGTTCAAATACCACAAAAGAAGCTTTGGAACTCTATAGAGAAAACAAAGAAGCATTTCAACAGATCTCCATGAATCTTCGTGAATGGAGTTCCAATTCAAAAGAATTCATGCAGTGCATTCCTGACACTGGTGAAAACAAGATAGTAAAAACATTAGGACTGAATTGGGATATAAACAAAGATACTCTTAGCTTGAAAACGACGAATAAGATCAATCCATATACCAAAAGAGGTATTTTAAAGACAATCGCAGCAATTTATGATCCATGTGGTTTTACAGTACCCATCTTATTGCCAGCTAAATTATTACTACAAGACCTATGGAAGGCAAAAACCAAATGGGATACGACGTTGTCTAAGGATATGGCTGATAGATGGAAAACCATATTAGAAGACTTAGAGCAGGTCAATTCAATATGTCTACCAAGAAACATAACTAAGTCAAATGACAAGGACTGTCAGCTTCATTGTTTCACTGATTCGTCTACACTAGCATATGCTGCTGTTGTATACATTGTGCAGAGTAACAATGTAAAATTTGTAATTGGTAAATCACGGCTGGTTCCAATAAAGGACCAAGAAAACCTAAAGATACCTAGGTTAGAGCTCCTTGGAGTTCTAATAGGAAGTCGATTAATTAATTATGTAATGAAATTCCTTCAACTAAATGTAACGCAACAAGTGTTATGGACCGACAGCCAGATAGTTATAGATTGGTACCGATCTAACAAACTGCTAGTACCATTTGTATCAAGAAGGATTCAGGAGATTAAAGGTAACAAGAACTTAACAATAAGATACGTTCCATCTGGATTTAATCCTGCTGACGTAGCGACGAGGCCTACAAGTTCAAAAGAAGATCATGTAAGATGGTTGACTGGACCAGACTTTTTATCTCAAAAACCAGCTACATGGCCTGTTGGCCCAATCAGAGACACTTCTCTTTTGGCGGGGGAGGGTCTCTCGAATGCTGATGAATCATCAATGGAAGTAGATGTATATCCTGATGAAGGTTATCAAAACTTACCAGAACTGGAAATTCAAACTGTTGGACTGACTTATGTTAAGGAAAACCAAGAAGAGGCAAATACACTTAATACAAAGGATTTACTGACGAATTCTGAAATATCACCAATCACGGGTACGAGAATTAACTCTCAAGTGCAGGAAATAAGAAATCTGCAGTTACGATCATTTCCAGAAGAATTTAAGGACAAGAAGACACACCTGGCTCGCAATCTAGGTTTATTCATCGACGTCGACGGACTCCTTCGTTGCGACGGTCGTCTGACACATTCGGATTTATCTTACGATGCTAAACATCCGATACTTTTACCTAAAGATTGCAGCTTCACAGTAAACATAATAAAACAGGCACATGAGCAAAATCATCATGTTGGTGTGCCCCACACATTAAGCATAGTGAGACAAAATTACTGGATACCTCAAGGTAGAGCGCAAGTGATTAAAGTGATAAACAAATGTCCACAATGCGTAAAGCATGGCGGTGGACCGTATGCTTTGCCTGCTACCCCAGCTTTGCCAGTAGAAAGGGTGAAGTACGCGTCATCATTTACATATGTAGGTGTAGACTACTTTGGCCCAATGTTTGTAACGTCAGAAGATGGCAAGAAGAAGAGGTGGATTTGTCTATTCACATGCCTGGTTGTACGAGCTATCCATCTTGAGATAGTAAAGGATCTTACTGCTGATGAATGTATGTTAGCATTTCGACGATTTATAGCAACTAGAGGAGCACCAACATTAGTAGTAACTGATAATGCACTACAGTTTAAATTACTCTCTGAAGTTATAGCGGGTAATGGTTTGTCTAAGGAGAATTTAAGATGGAAATTTATACCTCAAATGGCTCCCTGGCATGGAGGTGTATATGAACGGCTTGTGGCTATAGTTAAACATAGTTTAAAAAGAACCTTACAAAAACATTTGCTTAGTGATAATCAATTGCTGACTATCATGAAAGAAGTTGAAGCAGTAGTTAATACAAGACCTCTCACTTATGTCGGAACTGGCTTAGAACATGTACTCAAACCTGCAGACTTTTTAACACCTGGAAAATGTCTAGCTATTCAGGGGTCAACGAACCAAGTGTCATCTTTGGCTACTACTACAAAACAACAAATGGTCGAAGGATGGAAACGTGGTGAAACCATTATGAAGGAATACAAGGACATGTTTATAAACCAGTATTTATTGAGTCTAAGGGAACGGTATAGACACTCACCAAAACAACCCAGAGTTAAGGCTCATGATGCTCCTTGTATTGATGATATTGTACAAATAAAAGGTGACTCAAAGAATCGAGAAAATTGGAAGGTTGGACAGATTGTTGAGCTGATCAAGGGTGCAGATGGACTATGCAGAGTAGCAAAAGTAAAAGTTGGTAATACCATATTTACAAGATCCATTGCTCATTTGTATCCCTTGGAAGTTGATGAATCTGAGCCACAAAGTAATCTTTCTTGTGAAAATGTTGAATCTAAGACAACGCCAAGAACACATGAAATTGATACTGAAGAAACTCCAGATACACCAGTAGCTGTGATAGAAGAAGTGAATAACTTGCAGCCTGATATACTTACAAACGAAATAGAAAATTGTATAGATGTAACAAATAAAAACACAGACACGACGCAAACCACGGATGAGACAATTGAGAGCACAGATATGACAAATGATAACACGGATATGACACATGATAGTAATGAGATGGATACTGATACTATTATGAGAGATAATGAATTAGTTAAAGAACAGTCTATAGAAGATAAACAGAAACGAGTTGCTGCGGTCCGAGCTCTGGAGAAAATCAGGGAATGGACGAGCCACTTGATGACTACCTTGCTTTAGCTCGCCTCGGCGGGTGTGTCGCGACGTCTCGCGATATGTAAATATTTGTCTATAGCAACATTGTCTACGGAGCATTCCCGCCTTAATCTTTGATTGTCTATGGTAAGATGTCACCCATAAACTTTACATTCTTAACATAGTTTCATAGTTGTGCAAGTGAAAGTGATAATAAGTTCGATTCATCCAAACTCCTGAGCTGTTATAGAAGCTAAGTGCTTATTATCTAAGTACTTATTAGCTAAGTACTTATTAGCTAAGTATTACCTAAGTAATCAAGTCTTACAAGTAATGTTCGCTGAGATGCTAAGTGTCCTGAGTAGGTACACTTAGTATCAAAGCGTCAAATTATATGATTGTTTAGTATGATCTTTAAGAATAATTGATTAATTATATGCCAAGTTTATGATTGTTTGAGTATGATCTTTATGAATATTATATGCCAAGTTTCTATATGACCTTTCCACGTGCTGTGTATGATAATGCCCGAGTGCCTATCATTTTGGCCCGGAAGAGAGTGATGGTTGTAATCCAGCTCAGTGTCCATGGGTTCTGACTTGTCAGACCCAGTGGACTGCCAGGGTGGCTGTGTCCAGCCCTGTGTTTATGAGATATCTCAGTAATGCCCCGAGTGCCTATTGTGTTGGCCCGGAAGAGAGTGATGGTTGTAATCCAGCTCAGTGTCCATGGGTTCTGTCTTGACAGACCCAGTGGACAGCCAGGGTGGCTGTGTCCAGCCCTGTGAATGTGTGATGAGAGAGGTTTAATTATATCTGACACTAATATGGAAATGGTACAGTTATCAATATAACATTAAATTTGATGGTTGGTTAAGCCAACCGGTTTACAGCTTGGCATTTAAGTCCTTGACTTTGTGTGTGCTTTGTGTGTGGCTTAAGCCGTGGCTTCAACTGCGGTTGAAGTCATAGTATTTATTTTAACTACAGGTGGTGACCAATTTACTACCAACCAATAGCAGTGGCACCATATTTGTGAGCCACATTTAATGAGAGAGATGATGATATAACAGCAGGGAGTGAGGACCTAGCAGGATCTGTCGCCAGGTATGAGATCACATTATTACTATTACTATTGCCATTGATCAATACACATACATTACAATGAACCCCGTTAAGTGTTATAATCAACAAACCCCCACAAATCAACGTAACACATAATAAATAAACTATATATATATAATTAATGTCGCTGTGCCACTTTCTGCTATTATGTTTATACAGTCTGAGACTCATTGTACGCCATGAGTGGCGTGAGTCTGGCTAGAGATAATAGTAGAA
Source organism: Acleris holmiana (assembly GCA_949316455.1). Taxonomy (NCBI): domain Eukaryota; kingdom Metazoa; phylum Arthropoda; class Insecta; order Lepidoptera; family Tortricidae; genus Acleris; species Acleris holmiana. Next base: position 12,405,329 of record OX438778.1, read on the forward strand.
TATAATGATACTAATATATATAAATAAAGGCGGCGACAAAAGCCATTTCAACTTTTAAACAATACTATCATATAGTATAGTTACGAGTATGTAGGTATAAGTAGCGAGAACATATAGTCGTCTCTAATCAGGCAGTAATAAATCATCTTTCTTTCGATACACAGTGTTTTCACTTAGCTTCTAGCCCCCACACTACAAGGCTCAGGTCGACTTTGTCCACATTCCTATTTCATCACCTTCTTAAATGGTCCACAATGCCATATGGCCAACTATTCTAATTCGTCGGCATTCCTATATTGTCAACTTCCTAACTCATTCACTTTCCTTCAATGCCCGTTTTTTAACTCGTCCGTATTCGTATACGGTCCATAGTGCTAACTGGTCCACATTCCTATTTCGTTCTTAGTGCTTACTGGTCCACAATCCTATATAGTCCACAGTGCCAACTCGTCCACAGTTTTATTGTGTGTGATCAACTCCTAAACTCGTTCACTACTCTTCACAAATCCCATGAATGCCGCGGGTTACAATTTGTAAATTTTACAAACTCATCCACGAAGAATTTGTTAATCGTGTAGTTCTCGATAACTATTAAATTTCCAAGTTTAAATAGTACCCTTTCCACCAGGACTTAAGCTCCGTACAAAAAGTAATTAAAACCAGTTTCGTGGTTTAACTATGGAAGTGTAACAGACGGACGGACAGAGATTAATTTTCGCATACATAATATAAGCGTGGATATCTGCTGAAACATAAAACGGCTAAGTACCTAACACCCAAACCTACTTACACGCAACCACAGCCTTGGCCGCTGATACACCAAACCTCCTTCGTTACGTGAAGGCTCAGCTTTTCGTCAGAGCTGTTTCTTCTATTCTTTAAGATGCTGAAGTTAGGCCGCACTTTTGAATCGTGGAAAAGGAAAAGGAAGCAATGTGTCGCTCTCCATGGTCGATTTGTACCGCTTAACAATACGACTAGTGTTAGGCATTTAGTTCTATTAGCGGTGTCTTTTTATATTTCGCCAATGACCAGTGATTGAAATTTTTAAATGGGGTTGTGCTGTAACTTACGTGTAACAACAATTTTAAACGTTATTTTGCGATAATTAAAATATATGCAAAAATAATACTGTTCTTGTCAGATGTCAACGTCAATCGATTTTTCCGTCAACGTCCGAGTTTTTTCTTCTTTTTTAATTATTCTTGAAAAAAAGGTAAAAATAACTTACAAATAAAGGAACATTAATAAGTTAGCTATTCACGCTTCGTAACATCATTCAATTAAGTGAACTGTATAGGATACTTTAACGAACGTAAGCTCGTGATTCCCCAAATGTACCAATGACGTCACGCACGAATCAATAGCGTAAACAATGAGGTTGATTCCAACCCGTGTTCACAGATTAGTGAATATAGTCATTGTCAGATTTGTCAGTCAGTTGTTACGTTTTGATATGGTTTTGACGTTTACCATTTCACATTTACATATTTTTACCATTTCGAAGAGAATAGGACCCTTTTTCGTAACTTCGAATTTCAGATATCTCGAAATAAAAATGGCAAATCTCAATTAGGAGTAATATTTTGTATACTCGTTATCTCACTATATGAGTACTCTTAGCGCTCGACGGTGGTCTGTAGTAGTTGAGATTGTAATTAATGTGATATGTTACTGTGCCATTGGCTTTTCAAGCAGTCTACTCAAATATAAAAGAGAAATACATTAAGATAAAAGCAAACAAAAGAAATGGCCCAAGAATTAATGGCAGAGGAGGAAAACTTTCCCTGATGCAGCTCCTTATCTGCCTCGATGGACGATAAGTGCAGATTTTAGCGCAGGGGAAGGGTAGTTCCTTTCCTTTTAAGTAATTTAGTCAATTTTATTCCCTTGAAATTAATCTTTAAACAGAACGAGGAGTTTTTCGTACCTATTTGTAGGTATTTGACACTCACTACGTCGTACTCATTCATAGACATTGTTACACTATATCAATGGTCCTACTATTTGCTCTACCAAAGATTTGCGTTTAGTTTCACTACGTACGTTGAAACAAGAGTAAACAATAATTAAAATGGACAAAAGAGGACTTTGCGTATATTTAACTTCATTGAAGTTTATCAATAAAGCACTTAATGTGGATTTCAACCACACAAATATATTTAAAACAACCGTGTGTTGTTAATCCATTAGCGAGAATACGATTTTCTGAACTTGTAGATATATAATTACATTAATAATGGAAATACATAATACCACGTTTCGAAAAAGACACCAATCAATACTCATTTCCTTCGAGTCTACTTCCGTACTCACACACACGCGTACCAACTACTTAATGAACTGTCAGTTCCAAGTAGTTCTCTACTTAATCTGTGGTTCCAAGGTTGATAATAACAGGTTGACCCAAATTTGTGGTCATGATACAATAATTTTGTTGTTTAACTTTTATCATATATTTTGTTTGTTAACACGGTAATCTTTCACATTTTCATAGTCTAGCAAAGTTAAATGGAAGAAAATAACAAAATATCAGCTAGGACAAGAGCCAGAGCTCTGGAACCTATTCATAAAGTATGTCAGAAGTATTTATTTTTAGTTTGATGTTACGTTTTATTAATGACACTTAACATTCTGAAATATTTCAGCTGGGATATATGGATGGTGCTGCAGAAGGCCACGCTGCTTCATTTCAAACTAGTTTCAACACTGGTTACGAGCAAGGTTTTGCTTTTGGATTGGACTTGGGAATTAATAAAGCATTGTAAAGTAGTTTTTATAGTAAAAAATATTTTACAAGAATAAGTTATAATTAAAAGTTATTACAATTTAACGAAGTAACATAATTCTTTTTCCAGAGCTCATCTAAAAAAATCAGCTGAGATAGAACAGCACGACCCTAGAAGGATTAATTGTCAGATGTGCATAACAGGCACGGAACCAAGAGAAAATATTGTCAATCTATACAATTTACAGAAAGAAAAGAATGATGACTGTCTTAGAAATATTTCATATAATAAATGATTCAACTGCAGTGTAGTTCATGCATATTCACATTATTAATAAGAAACTTTTTCCACACACTTATCATCAAACTCTAGGTTTTTTCTCTGGTGGAGGTCGCATATTTTCTTGCTTGATCTCTTGTTTGATGTCAGCATGCCCCTGGATGGCTCCGTTAGGCATGTCGGGGCCACTAGGGTCTACTGGCTCCTGTTTAATAGTTATATTGTTCACATTGTTTGTTTCTGAAGGTTTGTCCTTATCATTAGTGTTTTCAGTCTTTACTGTAACCCCATTTGTCTGCAAGAACACAATATAATATAATATGTTTAAGGGAAACCACACGCATTTGAGGTCTTAGGATTAAAGTCGTGAGAATTCAAATGTCTATAGGTCTCAGATTTCACTTACCTGAGTGCTTGTGTGCCTTCTACTTTAATATTATTAAAAAAAAACCTTTTATATGACAATACAGACGTATTCCTAAATTACGTATATTGTTCTGAAACAAAAGTCATGCAATATTTCTGAATAGTTTTGATCGTGGTTGCTTTAAAAACTAATTTTTTAATATATGTATTACTCAATTAAAGTAAACCCAAACATAATAAATGACCTAAACCACATAAATGTTAAATTAATTTAAAATGTCCACATATGGACCATCTCACAAATAACCATAAGAATTAGTAAATTACCACTGGAAAAGCGGGCTCCCAGCTGCTTCATTCACTTAGCCCTTTGTGCATCTCGAGCTTACTTACGCGACATACGTTAGTTATTGATTGGGTGGTGGTTTAAAGAAGTGGAGCTATTAGGGACTAACCTATAGCAAACGTCCGAGGCGTGAGTTTCGGCTGCTGCGTATCATACGGTAAAAACAACAAAGGACACGTGCAATACGCGCGCCCGGAGCGCCAGTTAATTATATACAAACTTGTTCACCAAAGCGCGGGCCAAAAGTAGCGCGCGTTGGATCGGACGCTTGCTACGTTGTCATGAAAAACTTCATACAAAATTATTATTTTTTTATTATTATTTTATTTATTTAATAAGTACAATATTAAAAATAAAATTACATACATTGCCCCACAAAACTGGACTAACAGTTTGACTGTGGGAGCGGCTAATGACTATGCAGTGCCTGGAACGCGCGTCACTGTCATTGCTATGGCTAGTGCCTTAAATCGCGAACGTAAATTGACACTAAATTTGTGATGCAATTATACTGCCTACATTTTATCCCAGTTAGTAGTTTATTTCGCTACAAAGACTATTCATTTAGTGGTCATTATCTGAATTTACCTGCTCAAGATAAGTTTGGGGGATTTTTTTACCTATTATAACCTATTATCAAGTGTTAAGTGTACTGGGTGTGTACTAGGTGTCAGTCTCAAATACAACATCCATCTTTGTTAGTTGTTTAACCACCACTGTAAGTATTTTGTTTTAAAAATTTCTCATTCTCACACTATCTAAAAATAAATACTATTAATAAAATAGTTAACAGACCAACTATTTGCGATAAATTGGCATAAAATGATTGTTTACCTGATTATGTGCTACCTGGGCTACAGGCAGTGGGAACTGTCGCACCAGCTCAGCCAAAAGCATATCCACCCGCTGCCGCTGAAACACAGTAGAGGGCTCCTCTTTTGGGGTTGTTGACGTTTCTTTTGGAGCTGACATACCAACACTTAAGGGCCCGAGACCTTTAAATAAATGCATGTATACTGTTTTACACTATAAATCCCAAATCAACCCTGACCACACAGTGATAGCTTGTATTGAAAATACATGTGATGAAAGCTTATCTTAACCAACCTTTGTTTGCCTTGAAATCCCACCAATATCCTTTACTGGGATGGTATCTTGAATAAGACATTGTTTCTTCAAATGAGCATTGCAAATGATGAACTGCAGATAGCTATAAGAGCAAAGTGATTCCAATTAAAAAAACAGAACACTCTCATACTTATTTCATTAAAATAAATTTATCTTACCAATCTTGAGTTAAGGACGCTTGCTAAATCAGGAGCTTGGTACACTATACCAGCAATGATGTAGTAATCAGCAAGGGGAATAACATGGTTAGGACTATGTCTGTGTTGCTTACGTATCACATACAGAATCGGATCCTGAACATGCAGCAGCATGTACTCCAAACCAGTCATAGATCTGCAGGAAAGACCAGGATCAGTAAATATTCACATGTGAAACAAAAATCGATAAACATTTTTTTTTCCATTAGTCACTTACTGCAATTGGTCCATACTGAGACGTTGCATCTTTACAACTTCATTGTTACAAGTGCGATCGAAAAATGGGTTTGATCTCTCTGAAAAGTAATCCATTATATTCGAGGGGCTTAGTAAAGGTATCCAAGCCGAATCATGCCAGGATAGCCCTAACGGATTTTCTGAAGCCAATGGCAGATTAGCAATCCTTCCGGGTATCATACTTAAAGGGTATTGAAATACAAACTATAATAAATTCAATGCCACTGTGTATGTGAAGAATACTACTTGTTTTTTTGTCTATCCCTATTCATTTGGCTGACCGTAGGCTAACCACAACAACGCCAGGTGACTGACATCTGACATCTACAGTATTCCACAGATTAGAAGGAATAGAAGGGTAGGTATGTCTAAAGCAAAGAATTTAATTATTCGTATATAATTACTCTAAAGACCAATGATAAAGAAAGAGAATGGATATGGCATACCTACAGAATAAACGTGCCTACCTAAACTACCATAGCAAACATAAAATGGCGGACTGTCACATGTTTAATTGCTGCCCCGATTCGATAGTAATAATAAAGTTATCGATAAACCAACCATATGGGTAGGAGGTTCTCAACTCGTCTGTTCTGTACGTTCAGTACTTAGCATGTCCTGTATAAAGATGCAGTAGCAGTGGGATACCTGAAGGGCTTGCAAAACGTCGTCTTGAGCACAACCAGCACAGCGGGCCTTTTCCAAAGGAAAGGTCGGAAATGATCCCATAGAAAATTTGGAGTGATCTGATGATGGAATCCATGAGTAAACGACGGAACTTCTCAAAAACTGCGGACATATTTTTCTATTTTCAGCATTTGCATTCCAAAACATTTAGGCTAAGTTCACATGAACGCGTGGTTGAAGCGGCGCGCGGTACAAGATTCTAACAAAGTAGTGCTATCGTATACATGACCGCGCGTGCCACCATGCATCGCAGGTATGATCTTGACACGAGCCGCCTGTCATTTCAACGCTTCGACCGCACGTTGAAGCGCGTTCATGTCAACCTAGCTTCTTTATTTCGTAAAGTCGAACCGATGATGAAGACTAGAGATCAAATATATCACGGGTTCAGTAGGTAAATATAGTTCGAGTGAGTTAATATAATTAAAAGTACAAAGCAACAAAACTATAATTTCTTTCTTAGTTATTCCTTTCATAAAAAAGACTCATTAAGTTCTCTTATTGATAAAATACAAGAATCATAAAAAGCAACAAAAATATTAACAATAATTATTTACTTTTGTTTTTATTCAAAACAGTGCCACAGCGTGAGAGTGCCAATAATTTTAAATAATCGTGTATTATCAGTCTTTAACTCCTGCATTTTTTTACAATATGACTTGTTATATTATCAGACCGTATCAAATATCCGCTCTTACCGGGATAATATGATCTGATACTTGTTTGACTCGAATTTGCCTGCGCAGTCTAATATCCCTTAGACTTACAATCTGTGCTTATGTCAAACAAATCATATGGGATTTTGTGTCAATTTGTGTACTTATCTTCCTATGAGATCGTTTGATTTGGGGAATTTATACAAAGTTAAAATGTAATATATTCAGTTGGTTATTTTTGAGTGATATTCACTTCTTAGCAACGTATTTAATATTACGATATTATAGTAAGTATTACGTGAAATAAAGTACTAACTGTGTTTAAATAGTTAAGTCAACTAACCACTACAATACAATAAGGTTACCATTTGTGATCTGTGAGCTGTGTCTGTGAGGTTACCTTCATACGAACTTTGGCAAGCGGCTAATTTGAGAGGCTGCAATTATAGAACGTAATACGTGCGCGTTAACTAGGTTAGGAACCTAGGGTTCTAGCCACAGTCCTAGCTACTATAACAGTATACATAGCCAGTACTGTTATTCATTGGCACAGTTCTGTGACAACTCAAATTTCATTTCAATAATGTTCCCTAATTCCTTATTATAATCGTATTTTTGTCTTGCAGGTAATATTTAATTTGCTTATATTACATCTATAATTATTTTGCAATACAATGGAAAACGAAATTCGATGTTATGCAAATATTTCAGCTGCGGCTTATAATACTGAAAACATAATTACAAATACATCATCAGAACAGGTAAAGTTAATACTGTTGTTAAGCCCCAATATAGTCATATATTGGGGCTTAAAAATGCTGCAACTTGTTGAAACAATTTCCTTAAAACATGGAAATAATACCATTATTGATTTTGCAAAACCATTTGCTTGGTGGGTAGTGTGGTGTTGAACTATCACCAATGATATGTATCTCTATGATCCCCACAGGCTTGTGATCAAACACATATGTAATCATATTATGTTGAAAGTAAGGTTAAGGAGCAGAGCTATTCAATTTTTTTTATATAGGTTCATAACTTTTTTAACATCTTTGAAGTTTGACTTTACAGTAGGATAAATAATAAAATATAATAAGGGGCCAACAAAAATGAAATTTTTGGTGACTATTTACTAAAGGTACCTTTTTTCAGCTGGAAGTTGAAGCCACAGTATTGAAAATATTTAAAAAGTTTGAAAAAGAAGCTTCAATTGATCCAGATTTGCCAATATTAAATAAAAGAGTACATAGTAAAATTCTAAAAAGATGGTTGAACAAGTTACCTACAGGTTATTCATGCTTAGATGCTAGTAGACCATGGCTGGTTTATTGGATACTGCACTCTCTGTGTATACTAGATGACATGCCTGATACAGAAACATTGTCTAATGTAGTAGAGTTCCTGTCTCATTGTCAGAATGATGGAGGAGGCTATGGTGGTGGACCTGGCCAATATTCCCACTTGGGGACCACCTATGCAGCTGTAAACGCCCTAGCTATAATTGGAACAGATGAAGCCTATGACTCAATAGACCGTAGCTCCTTGCAGAAGTTCTTGTGGACGCTTCGGGATGTAGATGGTTCTTTTGCACTGCATAAAGGAGGAGAACAAGATATAAGAGGAGTTTATTGTGCAATTAGTGTGGCTAAGATAACTAACACCTACACAGATCTATTATTTGATAAGACAGCAGAATGGATAATTAGCTGTCAAACATATGAAGGAGGATTTGCTGGTTGCCCAGGAATGGAAGCCCATGGTGGATATGCATTCTGTGGAATAGCATCACTGGCTCTGCTTAACCGCTCTCTACTGTGTGACATAGATGCTCTCCTAAGGTGGTGTGTAAATCGCCAGATGCGGTTAGAAGGGGGCTTCCAAGGTCGTACTAACAAGCTTGTTGATGGATGTTACTCATTTTGGCAAGGAGCTGCTTTTCCCATCATTAGTGCTATTCTGTCACAAGGTGAGTATTTATTTGTTTAAATAAATGTATTGTAATTATTATCATTTTTTATTCTTAGGTAAAATAATTCAAACTAATATCTCATGCATATATATACATTTTTTGCAGAGAACAAGGAATTAATTGAAACTGTTTTATTCAATCAAGGTGCCTTACAAGAGTATATCATTGTTTGCTGCCAAGCCAATGAAGGTGGCCTTATAGATAAACCTGGAAAGTAAGTTCTATTAATTTTAGGTAGGTATGTAGTAGTATCACTTGACTTACACTGCACCAAGTATGTTATTTAAGTTGACCAAGTATGTATGTTGTTGAGTTGTTGAGCAACAGGTGATGTATATTTACATACTTATGTAGATGGATCCCGATTAAATGTTTTCATTTAAATAGGTAAATAAATCTTACTACTACCCACACCTACTTGACATCTTATCTCTTGTAAGGTTGTCTGGAAGAGATCGCTAATCAGCGATAAGACCACCTGTTGTTTACCTGGGTCTTTTAAATTGTGCTATTTCTGTGTAATGTTTTTGTTTGGTGGACAATAAAGTGTTTTGTGTTGTATTGTATTGTAAATACTGGCTTTATGTCTGACCGAAAGTGTATTTCACACAGGTGTGTTATTGCCACTTATTGCATACAAACTTGTTTATACACACCTGCAAAATTGCACCTGGAAATTTTGTTCGTGAGGAATGGCTTAGCACATGTTAAAAGACTACTAAATATTATAGCTTCAGGATAGTTAACAAACACATCGCATCTTTAGAATTATAGTGACCTAATCCAAATATTTTGATTTTCGACTTAGGTCTCTTTAGTACTAAATTTATGACTCGAAATTGAAAGTTGAAAATGTTTGATATAGGTCACTAATTCTAAAAGTGCGACATGTTGACAGCTGGAACTACAATATTAATATGTTTTATGAAATAAATATTTCCATTTTCCTCAAGTAACATCCACCTCATGAAGTAGCAGCATTTTGGTGTTAAAATTGGATTGTGTTGCTAATTTTGTTTCAACAGGGCCCTTATTCGTTTTCATTGCCAAACTAAAGAAGATGGTCATCTCTCGTTGCAGGGCGCGCGACATCTACCACACATGCTACACGCTGAGCGGCCTGTCGATTGCGCAGCACGGCGCGGGCGCCGGCGACCCGTTCGTGGTGGGCTCCCCGCGCAACGAGCTCAACCGCGTGCACCCGCTGCATAACATCGCGCCGCACCTCCTCTACAACGCTGTGCACTACTTCATTAGACATCCGCCTCCCGTTAAAGATAAAAACTAAGCTTGCAGTCCGCGTCCAACATTATTGTTAATCAAACCAGAGTACGATAGCAGTGCCTTAGGTATTTTTATTTAAAGATTGGCAAAAAAAAGTTGAAAAGAATAAGTTTGCTGTTCGGAGTGAAGTTGGAACCATGAGTTTTGGGCAAACACTTTGGCCTAATGTGTTTAAAATTAACCTGACAATGCCGACCGGCACCCACTTAAAACTCGCTTATGCCAAGCTGTGCTGCCCTTTTGATGAATTTATTTAAAAGCCAAACATTATTTATCTGAACCAGTTTAGGATAAAAATATCATCAACTATTTTGTAACTCAGGTAGGTGTTTATGAGATGAGCATGCGTTTCTACAATGACAGAAATGTCTTAGGATATTTTCTATGCTATGACTTGCATGTTAATCAATGTTTCAGCGAAAGATTCAAGTACTCACATAATATAATGTCTGGAATTTGCTACAGTAAATATGTATTGCTTGTGTTTACAAATCTTATTAAAATCGGTCAATTATATGAAGCTCGTGTTGATATCAGCTAATATTATGTGGGTCAAGGAACTACGTATCTACGAGTGATTGGCTAGAAGACTAGGTACTAATGTCATAAATGAGTTTCGGTTGTTACGCTTTGTTACACGTTAGCTAAACTCTGACTGAAGTGATATTGGAGTATCTTTATACGTAGATATTGTATAACTGGGATCTAGGCATGGACATAGAACATTTTATCTTCAAAAGTTCGATAGTTCTGAAGGGAATAAATTATAAAAGCATTAAATTGGGTAATGTATGTTTTAAGTTTTTGTTTCTTTCTGTCCATTATTCTTTGACACCGAATTTCTTAATGATATTTTAGTTGACTGTTGGAGAATACCATTAGACTGATATTTTATTGATCAAACAAGTAAAAACGGCATAGCTAATGTCTAATCATTCAAATAAATAAATAAATAATTATAAATGTTGCCTGAGCAAAAGTAAGTTATAATATAATAAATTTTCATCTTTATGATTAGGTAAATCAGCACAAAATTACAGTATGCTGAAAATGGCGTGAATGCCTATGAGAAAAAGATGGTATGGCCGAGCCTCTTCGTTTTGCTTGACTCGGGGGGGCACTACCGTTTTACCCCCAGATTAGGCTTACATCAATAATTTTATCTTTCTTATAAAATTACTAAATTACTTGCCATCATGCCTACTTTATTAATTACCGACTGCTGAGCACAGGTCCCCTTCCCATCGTTCTGTGTCTTAATCGCAAGCATCTCCAAAGTTTCCCATGGGGCTATGGTATGGCATGGAATGCAGCATTCCGGGTGTGAAATTGACACAAGAGAATACTATGCTCCAAACGTGTGGACTCCGTGGGTTTGGGGGCTCATTTTTACCAAATGGTAAAAAACTTACCTTCAAATGAGCCTGAGCACTTGCAGGGATTTTATAAAATCTGCCATAATCCGCCGTCTCACATAGCAGACTTTCTGTTGCATGTCGTCTTGAGTATTCGAATGTGTATGGGTGTCAGATCCCACTTACTATCAGGTGACCTGTGTGCTCGTGTGTTTTCTCCTTACAAAAAAAAGAAAAATGACTTGCGGGATCCCGTGGGCTAAAGTACCTACCCACGAGCTAGGTTCCCCATAATAGAATACGGCGCCGCGGCAGCCTACGGTGCAGATGGCGAGACGATCTTGACCCGATTGACGCCGCAGGTACGGCATGACTGGGATGGCGGGAGATTTATAGATAGATATTTACGGGGACTATCTCTGTGCCAAATTTCATCCAGATCCGTTCTGCAATACTGGCGTGATTAAACTAATTAAGTAACAAACATGCAAACTTTTGCATTTATTAACAGATTTTCAGAAAAAACAAAACAGAATGTTTAATTGCCGAACATTTCTACTATCAATTGAGTGCAAAATGGAAGAAATAAATAATTTGAATAAAATACTTTTTGTTCAAGATATTATAGTACCAATAACATAATTATACAATTAAAGTCTTTAAATATGCTCATCTTAAACATTTGAGACCTCATAGGATAATGTTTCTTATTGTATAACATTGGAAGTAGCCCTCAAATGTCATTGGGGTTTATTTTTAAGCTTGAACATAAATTGCAAAATGCAACAATTTATAAAAAAAAATACACAGTAAATATTGATTGTTGCTTGTTTTATTTGCCATCTCACAGGACAAACAGGGCCACTATTCTACTGCGTTATTACTATATCGCGTTTGACGTGTTTTAGAATCGTTTATGTCACAGTCGCCATTATTATAAATGACATAAGAGTTAGGAAAACGTTGACAATACGGAAACACGTCAAATATGATATCGTTATTACCGTGTAGAATCCCAGCCAATTTTGACAAGAGTTATCATAACATTGAAAATACAGAAACACGTCAAAGACATGTAGAATCCCCAGAATTCTAATCGCCCTGGGCCTCTATTCAGGTGCGTTAAAACGATATCGTGTTTGACACGTTTAAGAATCGTTTATGTCACAGTCGCCATTATTGTAAATGGCATAACAGTTATCAAAACGTTGACAAAAAGGAAACAGGTCAAAAACGATATCGTTATTACCTTGTAGAATTGCAGCCCTGGGCGTCTATACTACTGCTTTATAACGTTAACGCGTTTGACGTGTTTTAGAATTGTCAACGTTTTGATAACTCTTATGTCATTTACAATAAAGGTGACTGTGACATAAACGATTCTAAAACACTTTAAATGCGATATCGTCATAACGCAGTAGAATAGAGGCCCAGTACTAAGATAATATGTAAAGCCAATTTGTATTGAAATAGGGCCAAATAGAAAATAAATCTGAAATAAATGTAGCCAGCCAGTAGCAAGAATTTACAAAATAAACAAGTTTCGTTAATAAACTTAAGTACATCAATAAACCAATAAATATGCCTCTTATTAGCCAATCATTTCACTATGATAAGACCAGTGGTGTGACCTTGCGTTGCATATCACTAATCAACATTGCTTGCTATTTTATTACAAAAGGAACAATAACATGAGCTTTTTGAACACATCTAACTTTTTTAGCACAGAGATCTTACTACCCATAAGAATAACTTAGAGATATAAACTTAAAAAACATAATAAGATATGTTTTAAGGTACCCAATTAATGTTCTATTATAACTATAGATGGGGGCCAAGCTAAAGACCCTTGGCAATGTCACATGCCTACATAATATAATGCGTTTTGTATGCCAGGAGTCTTCCACTCAGTTAACTCCTGTAGTATCATAATTATAACATTTGGTTTAATTCATACTAAAACAAATTCCTCAGACTCTATATCTGTATCACTATCATGAATGCCTGGTGTTACCCAGTTCTGATCTGCTTCATAAATAGAGTATCTTATATTTGGTGGGTCCATTACTGTGCTTCGAGATCCATGGTGAATTGTGAATATTGGATATTCATTGTTGGAGGAGACTCCCTGGGGAACCAAGAATGTTTTAATAACATTTACATAGGTTTCAAAGTCATTCTCAGTTGCAAGGTAAAACCCAATGCAGCATGATGGGTCCATTTTGCTGATGGGCATCTTCCTTGGGGAATGGCAGTGGAAAGACAGCATTGAAAAATTTGGTTGCCATACATCAACCATTTCTTGACAATAATGTGGATCTAAATGTATTAATCTGTCATCTTGATAGCCCACAAAATACAACGAGTGTTTAGGCCGCCCACCAATAATTCCAATGCAGAAATCAAGTGTCAAGAGAGAGGTGAGACAAGGCCCATATATAGGGTTTAATTTGTCTGTGCCTAATTTCACAGGCACCAGAAGAACAAGTGACTTCCACCTGGCATTGGGCAACTTGCACAAAGCTTGGACATCTTGGACGTACACAGTTGAGTCTTGAGCAACATATATTTCTAAAGAGTCAAATTCATAGTTTTCTTTAGAAGCGGCAGTCAGCACAGCCTGCAAGCAGTGGGCGACAGAAGCTGGCCCATACCAGTCTCCAGGTTTCTTGCCTAAATTTTCACCTAACTTAACCATTTGATGGATAGAGAGAGGGCTGTTGACAGATGACTTGTCACCAAACCATTTAATTATCATTCGATGAAGGCAGTCTTCTTGGAATTCCCTTGCATTCTGAATGGCTTTCTCTGGAGTCCACCTCCAAGATCGTCCTAGGAAATGACATACTAATGCCTGAGCCAATAGCATCTGTCCACTTCGTAACATGCAACCCCAGCCACAGTCAGTTGTAAATGACGACCCCATCATACTAGGGAACTCTCTTCGATAAGTCATCCAAATTTTGCTGACAAAGTCAGATTTGAACCCTTCTATTCCTTCACCATAAATTTGTTCAATGGGTTGGAGGGCGGCTGCTTCGGTGCCGAGTTCGGTCGACGACTCCAACGACCCCGTCGGGCTCAACTTTCTATGATAACAGCGTCCCAAAAGCCATACAGGCGATTCCTTTGAAAAACTAGTCTTTAATTTGACGGTCCACCCAAACTTTACATTATTCCACATAGACAATAGACGTGATTCCACTTTTCCTTTGAGGTCTTGCAAGTCCTCCGTTTCTCTCCCATTTTGTGTAGATGTAGCAGCTCTACCTGAGACTCTCATAGGTGTACTGCGGGGAGCACCATTGTCTGTAGTCAAGTTGAACTGCGAATTTTGCGCTACGTTATTTGAACGGTTCATTTTGGATCATCACTAACTATAACTTCAAATAGCAACAGCATGCCGATAACAGTAAATCCTACGAAGGCACTCCTCAGACCCAGAACCAGGAAACATTTTCGTTGTTTTGGGATTTATTTATGAAAAATGCTATACTTCTCACATTAAATCGAAGCGATGACTTATGACAAAAACTGTCAGTCAGGCAGTCAAATGTGTCAAGTGAAGTAATTAGCAGGTATATTCGAGTTACAAAAGTGCACGTTAATAATGTTTAGTGCTGTATTTTGGAGACGATTTATTTCCTTATAATTAAAACAATTAACCAAGTAACACAATTGCCATGTTAAAAAGTTACGTCATGACATTTCAATCACCGTGAGCGTTGGTTGGTCCGATCGTTGGCGCGCTCTGTGCGCTTTAAGCGTGTTGCGGAACGTAGCCGTCATGATTGTCATGTCAATGTCAAACGCACGTTTTCCTGTGCCACTGAGGACAAAATATTACCTTGTTGATTTTATTGCCTCGTGTATTCATAAAAATTGCTACATATTAACGATGGGTCGAGGCAAAGGAAGTAAGTTTATTAACCGTAAAAAGAAACGTCCCACTAAACCATTCAAAAAGAAGTCAACTGAGGTCGTAAACAAAAAGGCTCTGTTCAATCGCTACAAAAACAAACAAAAAGTTGAAGAAGAAAATTTGAAAAAGGAGCAGTTAGACCGGAAACTAAGACAAAAGCAGATTACTTACTCCGAAAGTGAGGAAGAGGAAGACCCTTTCGGTTTGTTGGTGTCGAGTTTCGCTCGGCCAAAGAAACGGGATGTCGTTGTTAGTGATGATGACGATAGCGACGACGAGTCGCAAGCGGGGAACTCTGTTGAAGCCATGGAGAGTGACTTAGAAGCATTGGATAGTGAACAAGAAGCTTTGGGCAGTGAGAGAGAAGCACTGGACAGTGAGGTAGATTCTGAAAATGTGCAGGATGGGGATGATCAAGCCAGTGACCTGGATATAACGGTGTGTACACAACTATTTGAAATGCTACCTTCCAACTCCATAATCAGATCAGCTCCTAGATACCATTATATTGTAATGTCAGCAGGTTTACTTATTATTATGTATTCCAAATAAAGTGTGGGTGTGGTTGGCTTTTTCTAAACCTTAAAGTTTATTTCTACAGTATTAATATACATTCCTGAAGGTGACCATTTTCTTTTTGAGAACACTAATAATTAAATTCTTTATTAATATTAATTACACTTAAGTTTAAATTGCATTCTATTTTTATAATTGCAGATTGTTTCAGCTCAAGAAGTTGAAAATGAAGATGAAGATTCCTTAAATGACCCCTTCATTAAGCACCTGCATTATGAATTGGGAGAAGATCTCCTTGTGTCCCTGACTAACCCATCACCAGAAACACTAGAAAATATCAACAAAACTTGGCCCTCGCTGGGCAACCTGACCATAACTATACCAAAGCCTGTCAAAATAAAGGCAAAAATAAAACCAAAAGTAACATTACTTGAAGAAAAAACATATGCTCCATCAGGAACAGTACCACAAATAGCAACAACAGATTTCAAAAAAAATTACTTAAAATCTCAAATATATGGTAATATTGTCACAGCCAACAAAACCAATTTGATTAAAAAAGACTTGGAGCTCACAGAAGTCTTCACACCCCTTCAGAAAGAGCTGTTTGGGATCATGAACAACTACCAGGACCTGTACTACCCGGAGAGGACATTCACAAATGCAGAGGAAATTCGCTTCACCTATTGCCTGCATGTTGTCAATCACATGCTTAAAACTAGGATAAAGATACTGCATCATAATGCAAAACTTAATAAAAAGACTGATCCATCCGAGGAATATAGAGATCAAGGACTTGTTAGGCCTAAGGTATGAGATTTAAGGCTCAGCCGCATTGGTTTCATGTACAGCATCTGCGCGCCGACGCCACGCAGAGAGCTGTGCACTCCACGCAGCACACGCTGCAGCTCCGTAGCGTACCCAGCCGCCATTTAAGCCAACACATTTGACAGAATCGTCGTCGACACTCGACACGTTGTTCAGACGACACGTTGACCTAGTTAGGAGTGACCCTGCCTACGAAACCAGTGGTCGTGGGTTCAAATCCTGGTAAGGGCAGATATTTGTGTGATGAGTGCGAATATTTGTTCCTGAGTCTTGGATGTTTTCTATATATATTTAAGTATGTATTTCTTTATTTAAGTATGTTTATCGTTGTCTAGTACCCATAGTAATAGCCTACACCTTAGTTTGGGACTAGGTCAATTTGTGTAAGATTGTCCCCTGATATTTATTTATTTATTTTATATTTAAAACATTATCTAAGGGCAGTTTTTAATTTATTTCTCCATGGATAATGGGATATTTGTGTAAATTAAACAATATATAATTACAACAAAGAGATTACCTAGTATTCCAATCAATGCACCGGTTTGTTCCCACTTTCTTTTTATAAGTAGCATTTTTATACTCTTTATGCCTTAAGTTTTACAGGCATTCAAGTCCTCGCACAATATCAATGAGCTTTTCTTTTAGATGGAGACTCATGATTAAAAAGTGGTTAAAAAGTACGACTTCGAATTGTAAATAAATTCCAAGAGAGCTGCGCGTGATCCGAGCTGTGCGTGTCCGAACTTGTCCATTTCGCAGCGAACGCCTATTAGATACAACGTCATCACTGCACGCATTGAAGCGACGTTGCCGCTCCGCTCTCTGCACGCGTGCACGCAGCACGCAGCCGGTTTATCTCAGGAGAGCTGTAATGCGTGCGACACGCACTACGCGCACGTGCACGTCACGCAAGCAGGAGGATTCATACTATACAACGCTGGTGCTGCACACGCAGGTTCTGCGCACGCAACCGGTGTCGCTTGGCCTTTAATGTTAGGAATGCAATAACATACAGTTTAAGATACATTTGTTTTATAGTATTTTTATTTAATATGGGTACTTTTAACTAATTTATACATACTACTTAGTATGTATAAATTATAAAAGTACCCACAAAGTACTGACTTAGTATTTATAAATTTGTAAAGTGTAGATTATCAAAACTTCAAGATTAAATATGAATCTATTGTATCTTTTAACATCCCATACATAATTGTATATATTTTGAATAGTTTTTCAATGAATATAATATTTTTAGGTTGTAATATTGGTTCCATTCAAAAGTGCGGCTTACAAAGTTGTAAAGACTTTGATAGATATATTGGTGCCCAAAGAGGCAGGGCAGGTAGTGAACAAGAACAGGTTCGAAGAGGACTTCACAGGCGGTGAGCTGATTATGCCCCAGAAGAACCCCAAACCAGAAGACTATGAGTTGTTATTTAGTGGCAACACTGAGGACACTTTCCGTATTGCTATGTCTTTGACCAAGAAAACACTGAAGGTAAAACTGTTACATAAAAATGATTATTTAGGTACCTGGTCAATCATTTATAGAATTAACTACTTATGTGTAAAAGGATCACATGATGTTACTATTGTTAAGTGCATTTTTCCCATTCTCTTTTGTATCTCTCCAAATAGAGTAAATAATACATTTTAAATTATGTTGATTTATTTTACATGTCATTAGACATGTCATTAGTCTGTTACTGCACAGTATTGCTAGACTTAAATTGCTTAAAGCTATGTTCTGGATGTGTGACTTTCTTTCATATAAGTAGATCATTGACTAACATTACATACATACATAAAATCACGCCTTCATTCCCAGAGTGGGGTAGGCAGAGCTACAGAAATACCAACAACTCTAAAGACTTACTGATATTTCTGTAACCATATTTTGCACTAACAGGCTAAGAGATTTACTAACATTATTACAGCTATACACAGACTTCTACTCTTCGGACATAATAGTGGCATCGCCACTAGGGCTCCGCATGATAGTGGGCGCGGAAAGCGAGGAGCGCGACTACGACTTCCTGGCGTCCGTGGAGCTGCTGGTGCTGGACCAGGCGGACGTGTTCCTGCAGCAGAACTGGGACCACCTGCTGCACTGCCTCGACCACTTTCACCTGCAGCCGCAAAAGACGAGGGATACGGATTTCTCGCGCGTCCGCTCCTGGGCTATTAACGGATGGTCCAAATATTACAGGTTGGCTTCATGTAGAGTAGATCTTATGCTCACTAGCTTTTGGCCGCGACTCCGTCAGCAGTTTTAAGATATCTGTCAAACTCTGTAGTTTTTGAAATCGAGTTGGTGTACAGAATTTAAGGCAAATCTTTTTAGATGTTTATTTTAGATAGTAAAGTCAAAACTATTGAGCTTTCCTTAATACACTACGAATAATTCTACTAATATTATGAAAGTGAAAGTTTTGATGGATAGATGTTTGTTACTCAATCACGCCGGAACGGCTGAATGTATCTGGATGAAATTTGGCACACAGATAGACAGATACATAGATGGACATAGGCTACTTTTTACCCCGAAAAAATTGGACGGTTCCTGAGGGAGTAGCGATAAATGACTTCTACGCGGACGGAGTCGCGGGAAAGAACTGTAATTTTATATAATTTATTTATCTTAGCGAAATGGGATGGGTACTAACTTTTATATTCTACTAGTAGAGGGCGACTCCACTACGTCCTATATCATTCCTCGGGGTTAGAGCTATCTCTATACCAAATTTCATCTAAATCGGGTCAGTGGTTTAGCTGTGAAAGCTTAACAGAAGGACAGAGTTACTTTCTCATTCATGACACTGGTATGGATTAGTATGGATTAACGAGTTGGTAGTAAAAAATTAAATTAAATTGTAAGAGTTGTTCCCACCTGTATACCTTTATAACCACGTTATACTTTACTGATCAGTAATTAACTGGCTAAAGTGTGGTAACAGATGGGAATAGTCTAATTTTAAGAGTAGTTATAGCATTTCAGAAATGCACATGTACAGTACCCACTTTAGACATAATAGACTTTAAACTGAACATCAAATGACAAGGTTGATAGCGGCAATGAAATTCACAATGTCAACGTTCTACGTCTGCTTAACTTTTTTATTGGGTGACTGTATCTAGTACTATTATAAATTCTGTGCCAGTATTACGCGATGTGGTTTCATCATTCATTTGTTTTGTTTAGTAGATAGTAGGTGAAGATGGCACGCTTGATCTATTTATGCCGCGTCGTGCAGCGGTCGGTATTAAGTGCTTACACGATTTATGCCTCGCATACCGTACCAGGAATAAGCTTGTTTATAAGATTTATGTTTATTTGATTCCCCTGAACGACGGACCGTCGGACTTGTGCGTTTGATTAATATAGTTTTTATTTTTATCCAAGCACCAAGAGAGTTCGTAGAATTTGGAGCTTTTGCTGCTACTTGGCGGTTTTAAGATGGCTTTCAACGTGTGCTTTTTTCTTCAGACAGACGTTGGTGTTTGCTTCGTTGTTGCTGCCGGAGATCAAGTCCGTGCTGAGCCACAAGTGCCAGAACTACGCCGGGAAGGTGCTGGTGGCCAACCCGCCCGATGTGGGCACCATACAGCAGGTCCTGCTGCAAGTGCCGCAAATATTTCACAGGTATTTTGTGACAGAAAAGGTTAAGTTAGCTAATGTTGGCTACCGTGTGGTTTCGGCAAATTAGCTGTGCATTGTCTCTCTCTACCTGAAGTGTAAGAACTGAACGTAACTTAGAATCCAGATAGGCTCTCTCGATTGGATACAATTCTATATGATATTTTGTGTAGTTAACCCGGAGATAAAGCCTCTAAAGGTTTCTTTAAAGTTTTAGGCGGAGACGCTCGTCATTTCAATTTCGATGATCTCTAAATGTTTCAGTCATACATTTGAAGTTTGCTACGCCCTCTATTTACTTCTGTCTAGCCACGAGCTGAACACTCCTAATTTTCTGATTAACTTGCGTTTGCTTTTGTTTGTATTTTTTTATTTATGATTTCTTGGAGACCCACCAGCTTACAAAAGACGGTAGAATTTAAATTAGATATATAATTTAAAATATATGAACGGGTATGTTTGTCATACTGCAATTTGGACTACATACTCAAACCCGAGGGCATCGTAGATCACACAGTGTAGACTCGTTATTGTGGTCTCCTTAAGCAAATGTTGCTTGTGTAAAAAAACGGTGCAGCTGGCAACAAAAGTTCAACTCAGAAACGATTTTTTGGGTTGAAACTTATTCCTTAGTAGTCAGTACTTAGCGCGCAAGTTCGTCCGCAGGTTCAACGCCGCAAGCCCGCTGGCGGCGGTGGACACGCGCTTCGAGTACTTCGTGAAGGAGGTGCTGCCCAAGCAGCGCGACCCGCTCATGAGCCACACGCTGGTCTACGTGCCCAGCTACTTTGACTACGTGCGCCTGAGGAACCACTTCAAGAAGGAGGACATCAGCTTCGTGCAGATTTGCGAGTACTCTAAGGTCAGTGGGCCATAATCAGATAGCGGACTAGATTTGACGAGATAAACGATATAAGGGTGCGCCAGAGTTAAAACGGTGGGCAAGAATATTGTATATGCTTTAGAAAGTATTAAATGATAGTAAGAGGAAAGTCTAACCTTGGGATTCCGGACCTGCTGATGCACCGTTGGTGACAGTGTTCAGTTTGCCACGATCACACCACCGTGACCCCTCCCCCCCCCCCCCCCCCCTCCGTACACCTTACCTTCAGCACACACATCTCCGAATTAGTTCAAGGACGCCGGGAGCCTTCAACACACTAAAACTTTTTTTACGGCATATTGCACACAAACGAGCGCACAGGTTATCCGATGGTAAGTGGGATCTAAAACCCATAGACATTTTCATTCACAAGGTTACAATTCTAAGACTGCTATCCTGAGCTAACCAATTTGTTGCCAACCCTGAGGACTAAGATGGAAAGCCTCTATGCTAATAATTTCACCGGTTGTCTTATCTCCACTCTGCAAAGAAAAATCTTAAGACTGCAATCGTAAGACTGCCATTATGTTGGCCACCCTGAGGACTAAGATGGAATGCCTCTATGCTAGTAATTTCATCGGTTGTCTTATCCCCACACTGTAATGTGAACACTGATGCTTGGCGGTAGGTTAAAGGATAAGATGACGCGGCGGTAGCGATCCGGGCGGACCTCACACTGGGTCCCTCCACGACTCAGAGCATGTTTCACAATTTCCAAATAAACTACTATTAGACAGTTAAATTTATCGCTTCCCATTTCTTTGTCATAAGAAAGGAAAGGCAGAACTAAAATTTATCTGTGAATTGTGTTACCTGCCCCCTATTTCACTATCTTGACAATGACAGGTGACAGGTGGCATTGCATGTATCAGCCGGTTAACTTTGCAATGTATACCGAATTGTGACCTGTCACGTGCCATTGTCAAGCTGGTGAAATAGAGGGCTGGCGATTGTGAAACAGGCCTTTAGTGTTGATTGTCAGGTCAATTTCAGTCCTTTTCTTATAAATATAGAACCCGTCGTAGAAAGCCCATGATCACATTTGAAGTCGTTTATTTGTCGTGTCTATGGTGGCTTGAGTGCTATGTATAAATGTTCTAGGATGGGAAGATAGCGCGCGCCAGAGACATGTTCTTCCACACGGAGGCACACTTCCTGCTGTACTCGGAGCGGGTTCACTTCTTCAGGCGGTTCAGGATAAAAGGGATACGGCACATCATATTCTACCAGCCGCCGACCTATCCACATTTTTATTCCGAAATGTGTAATCTCATGCAGGCAAGTTAATAATATTTTTATACTCGTAGGTAGTGTTATTATGCGAGTACCATCCATATATCGTCCCTTTACTATCTCAACCTCGTATCGTATCTAATTGATTAGTAGGGAAAGCACTCATGTTTCAAGAAGAGTAAAGACTACTTTTCTATCAAATTATTCGATCATATAAGAGGTTGATAAAGTAAAGGGACGATATTAGGGCTCCTATTTTTAACCTTGTCAACGTTATGTCAAATACAAAAGACGGTAGTTATACGCAAGTGACAGTTGGGGCATTTCACGTGAAGCGGACAGCGAAAAAAATGTCAGGTCTTGGATTTTGTTTATAATTGGGTTAATTGTACTTCTATGAAAGCTGAAAAAATGCACATCATTATTTTTTTGTTTTGTAGTCTAGTTACCGATTTATGCGACTTCAAAGAATTGTCGAAATATGAAGAACGGACTTTTCAAAAAATATTTAGCCAGTTAATTAAATGGATTAAATTATAACGAAATAGTGTTTATTTGAGAATATTAATTGGTAATTTTGAAACTTTCATTATAATTTGATATTCTTTTTTTTTTCGTATAGTAAAACGGATGTTAATACTAAAAATCATTTTTTTACCGATTTCGCATTTTTTCACATTTTTTATTTTTACCTAAAAAAAATACTTGTTGTATAGAAATGTAATGTGAAAAGTTTTAGAGTGGTATCTTGATTCGTTTAGAAGTAAGATCAATTAAAGTACGATGGTGCCGCACGGCGCGTTGTACTGCGCCTAAAGCCAAGATGCGTTCGACTTGCGTTTCGATTCGTTTTATTTATTTCTCTGGTAAATCTCGTAATACGAAAAGTCACATGATTTACCAGTGTCGCAATTGGTCTAAAAACCAAACGAATAGAAACGCTAGTTAGCGAACGCATCTTGGTTATAGGCTCTGGGCGGTTGCTAAGTGTAGCAGTGTTACTCGCTACTTATGTTTTATTAATTTAATGAATGGAAAATTGTTATAAAATCATTATTAAAAACAAATTTAATTAATTTGTCTAGATTTATTATTGAATATTTAATCAACGAACTAAATTTAATGTTGTTTTTATTATAAGCGCAAGGGTTAAATATAAAATCGAAGCGATCTCTTACCCGTAGCTCCATCTCTTATTAACCAAAAGCATCACTGACTGATCACGTTGACTGACTTATCGACGTTAAGTGCTAAAAAGGGATAGATAGCTAGCGACGCCTACACGCTTCATTTCATTTATTTAGTTGTTACTTTGGCCGCTACTTACGCAGCGGTGTTAAATACTGTGTTAAAATAAATAGTGTAATTTAATTGTAATACTATGAATTACTACGGTAATCGATGTTATAATCCATTTAACTTGTCACCTCATCCGAAGTCTACTAATGTTAGAAAAATTTAAAAAAGTTTAGCTGAGAAGTGGGGAGTTTCGTCTTTTGTTTACATGTGTACGTCCTGCAGGATTCGCCTTTCGAAAGAAATACCTCCGGAACCTAATGTCGATATTGTGCAGTCGCAGAGCAGCCAAATATCAAGTAAATATTCGCAAAACACTCAACATGAATCATTTGTTCCCGAAGACAATAAATATAAAATTATTTCAACACAGACTGATACCGCAGTAGCAGACCAAGAAATACTAAGCCAATTAAAGGAGAAGTTTAATGACCCGTCCACATCAACTTCCATGAAAACTTTTATACTTACCATTGCACCTAAGTCTTGGAGCGAAAGTAAACTGGCAGATGAATTTAAGACAACGCGACGACAAGCGAAAAAAGCGAAACAACTTGTGGATCAATTTGGCATTTTGTCATCACCCAATCGTAGCGGGCGTAAGCTACCAGCGGAGACCGAAGAATTGGTGAGAGCTTTTTATCTTCGAGAAGATATTAGTCGAATTATGCCTGATTTGAAAGATTTTGTATCTTTAAAATTAAACGACGGCAAAAGAACACACTTACAAAAACAACTCTTAATGTGCAATATTGACGAGTTGTATCAGAAATTTAAAAGTGAGTATCCTGGTGTAAAAGTAGGCTTAACTAAGTTTTTCACATTGAGACCTAAGCAATGTATCCTTGCTGGAGATTCTGGCACACACGTTGTTTGTGTATGTACCTATCACCAGAATGTTAAACTGATGTTGACTGGAGGAAACGTAGATTCTCTTACTGCAGAAACCGACACGCACCTGTCATCTTATAAGGAGTGCCTACGAATGATGATGTGCCCCAATCCCACACCAAATTGTCATTTGATGACATCAAAATCATCTCCAAGTAAATGCTGTACTTCTTGTCCTGGATTAGATGCGATTCGTGATCATTTAAAAATGGTTTTTGATGATAATCAAATCACAAGTGTGCAGTTTGAGCAATGGGTTGGTACAGATCGCTTTTCAATAGTCACCCAAGTGCTTCCCGCAGATCATTTTGTTGATAGCTTCTGCAATGCATTGGATATTTTGAAGCCGCATGCCTACATCGCTGAACAACAAGCACTTTACTTTAAAAGGCTAAAGGAGACAATCGTTGAAGGTGAAATCTTGGTTCAGTGTGATTTTGCCGAAAATTATAGTTTTGTTGTACAAGATTCCCCACAGTCTTTTCATTGGAATAATGAACAAGCTACAATATTGACGTCAGTATTTTACTACAACGATGGAAATCATTTAAAACATGGAAGCATAGTCATGATATCAGATGATTTAAAACACGATACAAGTTCGTTTTACGCTTTCCAGAAATTATTACACAAACATCTCTCAGATAAAGGTATTGCAGTAACAAAAATAATATAAAGTACAGATGGAGCCTCACAGCATTTTAAAAACAGATTTAATTTTATAAATATTTATTTATTATTTAAAGAAGATTTTTATACTGCAGCTGAAATTCATTTCCACGCGACCTCACATGGAAAAGGGCCATGTGACGGTCTTGGCGGGGACCTCAAAAGACTGGCAACCCGTGCTAGTCTGCAATTGCCTGCAAATAGAGCGATAACTACCCCTATACGACTGTATGATTGGGCCAAAACGGCGTTAACAGAAACTGCAGTTTATTATTGTTCCAAAGAAGAGATAAATAGACAACGAATTTTTTTGCGACCGCGATTTGAGAACGCAGTCACCATTCCAGGGACTAAAAAATTCCACGCCTTCATAGCAAACTCTGAAGGCATAATTATAAAACGAACAAGTTTTACCACAAGCTGTAAAGAAGTTAAAATAAAAAAATAAATGTTCACTACTTCGACTTCATATTAAAACCTTGGGCCTATAATAAAACAACATTAAATTTACTTGGTTAATTAAGTATCCAAAGATAAAATCAAAATAATTAACATTTGTTTTTAAACTTTGGTTTTATAACAATTTTCCATTAATTAAAATAATAAACCGTAAGTAGCGAGTAACACTGCTACACTTAGCGACCGCCCAGTACAGCGCGCCGTGCGGCACCATCGTACTTTAATTAATAATAATAAATAAATAATAAATAATAAATATCACGGGACAATGTCACACAAATTGACCTAGTCCCAAACTAAGCTCTAGGCTTGTACTATGGGTACTAGACAACGATAAACATACTTATATAGAGAAATAAATACTTAAATACATAGAAAACAACCAAGACTCAGGAACAAATATTCGCGCTCATCACACAAATATCTGCCCTTACCGGGATTTGAACCCAGGAAAACCAATTGATCCAACTTCTGAACAAATCAAGATACCACTCTAAAACTTTTTACATCACATTTCTATACTATAAGCTACGTTTTTAGGTTTAAATAAAAAATATAAAAAAATGCGAAATTGGTAAAAAGCTGATTTTTAATATTAACTTCCGGTTTATTATAAGAAAAAAAAAAAGAATATCAAATTTTAATCAAAGTTTCAAAATAATCAATTAATACTCTCAAATAATCAATATTTAGTTATAATTTAATCCATTTAATTAACTGCATAAATATTTTTTGAAAAGTCCGTTCTTCATATTTCGACAATTCTTTGAAGTCGCATAAATCGGTAAGTAGACTACAAAACAAAAAAAATATGATGTGCATTTTTTCAGCTCTCATAGAATCCCAATTATAAACAAAATCCGAAACCTGTCATTTTTTTCGCTGTCCGCTTCACGTGAAATGCCCCAGTTTAAAACCAGAGCTACTGGCAACTTCGTCTCATAGATACTCAGATCTATTTGACGCTGTCAACCATGACGAAAATATCCGTCATTGGCCTTGAAAAGGTTAATATCCGTTCGGATTGCTATCACTGTTCTACCGGCTAACCTTGTTGCCAAGCCGAAGTACTGTTTCTAGTGTATTCCTCTTCTGGGGATCACTGCCTGGGTGAAATATCTAGCTTAGAGGCGTTCCACTTGAAACCTCAGAGCTGGCAACACTATTTCACACTTCAGATGGCAAATATCTGCATCTGGTCTGGTGGCTATACCATTAGTCGTCGAATATTAATAATTTTCTTAAGTTAAGGCAATATAGAACCATGCCGCAGAAAGTGAATGATTGATTTTTACTTAATTATTTACTTTTCTCTTCTATGGTTGTCCATTTGGGGGATCCGTGGTGGCTCAATTGGTAATCGCAGGGATTATAATCTTTCTAAAGGTACTCGGATCAGTTTTAATTGTTATACCATCCTCAAAGCCATTTGGCTCTCCGGGCCATAAAACCCCGAGGCGGGGCAATAAAGTTAGAGCTGTGCGCGTGCAATCCGTTGTATCGATGAAGTATCGATGAAATGAAGTAAATATGTTACTTATTGTCATACGTCGTTATCGCGGGTACAATTACCAATCAGATAAAGAGCAGATAAAACAGAATGTCTATTTGGTAGAAACGGACGTATTCTGCCTACAGCTACTAAACATCTAAGAAGCTCTTTACATGTGGAGGGTTAAACTGTTGTCATATGTTTCCATCTGTTTAGTTAACAAGTTTATACATAGGAAATAAGTAAATTTAATTATATTTTAACGTCTTTTTTTTTAACAATTTTAACAATATATACGTAGTTGTGTGAAGATAACTGTTAACGTCTACTAATTAAACGCTTACCTACTTAGAAGAAAGTCTATTTAAAAAATAAGAAAACAACGTGTGTAATTTTTACTAACGTGTATTTTTCACATGTATTATTTGGTTTTCGTAATAGATTACAAAGATATTTAAAAAAAAATCTACAGTCAATTTGCGGCGTCTAGCAGTAAATATCCATTTTAATTGACTAAATGATCTTTCAACATCAACTGTTGTTGTAAACTAACATTGCACTTAGTGCAATATAATTTTGTATCGCGAGCCTGTAATTCAGGATAATCCTTTGTCCACAACTCCACAAATTCATCGCACGTTTATTTCCTTCGCGGCATTTTAAAAGCACTCGGCAATAAATATATTACACACAGTTATCAGTACGGATAATTGATAATGTACTTACTAACAAATGACAATGTCAAATAGGAAAAAATATTAAAGAGTTTGCATTGCGACTGCATAGTTAATCTATTTAAGTTGTATTGGTACTCAAGTCAAGTATGGAGGTTGGGTATTAGAAATACCTAATGTGTGATACATTTTAAACTCGTAGGAGTAGGCATAGATGTTCCTCAAAATGAGTTTCGCGTCTGTTATTGCTTGTTTTTCATAATCTTTCTGTACTGTCAAATCGTTTTTGTACCCGCGATAACGACGTATGCTTATTGTATAATTTAATGAGTATCGATAGTGACACGGTAACATCCCTACGCGCGCCCACGAGATCCAATCACAAGGCAGTGAACGGGCAAACGGTATGTGCTGTCTCGGTCTAACGTTTTATGGCCCGGAGAGCCAAATAGCTTTGAGGCAGGTATAGTTAAATTAAAACGGGTAAAAACTGACACATTTTTTAGTACAAGCTCAGTTATTAATAAAAGTTTAAATTGTTTAGTTAAACTGAGCGTGAGAGTGTTTTCCGTGGAATTTTAATTTGAGTGGTCCATGCCATGGCGGCTTGAAGACATAGCCACCATAAAGGAAGTGGTCGGTTGCAGGAATCGAACCAGAACAAGTACGGCGGCAGCGAGTTCAACATGTCGGTGGCGACGCTGGTGTGCCGGTACGACGGGGCGCGCGCGGCCGCCGTGGCCGGCGCCGGCCGCGCCGCCGACGTGCTCTCCTCCGACAAGCCCGCGCACATGTACGTCACCGGCGGCTAGCGGGCCCGCTATACTACACGATACTACAACCACAGAAGGCGCCCTCCGAAACAAAACAGCGTTTGGATAGGTCGAAAGTGCTTACTCTGTTCTCCCGTTACCTTTGATATTGTGACATTCGAGCAACCGAGGCTGCGTTCCGAATCACGTTCACAGTGCTTACGCCCGGTCCGATTCAGATAGCGCGCTCAAGGCCGTGTAGTGTATTTTCGTTTCGGACCGCTCGTTAGCGTGCTTAATGTTTAAAACCTAAAATTGGTCAACTGTCAAGTCAAAGTAGGAAAGTATAAAAGTATTGTGTCACTGATAAGATTATATAATAAGTTCATTACTCAAATTCAAATTCTAAATAATAAATTTCATATATTATATGATTTTCAAGTGCATTTCCGATATATTAAGCCCAAAGCCATTATTTTGTAGGTATGATTTCGTATATCCATTCCATACTAAGCTTCAAATCCATTTTTATATAAAAAATACTATACCGTTATAGTTTTTATATTCTCCTTGTTATTCCAACAAATTATGAGTCAAGCAGGATGAGGTTACAATCATGTGTAAAATGTTTTATACGTTACGTGATTTTTCAAAACATTTTGAATATTAATATGTTGCGATTTCTTATCCAGACTGTACGTCAAACGTCAACTTGACGTTTGTGCTCACGGTGCCCATGCCTCGAAGTGTAAGCACCGTGAGCGCCATACATGTCGTCATCAATGGCGTCATGACATTTCTTGTAATCGCTGTGAGCGTTGGTGAGCGTGATTCGGTCGTGATTCGCTCTGAGCGCTTTAAGCGCGATTCGGAACGCAGCCCGAAAGAAACGACGTACTTGTGGCATTTGACAACAATTATGTTCAATAGATTTTGGGATTCTTTGACTACCTCTTACTAAAAAACAATCGGTTAAACGGGCTTAACCTAGCGCCCTTTTTTGTCCGTTGTAAGAGGCTTGTACAGTTTTATTTTATGTTAATAACATTTGGAGCTCCTGTACTGAAGCCTAAGTTGATCTCCGTTTGATGAAGTATATGTTTGCAACGTTAATCGAAGCGATTTGTTATCAATGTGAATTTTGGGCCCATCAACCCTTCATTCGTTTTCGTTGTTATTTTGGGCTGTAAGCGTATTTGTACATAAATTATGTTATATTTATTACAATAAAATAAACTATATTGTGCAGAATACCTGCATGACTTTTTATGATTTTTCCAAACCGTGCCTTGCGGTAAATAAATGTTTAAATCCCCCTTTTCACGTTTCTCTGCCACTTAAAAAGCCACTTTAATTTTAAGACGATTAAAACTTCGAGGCAGAGTCTTGCACTGTTGTAGCGAACACAAAAGTAAAAAATAAGTTTACGGAAACCATTTTTTGTCACACGTAAGTGACATAAAATGCTACCGGTCGCCGATGATTATTCGTAATACGCATGTGTATTGTAACAAAGAAGCCATTCTCACCAACCTCTGCGAAATCATCTGAGAAACACTACAAAAAATAAGTGAGTTTATAAAAAAATATGGTTTTGTTTTAAACAACACATAGGAACTTATCCATATTAGTCATTACGTTTGACGTGAAATGACTAATATGGATAAGTCTGTGTTGTTAAAAACTTTTTGAACTTGTTCTTTAAAACTCGTTGAATCTAATTAGTATATCGTCACTACTTTGAAATAACCTCGTATGTCAAAAATCGTGATGCACGATTTTAAACTTAACCAGGAAGAGAATAAAGTTTAAAATCGTACATCCCGAAATGAGAGATACGAGGTTTTTATTATAAAGTAGTGACGATATGTTTGATATTGACAATCGATTCCTTTTAAAATTGAGAATTTAAGGCTTCAGGATTAGTACATATTTGGGATATATCAAAAAAAGTTATTTCACATTATCTAAAAATATATTGTATAATTAGTTATCTAATACAATTCGGTACTTACATTTAGTGGGGTTTGTGACATAAAACACATGCACTCAACAGTTTAGTTGGTACAGGCGGATAGCATGCGACAAGGGGCCCTAGCACAGATGCAAACGCTCCTAACGTTTTTCTTTTCTATCGCACAAAATATATGGTATGACCGTCGACCTCGTGGTTTATCGAAACGCAGGAGAATGTCATCCCATACATTTTGAGCGACAGAAAAGAAAAACATTAGGAGCGTTTGCATCTTGGCTAGGGCTCCAGGAACCTACTCTAAGTAGGTTGGCGATTAGCGAAAGTCAAATATAGTGAGAGGAAGAAGAAGTACATTTATCTTTCTCTACGGGCACAGCTAAACTACGATACCGAATGTTACCAAATGACACAAAACTGCTACAATCGTTAAAAACGAAGTATCAATTTACGTAAGCTCCGCCTCTTTCTCTTGAATTGGTGACTTGCGAAATAAGAGTAACTTGCGGTTTTATGCTATACAAGGTCTCCCGCCCGAGCTTTGGTGTACCGCAGTTATGTCCAATATAAACCACGGAGACGCATAATTATCCAAGGTACAACTGACTGTACCACAGTTAAGTCCAATAGAACCACGGTGAGGTACAAGTAACTAAGGTACAACTTACTAAATATAAAAATGAGTGGACAATCTCACTGGTTAGTAACTGTTCCTAGTTACTAGATAAATTAGGTTAGTTAGGTAGCATATGCGGCCAGAAGTAGCTACATCAGGCTCTGGGGAATTTGTATTTTTTATTAAAATATTCGAATTGCCTAGGTCTAACTGCGGTTACAAGTGCAGTTATACATGGGTAATTTTACTGACCACGGTACGATCACTAGAACAGCAGTTGTCCCACAGGTCGAGTGCCACAATGTATCTAACGAGTGTAGCAGACCACACCTCTATGTTAAGTGAGTACGATATGTAGGATAATAACATGCAAAATAAATGAGATCAGCAAGTTGGTCTAACACCAATAATAATAATAACATGATTAACACATAATATCTAGTAGTTCAAAATCTCTTTCTACATCTGTTAACACTTAAAATGTAAACGATTCAAGGTGAATATCTGAACCATTCCTTCATCTTAAAACCTAGTTAGTACCTTAATTATTAAACGGGCCGGCGTTGAAATTGTGATCACGACCTTTTTAACTCTGTTAATGATTCCCAATCCCTAACGATGAACCTACTTACAATACTGAAGTGTGAAATAAGCAGTACGGGTTTTCTCTAACCATTTAGAGAAATTACTGTATTAGATCAAGGTTCAAGGTTCATGTTTATTTATCTAATTATGGGTTAAATAGGTATACCGACTGATGAAATTGCAATCATTTAGTAAGTCAAGTACTAATGATCAATATTTCAAATCACCGCGTATCTAGGTATACAATATGTTAAATATCACTACTTAGACCATCTAATATTGGTGTTTTGGATTCGAGCCCTCGATGTCACCGGTGCGCCGACAACTGCATGGATGTTTTAATTATTTCAAGGCTCTGGTTGAGAGTGGCGATCTTCAATAGGTATTGTCGAAGGTTCGTATTAGATTAAGGACGTGTGTCATGTGACGCTGGAGTTATCGGTGCGCCAGGCGGCCGTGTGGTCGTCAGCAGGCGTCGCATATGGAGTCCTGGAGTACTGGGGCTCCGTAGCGGCGCCCGGGTTCTCGCTGCTGGCAGCACCAGGGCTCCCGCCGGGCCCGTCCGCGATGTTGGCGGCTGCTGGCTGATCCGACGGGGCTTTCACTGAGATACCGCTTCCTCCTGCAAACAAAATTGTTTGTATAATTTAGATAAGTATATTTCATTCTCGAATGCAATGTTTCGATATAGGTACAGTAGGTATATAGCATTGCATGTCAAAATATATGAAATATCATGAAGATTATCGACGTTAAATGTGTTAGGAATTAAATCCGCGGTAGTTCGGCATTGCAGTTATGCTGGTACTCCACTCCCAGTAATTGCCCAAATATTCGTGTTGCATCTTTTTCCTTCCTACAGCAAATGAAAGAGAGGCATCAACGCAACACGAGCACTTGTGGAGTGCCACCATTACCCGATGTGTCTTTTGTTTCCATTCGCATGTCTATCTGCTTCGTTAGCCTTGTGGATAACTTTACGAACTCAAAGTAACTCTGTTTTAACTTTTAATGTATTGCTTTAAAGTAGGTATTGTATCAGAAGATAAAAAGAGAAAAATATAAAAAGTTGTTAATTTAGTACCGCACGGGCACTTTTACACGTCAAAATTCTATCAGCGTATCGTTTCTGATAACCTCTTGACTCCGCCAGAGTGGATTGTCCATTTGATAATATTTGGTATGCAGACTGCTTGCAGTTTATTTAGATGTTCGTATAAATATAATAACCTGGTTAACAGCAGAGGTACGATATATCTAATACCTGCCGGTCGGTAGGATAGATAATTTAGCTTCGTAATAGCTTCGTTCTGGTTTTACGATCCGGCAAATGTACCTACTGCAGACGCAGATATTTACATTTGTTCCAGTTTAAACGGATATACATATAGGTAGGTATACAGAGATTCTGTAAATATTTGAAACATTACAAGTATCTTAGTTGTGCCGGGAATTATTAAGATATATTTACCCAAAATACTTATGGATTACACATACATACATACTCGTACATACTGTCACGCCTTCATTCCCGGATTGGGGTAGGCAGAGCTACAGAAATACCAACAACTACAAAAAGAGTTGTTGGTAATTCTGTAACCATATTTTGCACTCAAAATACTAGTATGGTTACAGAATTACCACAAACAGGCTTAGATGTTTACTTAGTGACAGGTTGCAAGCCCATCGCCTAACAGTACTAGAAGCCCTCGTTCCCATAGTTGCCTCTTACGACACCCACGGGAAGACATAGAGTGGCACTATTCTAACCCGGCAACCACACGAGCACTAATGGATTATTTGCATATATATTATATCTATGCTCTAGATAGTCTTTTCACCACGTCATGTAGTGGATGAAACGAAGTAGGTATAAAGGTAGGTCGATATAGGACCTCAAGACCATTAACGTTACAATCAAAAGGATTTACAAGTTTTGAATTAAAAAAAAAACTACAAACTATTACAAAAACTAGATGCGCTTCCTAATGCTACTAATATTATAAAGTGTGTTAGTTTTTACTCCTGCACGCTGCAACGGCTAGACGGATTGAAAGAAAATTAAAATGGAGATAGCTTATACCCTGTCCCTGAGGAAATATTGATAATCGAAATCTATGCGTTCCAAGTCGTGGCAGTCGTGGGCAGAAGCTTGTGAACTATAAATCTTGTGAACAAATTTTATTGCATTTACTTGCAACTCGCATTATTGTTTTATGCAACGCAGTCAGAAATGTAGTGAATATTTACAATTATCAATGTAGTGAAAACCCGCATTTAAAACGAAATGAAACTTTTGGATTATGTTATTTATAAGTTTAAAATAATTTCACAAGTGTTTTTGTAACAGTCAATTGATCAATTCAAACAAAAGCGAACTACTGAAATACATGAAATCTAGGCAATTAAGTAGGTTCCAAACATTATAGTTAGTTACTACCCACACTGTCTAGCGCAATGATGGCACTACGTAGGGATTACCTATATAAGTGCTACTACTAGAGTTTTAATTTGTAACCAACCATCCCATACACAGCGTATATGACGCATGAACGCTTTTAGGCTTTCAAAATATTATTTTGGGCTTCAATAACGTTTAGTTAGTTATACGTAAGTATCATGCGATGCCAATAAGCGTGTCCAAGTATACAGTGGGTAAATCCAATACGAGCAAATATTTTAACGATGGTTAATATGCATCCTAATTAACATAAAAATGTGTGTATTGTTAACATATTGCTGTGCCCTAGCAGGGTTCATGTTCTGAGCTGTATTTTATTTTAAGACCAAATTGTAACAACATGAAACGCAATTAAATGATTGATTGATTGATTGATTGAACATAAGTTGTATTATTTTTTCGATACTAATTAATTCGCCACACAATGTATTACAAATAGCCCAATGAACCTGCAATTAACTGTCACTTACATCTTCGTTTTAACTGACAAGTTTTCAATTACATTGCTGCTCGATGGGACCTTTAAAATTTAATTGCGTTCTATGTATTAGAAGTTATTGACAAAATTCCACTTCTACATGACTTGTAGAGCTATAACCTCTAAATCTGTGATAAATTTTTCACCTCTCACGCTGTAATCTATATTTATATGTTATAAATGTCAAAGTAACTCTATCTGCCTGACCGTCTGTCTGTCTGTTAGTTACGCTTTCACGGACAAACCGATGGACCGATTTGGTATCGAGACAGTTTGAGTCCCGGGGAACTTTTTATCCCGAAACATTTAACGGTTCCTGAGAGTATAGCGATAAACGACTTCTCCGCGGACGGAGTCGCGGGAAACAGCTAGTGACCGATAAAACCCGTGTATAGGCGCACTAGAAGAGTGATTCATTTGGTCTCTAGGGACTAAGGTACTTTTTCTTTTAAATCTTCTTGAAAGCCAGCCAGCAGACTTGTTGGTCATTTGGTTGGTGGTGTGGGTCTATTTGTTGTTGGGTGTTTGTCTATTGTTGTTGTATTTTAGTAATAATCGATTTAAGTCTTAGTTATCGCAAGACACACGTAACGCATTTTTTAAAGCAACAGTTACTTTCAGGATTTTATGAAATGAGACCTGACCTAACCTAGCCTTATACGCCTGAACACGTAAAATATTTAAGAAATCCGGAAAAGGTTATGATTCCACCGATATAAAAATGACTGAAAACAACGGGCTCCCTGGTCGTGTCCCTCGTTTATGGCCAACCGGCCCTCCAGCGCCATCTCCAAAAACACCATCGCCTCAGCCTCCTTTTTAGAAAAGTAGTCACTTTCTGCATTTAAGTGACATAAAAAGAGTAAAAAAGATAGCGTTGTAAGATGTATCTTTTCATTTGCCTGTTCTAAAATATTATTTCACTTTTAGATTTGTTTTCTCGCAATCGTGGTGAAAGGGAAGGTAAACTTAACTCGAGACCATAATGCTGTAATGATCCTCGAACTATAGACAATCGCTCGGGTGGCTAAACGTTTTTTGTTATTATGACCTACTTTAGTCCCTCTATAAACAATATCATATTATTTTAATCTTGCGACACGTCGTATTCCTTCTGAGAAGTGTGTACAATGCCAGTTTAATACGAAATGATTAAAAATAAAACCGATATCGAATGATTATTCACTATAGATCCAGATACATAGGATGTGCTTCGACAACGAACTAGATAATCTAACGTCAAAGTAATCGAGAAAGTTCGTGTGGCGTTAGTGCAGCGAATTTAATTTCTTAGCCCGCTTGTATATTTTCACGTTGACTTTTATCGTATAGGTTGTATGGAATATAGAATAATGTGAAATATAGAAATATTCCTGCTACGGAAAGGATTCCGTAAAAGTATACTTAACGTTATGGAAAATTAAAACGATTTGAATACCTACGTGACGTCTGAATCGTATGATTGAAATGTTTGCGCTCGAGATACTGTGACGTGAAAGCAACCGTTACTAACCGAGTGCTTCGTGAGTTCACGGCTGCAAGCGCGCAGATCGTTGCGTTGCTATTCTCGGTATTCGGCCGGATTCGCGGGTGATTTATGTCTTATAAACATAATCGGCAGTAAATAGCGATTGCTTTACGCTGGTTTACTCGTATTGTACCAGACGCTATATTTAAAGGCACTCGCGTGTCGTGCACGAACTCTTCACAAACATAGAGATAAAAAAGTTACGTCACTGTAAAACCGTTCTATTTTGCTGATTGTACAATTTAGAATAAGTTTAATGCCTACTAAGCTAGCGGTCCGTGTTGATCTCCGGTACATGTATGATCGAACATCATTTTTGAATGTTTTCATAGAATTTTAACAAATTCTAATTAACATTATAGTAGAATTTTCATAGCTTTAATACAAAAGCGCCACAAATCAAAATGAATCTTTGTTGCATTTAAATTCAGAACGCTATTTACTTAAAGTTTTAAATCGAATTGTATTTGTTTTTGATTTGTGGCGCTTTTGTAGCAGCGAATATAATCGACAGACGCATGCTACCGCGGCGCGGGAGTAACTTTTTGTGCACCATGATATGTTATAACTGTTATAAGCCAGTTTAGACTTAAAAGTTTTAAGATACACAACCATAACCTATACGTAATCGATGATATGGGTAGTATAGGTGTCACGAAACGTTTGTCGGTAATTCAAGGGGTTCCCATGGAATCTATTGAAAATTGACATAAATAGGTAGTAGGAACCTAACCATTTTTGTAGTCCTTTTGAGAAATCGATCGGTCGGCAGTAGGAAATAAACCTACTTCTTTTCGCATGCGAAAGTTTGTCAATATTATAATATTATGTAAACAACTTCGAACTTTAAAAATTACGATTTTCACGTTCAGTTTAGAAAGAAATTTTCAAAATTTGACTTGCTGTTTGTCCGTCATTATACCTACTCATTATGTGACATAGTATAGGTTCCATGTTATAGGATTGAAGACTGGGTATTTGGTTGAAAATTGACAGGTAGTTATACCTACATGGATACCCATCTATCCGTTATTGAAGATGAATAAGAACCCTCTTATTCTTCATCACTATACTTTGCCTTTAGTAGGTAAGCACTTTAATGTGCACATTGTCATTTCGTTGTACATAACATCACGCCTTCATTCCCTGAGTGAGGTAGGCGAGTTACAGATTTACAAACAAATAAAAAAAAAGTTGATAATTCTGTAACCACATTTTGCACAATCAGGCTAAGATGTATTAGTGATAGGTTGCAAGCCCATCGCCTAACAATACTACAAGCCTTTATTCCCTTCCTTTTCCTTTTTTCCTTTGTCATATCGTTGTAATAAT
The DNA here is from genome assembly GCA_949316455.1 of Acleris holmiana. Lineage (NCBI taxonomy): Eukaryota > Metazoa > Arthropoda > Insecta > Lepidoptera > Tortricidae > Acleris > Acleris holmiana. The sequence continues at coordinate 12,442,792 of OX438778.1, forward strand.
AAGAAATAAGATTTTTATTTTCAGTTTTTACAAAATGTTGCTTATGTAGGTACCTTAGTATATACGAGTAGGTACATGGTAGCAAATAAATGATACGATTTGATTACACTAAAAATAATACTTCGTGTTACTACTTATATCTTAGGTGCTGCGGAATCCGATCGAAATGCGTGCTCGAAACGCATTTCTTCGGTTTATTTTTAGAAATACTTGACTTTTGAATTTAATCTAGTTATCTGCACATCGTAATGCCTTTTTAAAAGATGGTAGCATGCAGCTGCTAGCGTGTTTTTAGGGGTCCGTAGTCAAACTAGGACCCTTATAGTTTCGCCATGTCTGTCCGTCCGTTCGCAGCCTAGCTCAGAGACTCTTAGTACCGTAAAATGCTGCAACTTTGCACGGATTTTGACGTTTTTTCCTTATATCTGTGAAACTATTTGTTTTATGTGGTTTAATGAGTATTAGTCGGAAAACAGACCCTATGCCTCGCCAAATAAGACTCAAATATCAGTAGGTAATCATACAATATTTCCTAGTTATAAGCATTTAAAGTGGCAGGCAAAGTTTTAGGCCTAAGACGTAACTTTGCCTAGACGGTTATCTCGGTAAATAACGTTTTGCTATTTATAATAATATTTAATTGTGTACATGAGACATTGTGCTTGTCCCTGGCAGTCAAATTATTGCTATAAGCTTTATGTTTTTTTTTTCACAGGCAATAGGCAATGTTGTACCAGGTTCCACGAACTTTCCATACAAAAATATCGGCAACTGTAAGGTTGTGCCAAAAAAAGATTGTTATTTTTTTTTAAATGTATTTTTTTTGTTAAAAAATAATCATCACAGCGTAGGAACACAACTGAAAGCTTTGGTATTAAAGAAACATCAGTCTTAAAAAACTTAATTTTTGGTACCTACTAAAAGTACGCCCAGGTATGGATATTTAAATATCTCGACTCCGATGCACTTAAGAGTATTACATTAAAATATGTTTATTTTGACTAATTCTATAATAATTTACCACTTTTACGGTTAGTACCTTGAAATTGTATGACTTTTACAAATGACAATACTTACCCAAACCAGTCTTGAGTCAATTTGACACGAAAATCGATTTGCAAGATTTGACTTAACTAGCATTGCAAGTTATTAAAAAGCTAGTAGGTACCTAATAAATTAACTCACTTAAGCAATTCAGGCACACCTATTTTTACTCTTATCTGTTCATTTATAAAACCCAGCTAGTGACAGCCCTAGACCCAGGCAAAATTGTGTCACTCAAGTTTCCAGAACACTGCCCAATATTGCCTACTACGTTATTATAATGAAATCGTGTCCTATTCTTGAAAATATTAGACTTACGGAAAATAGACAATATTTACTTACCCTGGGACGCACCTACTTCTCGAAAATCACGTTCCTTATACTTAAAATTTTAAAAGTTGCGAGACACTAAAAAAATGCAGCCAGTCCCTCCAACTTATGATGCACAACTGGCGTCGCAACAATGGAGTTACCAACGTAAAAAAATTAAAAATGTGTTGCCAGAATAATGAAAATTACTACCAAATGGTAAAAAAACAAGAAAAAACTGAGCAAATGCGAGATATCGTAATTTAAACGAAATAGGCAAAATTGAGCTTAAACGGCAAAATTGCAGCATTTTACGGTACCAGAAAGCTGTGGTATTTGATAGAAATATAAATATTAGTCTCGCCAACAAAGAGCCAAAACAAAAAACTTAAAATAAAAATAGTGTCCCTCCCCTACACGTATCGTTGTATTTATTTTTGGATAGGTCTTTCAAAAATATTACGAGTTTGTTAAATCAATTTTTCGATTAACGGATTCGTTTATGAAATATTAAGGTTCTAAAGTGTGGGCGATTAAAGTTTTTATACCTACTAAAATCATCTAAGACGGCACCAAATGACTTAAAATTAGTTATTACTTGTTGAATTGTATGTTTGTACTACTTAACGTCTTCGCAACCCTACACTGAGCAAGGTCCAACATGCTCTTGCCCGGTTTGTTAACTTATTATCAGAAGGCAATAAGCCGGTCTTGATTAAACTACGATAAGTCTGCCTAATGTGATGACTATTTTTTACGAGTATCACTCATCATTCGCCATTTCAATGTACGATATGAAGCGAATCAGGGCTGGAATTCTGCACGGTAATAACGATATCGTATTTGACGTGTTTCCGTATTGTCAACGATTTGATAGCACATATGTCATTTACAATAATGGCGACTGTGACATAAACGATTCTAAAACATGTCAAACGCGATATCGTTATAACGATGTAGAATAGAGGCCCAGTGACATTCATTTATTTAAGAATTATCGTAAGTTCAAAGTTCCGTTTCTCAACTTTGCCAAATTTTCATGCTATGAATCGCTTTTTGCGCCAGTGTGATGATGACAGAGTTACACGTACCATGACAAAGTAAATGGTGAATTATAATGATGATTATTGATTACCTATGTATAGAAAATGTTATGCTGTTACTAGGATTTTCTATACAACCAACTGTGAACATTATTGTTTAGATCGACTGGTAAAGATGCGGATATCAAAATTAACGTGGTTGGTAAATTCCAACGTGGCGTAGGTACTTACTTTGTTTCTTTTTTTAAGTCGACATTTGTGTCATTCTCTAGGATTCGGGGATACGAATATGATGACAATTGGGTTATCCCATAATTTTGTAATGTATAGTGATTCAAAAACCATTTCGAGAAAAAGGGTTGTAGAACCATTCCCTGTTATCAGATTATTTTACAAAATTAGTATTAAATAGTTATTTCTAATTTATCATTTGACATTATTTGCCTGTAATTTAGTGACGTCACGATCTTCATTGGTAAGTTGTGTCTAATCTGTGATCAACCATAGTACTGCATATAATATGAGTCCGGAATGCAGTAATAAATAAATAATGTATATCGCATTTTGTCTTATTTATTTCTGTTTTATTTTAACGCTTATTAAAATTAAGACAATTTTTAACTGTATATAAACATGACAAGGTCAAATCTTAAAAAAATGGTATGATTAAAATACAAGTCCGTTTTGGAACCTCCGCCCGTAGGCTAGTCTGTGGGTGAAATTGTCAAACTCAACTAACTAAAAATAAAATTTCGGTTTGTTTGGTGTGCAACATAATATAACTACTCGTTTTCTGATTTTCTGTATTTTAACAACATTGCTTCAAATTCTACGGAATCTGACGATCCTGCTACACATATTGACCATCGCCAGATCTTGGATACCGATATTCTTGCTTATAATGACGACCAACGCTGTACATTTATTAAACTTTGTAAGGGCTGATTCCACTAATATACCCAAAGTGGATATAGTAGTCAGGATATTGACATACTTGGGAGACAGCTCCAAGCACAACGTAGCTGAAATACGTGGAGCTAAAGCTCTAATGTAAGTATGATTTAGGTATAAGAATATAACGTTCACAATACCATTAATACTTTAGTTTACGTATATTGACATGACTTGACATTGACATTTTACGTGATCTGACAGAAACGCGTACTCTCAAACGAATTCAATAGTTTAAAGCATTTCTCAAACAAACCAGCTTGTAGTGACGTCATAAAATCATTTTCTTTAAAAATTAAAATTAATTAATATATTGATTTAAATGCAAAAACCGTGAAATTAGTGTCTTCAATTAGTCTATTTTATCGAAAAAAAATTAAAAACTAGTGGTATTTTTTTTTGGGATAACCCAATTTTGAATTTTAAGATGGCGGATATTGCTTGTTTTCAAAAAGTTGTAAAAGGATGCTAATTTCGATTACATATGATGTCAGTTTTGTATTTTAAAATGGCGGCAAGTACCTACTTTTAGTGAGAAAGTTGTCATGGAAGTAATTTTTTAGGTTTTCGGGGATGCTACCTAATTACGAATATGAGGTCAATTTTGAACTTTAAGATGGTGTAGAAATTACCTTTTTTGAGAATGCACGTTCCCGCCCGTGAGCTCTTCTTAGACTTACAAATTTTAACCCTGCCATGCATATGACGGTTTATATTGTAGGTTGAACCCTTCATTATTCACAATGGCCTGCCTGACATTATAAGGAATTCAGCTTTATTACGATTTTCGAAAACAGAATTAGGAAGTGGCTTTTGGAGAGAACGATCTACGATTACAATTTTGAATTCACCCATAAAGGTAGGCATGTTGCCATTGCCGACTACTACACTGATAGACTTTTGGTCATATCTTGTTTGTAACTTTAAATTATAGTCTGAAATAGCACATAGGCTACTTTTTATCCCGAAAAATTGAACAATTTCCGAGGGAATAGCGATAAACGACTTCTGCGCGGACGGAGTCGCGTGCAAAAGCTAGTTTTATATAACTGAGCCTTAGGTACATAAATTATCTAAGATTGATATTGTCTTTTTCTATCACAACCTAAATCTTAGATAGACACAAGTTGATACCGTTTATTTTAGTTATTAACCCATACTAAACATACAAAATATTGCCAAAGTATAAACATTACACGACCCCTAATGAATAAATCATACAAAAATAGTAAATTAGTTACGAAGTTAATACATTTTTAAAGTTCATTTAAACGAAATAAAAAAAGTAAATTAACATACATCCTTATTTGATTAAGCTTTGGAATCATGTGAACCATTATAGACGAAAGTATACTTACTACTTGTGTCGATCTTGAATGATCCTCTGACACTCGTAATGGCATTTTAGATAGAGATAGAGCTCTTTAATAGGTACTCGAACATTGAGAAATAACGAGCCAAGTCTAAAACGCACTGAGAGCGGATGCGCTGCAAACCATAATATACTCGTAATTTCAGTTCGCGACTGTAATATTGCCGAGAGGTTCCCAGTTTCTCGAGATAAAATAACCATGTTGTAATAATTAATATTTATTTCAATTAATGATTAAAATAAAATGATTATTGTATCACAAACCGAAAAAACTTTAACATTTATACTCAACGTTTACAATTATCAAACAAAATTATTTTTAAATAATTTATAATTTTCGAAAGGAAGACAATCTTAAAAAAGTCTTATTAAATTCTATCGTTTAACAACAAATTAACTCTAACTCGTTCGTGAAGCCGAACCCTCAGCACGGATACCACGCGCACCTCGCTAATTATTTGGTTTCTCAAAAAGCTTACCAAGTGGAAATGAAAATAAATATCGCTTGATCTCTAATCTACTCGAAGAAGTGAAGTTAACGAGAGGCCTAGGTATAATTCTAAATGTGATTTATTATAAGATGTAGCTGATTTGTCTACGTGGTTAGAGTAAGATATTTGGATTAGATAATGAGGTAGCTCCACGAGTACACCTTCATTAAGTATTCAGAGAACCGCACCGCCCATGATTTAAGAAAATGAACTTTCATTACGCCCCCCGCCAGGCTAATGGGGGTGAAACGAGCTCGGGCTCGGGCTACATTGTTAACGCAATTGGATGTAATTTACCTACGAAAAAGGATCCAACACACACCCTTTCTAAATTGAACCATGTTTATATCTTAGATATAGGTACAAAGAAAACTATAAGAGAGCAAAACATTGTTATTACAATTTCTTATTCAACTGGACATCTGGTTAAATAAAGTTTGTTTATTTATTTATTGCCAGTAAGTATTTTTAGTTAAAATCTTACACGTAAATTTGGTGTAAATACTTTGTGCTAACCCGATGATGATGCAATATTGCCAATGGTGCCTTAGAGCTGATCTGATGATTGAGTGAAAAATTGACAAGTTAGATTGGTCGATGCCAGCTAATAATGTGCAAAGATCACTACATAGTATAAAACAAAGTCGCTTTTTCTGTCCCTATATGAATCCTAAATAAATAAATATCCCTATGCTTAAATCTTACACACAACGGACACAACGGATTTTGATGCGTTTTTTTTTAATAGATAGAGTGATTGAAGAGGAAGGTTTATATGTATAGTACTTTAATCCGGAGCGAAGCGAGGGCGAGTCGCTAGTAAAAAATAAACGTTAGCAGATATTTATCTTTTAGTTGGTATTCCATTATTTTTAAAAAACATACATAATTACACACTAAGTATACATCGGTGTTAACCATAACTGGAACAAAAACGTAGGTGGTAGGTGGCTCAATAACAACGGTGTTATTGTGTTAGTAAGTACATGTCAAAAAAACCGGGCAAGAGCATGTCCGGGTTCCGAAGCCGTTAAGTACTTACTACAAACATACAAATCAAGATATAATAACTAAATTTCTATTTAAAGTCATTTGGTGCCGTCTTAGATGATTTTAGTAGGTATACGCACTTTAATCGCCTGTATTTCAAGAACTAATGATGTCTACTTAGTCGTGATAGTTTTCGTTTTTAATTCGTTATATTCGTTCTTTGATTTAGGATTTTTTGTATTTGTAGTTTTGGCCCTAGGGGGGGACACTTGACTCTAACAAAAATTAGCGCTTTAAAGCTTAATATTTCATCCCTTTATTGGATCCCTTGATCGAAAAAAGTTGTTTCCACAAACCCACAATATTTTTGAAAAACTTTCCCAACGACACCCCACACTATGGGGCAGCCGAGAAAAAAAAACACATCCACACGGTACGTGTAGGGGAGGTGCCCCAACTTTTTTTTTTACCGCTTTGTTGGCGTGACTAATATGTATACTTAATCATGACAAATTACAGCTTTCTAGTACCACAGAATAAGTAATAGTACAAGTACAGAAGCGACACTCCGTGACAGCAAACATGCGAATTTAAACCTAAACAGAAGGCGTTAACGATAATAAAACAAGTGCACGGCCGGAAGTGACCTTGTTTACATTTCTGCGATCGATAGTGGGGGCGCCCCTAACGAGGCAAAATGCAGCTTAAATCTGCGCCGCGAGAGTATGTATTATTTCGCCCGCCATGAGCTTTACTGACTCCGCCCACTCCGCAGGGCTGGCAGTTACTTGTACTAATTAATACGTTAATACTTATTCCGTGGCAGTTGTAAGAAAACAAATTGCATTAAACTTATTATTAATTGTAGTTTTCTTATGTAGTTTTAGTTTTATTCATCCCTAACTGTGCTAATACTGTTGCATTTGGTACACAAACAGGACTATTTTCTTTGTACCTATCTTTTATATTTGTATTTGTTTGTGCAACTCTTAGTGAGGCTAATTGAATAAATAAATGAAATAAATAAATCTAGTTTGTAACTAGAGACGCACTAAGCGAGACAAGCGAGAAAATACAACTTGTGCTACCCGTACTGGAATAGGTAGGTTAATGTTAGTCTAGGAGCTGACGCACGTTTTCGATAAACAATCATTTATTTTAAGGACTTTGAAGGTTCATTTTGTAATAGTTGTATTACTAAATATTTGTTGTTAACATACTATAATAGCTTCGATATAGACCTTAAAACATTTTGTTTATCTATAACAAGATGAAATAGGTATATAGAATACAGATAGATAAGAAAGGGGATAGCACAAAAATCGCAAAATACCTGCATGCTTAGTATGGTGGCGTTTATTGCAAGACAAAATATGGATAAAGCTTTCGTCACTCTCGTACTTATACACGTGTCAAAAAGTGAAGGATGTTTTATCCACATGTTGTCACGCGACAAACGCAGCCATATTAGGCCCCCTGTATTGTGTTGATGCACCACAGATGTTAACATTACATTGTTAGTACATGAAAAAACGTTAAAAAAAAGTCGGTTTGGTGAAATTTCAAAAAAACGTTTAATATATTTTTGATTTAAAAACAATAATTATTAATATCTTATAACAATATTTATGTTTCATCAATAACATTTAATCAACATTTGCAACCCGCGATGGAAAGCCTATTAGTCTTATTGCCTGTTTCACAATCGACAAGTAAAGCTTATCTTATGTGAGACATAAGTAAATTTACTCTTTCTTACACTTAAAAATATACAAGGAGAGAGCCAATTTTTAATGGCAGATAAATTTGTCCTTGCAATACTTAATAATAAAATATACATTATAATTATTTGTAACTGTGACTGATTGATTACAATTACAAATGTTTAATTTTTACATATTTATTTAACTCCTTTTTCATATATTTGATATTTATTATTTATTTATTTATAGTTAAGTAAAAGGAAAAATAAAAATTACAGTTTTTTAACAAAAGTTAATTATAATTTTAATTTTATTGAAAATAGTCACAAAGCGGACCTTCTTAACTTTTTCTTATATATTATATAGGTAACTCATTACTAGGGTCATGTTTTAGCGAAAATATCCATCTACATATTGTTATAATAATTACAAGTCTAAAACAAAAAATAAACTGACTTCAATTTCCGTCAACCTCGGGAGTCGGGAAAAAATGTTCAAAATCAGAAAGTAAAAGAAAAGAAAGAAAGAAAGAAAAACCTAATTTAAACGTTAGTACTTATATATCAAATTAAAAACTAATCTTACATCAGGCTCTTGGACTATGCAACTCGTATAACACGACAAAATTATAAACTCGAGCACTATTATTTTATTACCTATTCCGTTACTCAAGTAAGAAGGTAGGTAACCAGTATATGCTGACCTTGCTTTAGTAGGTAGTCACTATTACTGGGAGATCTACTTACGCGGAACGCTCTTTAAGTAAGGTAGGTAATAGATTTTTGATGCGAATAAGTCGAAAACTGCGAAACTGAGGTAGGTAGTTAATGAAATAAATAATATTATTCCGCTCTTTTTGTGTCGAGGATTCAAAACTGTAATCATTGTGTCAGTAATTAAGTACAGCTACTCGTAACTACCTAACTACCTACCTCGATCGAAGTTATAATTTATAAAATAATATTAATAATAATCTTACCTTTCGATATCTTTTGGCAGTGTAAATAATGATAGATCGCCATTCCTGTCATTATTTAAGCACCCGTATGCTATACAGTACCTTTTGGCTTTTCGAGGAGCCATAGGTACATTTATTTAAACAAAAACTCGAATTATTTTCGCAGCGGTGTACGGGCGGCACGCTTCAAGACGAGCGCTCGCGTGACACTCAACTGATTAGCCTTGTATAAAAGGCCGCACATTGAGTAGGCAATAGCGCGGAGTGTCACCGGCCTGCTAGTACTAAGAGTCTCTGCACTAGGCTGCGGACGGACGGACGGACGGACATGGCGCCGAAACTATAAGGGTTCCTAGTTTGATTACAAAACAAAAAAAAAAAAAAACATATTTAAAAAAGCATTTGCTTAACGAGACCAAACTAATAAGTCCAAACTCAGTGGGTCTATGTTAAGTGCCGCAGAGATCCTGTTGTGACCTTCCAACCCCATTATCAAATCAGCTCGTTGACAGCAAAATATTGCATTGCCCTCGGGTTTAGGTTTATATTTAATCTTTCAGTCCATCACGATGCCGGCAAGTGGTTATAATTGCACGATTTAAGCCGAAATGACATGCAACTAAAACAAGTTTATTTTTGTAAGTAAAGTAGTGATGGCTCGGATGTGCCTTGGTATTCGCAAACGTTAAATTACTAAACAAATTACACCTATTTTTTATATCGTTTTGTTTGTCTTAACATTTCCACGGGTTATACGACGCCGGACTCTTCGTCCCTCGATTTGTATGAAATATAAAACTGACCCGTGATGGTCTCGTTTCGCTGGGGTAAAACCAATTTTCACATTACCTGCACGACAATGCCAAATTATATGTATTTCATGAAAACCTTAGGTACTTAAAACAAGTCATTATAGCCCTTGGCTGGCCTGGTCGTAATGTTGTACTGAATTCAATTATAATCCGCTGGTTAACAATGTGGTTTTAACTCTCATAGTTCTTATTGTTATATCCATAAATATTAATTTCGTGTAATAGAATTACTATACTCGTAGTGTCTACACGGGGCACAACTCGGCTCCGCGGGTCGGTGTCGGCGTAAAGTGAGTATAAAAAATAACATTCTAATAAAATATCAAGTGCCTATCAGACATTGTTCGTAATCTAACTCCCAGTACAACGACTTCCACAAATAGAAAACTGCAAAGGGCGCAAAGTCTGTGTCTGAATCAGTGCTTCTGGTCTATTTCCAGCATCTCGTCAATCTTTCCACTAGGACTAATGTATCAAAACATCAATTATTTATTTATTTATTGTGCTTTTTTTTTGTATTTAATGTGTTTTATTGACTGTTTAGTTTTCATTTAGGGAATAAGGGCTTGTAGTAATGTTAGGCGATGGGCTTGCAACCTGCCACTAATACACTAGTAAACATCTTGGCCTGATTGTGCAAAATGTGGTTACAGAATTAGAAACAAGTCCTTTTACAGCTGTTGGTATTTCTGTAGCTCTGCCTACCCCACTCTGGGAATGAAGGCGTGATGTTATGTATGTACGTAGTTTTCATTAAAGTACTTTAGAAAGTGTTTTTAGTAAGTATAGCATTGTTTTTTTATTATCTTGCAAAAGGTGAGAAAATAAGAGTCTCGGGGATGAAGATGTTTTGGTCGTGGGTGCGCTTGAACCCCTCGCTGCATCGAGGACTCGGAAATTAACTCATAACACTCTTGCTACGGTCGGGAGTTAAATCTGGAATCCTTCGATACGTTCAGTTCAAGGATCAATATCGCGCTCGTGACAAATCATTGCTTTATCCCCTCGGTATGTACCATTAACTTATTAAAAAAAACATGGTTTAATACGCAGGATTGATATATTTTTAACCGAACAGATGTACGAGTAGGTATGTTTGTTTTACTCATGATGAACAATAATTTTTCTTTGTCTTTAAATATCTATCAAGCTTTCAAGTACAAAGACGTACCTACCTATTTTTTTTTTTAAAGAGTTATTAATTACCGTAATTAAATGTTCACATTTTCTTTGTTAATTTTATTAGGTAAAGAACAGCCCATTATTCGCTGGCGAATAGTTTACGCGTTCATAACTTTGTTTCATGATCGTGTCGTAAACGTTGCGTTTCGTCGTAAAATAGTTTTGATAGATCCCCACTTACAATGAGCTCGTAAATTCCGATCACCGTTAAATTATCGGCCACGAAAATGCACTCGTTTTACCCATTCGCCATGAAGTTCTAAAAGTTTTTAGAGCTTCTTACCGAATGGCTACTGAGAATTTAACCAACCTTTACCCACCCATACATACCTATCTAATAAATTAGGTTATGTATTCATCTCCCTTTTAAAGGTGTTTATGGCCTCGCTCAGGCCTCATACCGACACGGTATGCGTTAGCTACGGTATCTTTGATTCACTTATTATCGTGTTAGGTTTCAGTATACATAGCATTTGTATAAAACTCGGTTAGATTAGCATAATAGAGAATGAGACCGAGTGAGAGAGAAGTACAAACCAGAGGTCCTTTTACAGCTTTCTACACTCTTTGATATTATCAGAAACTCAGTTCATACGGTCGGTACAGGTCTTAAAACAAATATAAATTGTAATCGGCACCAAACGGCAACATACCCTAAGTATGACTCATAATTTTGACTTCATTGCGGTTTGGAAAAGTAACCCAGTGGAGGAGCGGCCGAGGGGGTGGGTGGTTTTATTCAAGAAACTTAAGTTTACTCACCTCACTCGAACATGGCCTCCTGTGGCCCCCGCCAAGATGCAAGTAAACGCTCCTAACGTTTTTCTTTTCTATCGCTCAAAATGTGTGGGATGACAGTTAGTTGTTGACGTGGTTTATCGTAACGCACGAGAATTTCATCCCCATACATTTTGAGTGATAGAAAAGAAAAACGTTAGTAGCGTTTGCATCTTGGCTACTACCCCTGGCCGGAAGACACGGAAACACGCACAATAAGACTGTCGTTATACAATCAAACAAAACAGGTGATGCCTAAAGATAGCCGATCCGCCAGCCCTAAATGAAGAAGCATGCCGAAGACCTATTTAACTTTTAACAATTTTACGCAAGGACTTGTAACCGGGTGTTTTAATCTGTAAGGGCAACGAATATATTGAAATTAATAAAAAAATAAAAACGTATCTGGGCGTTTTCCAAAAAAAGTGTATATCGTCAAAGACAAAATTAAGAAAATTTAACTTCTTCCATTTCGTCACGAAAATTAACGTAAGTAAATGTATGGCTAATTTTCGTGACGAAATGAAAGAGAAAGTTAAATTTTCTTAACTTTGTCCTCAACGATGTACACTTTTTTTGGAAAACGCCCACCTAATAGGTACTTTTAGAAATAAAATCATGATCCCACTCAGTGCAATTGCAGTGTCCAAACAGTCTGCGTGCTTTGAAGCGCAGCCATTAACACAGTGATCTACGGTGAGCGCTAGTAGGCAAGTATTGAGTAAGTTATTATGTTTTTCAGTATAGATCTTTGTAAAAAGTAGTCAATGAAAGTATACATTTTAGTAGTTAATCTTTTCGGGGATATCTAGTGCAGGTATTCTACTAAAGGTATGTGGAGATTAAGTGAGTTAGTTGTAAGTACGTTTATTAAGGAAATAATTAGGAAGACTAATTCTGTAAAGTCGCGCTTACAGTTGTTAAGAAAGGATAGAAGGAAGGGTAAGCGTTCGGAAGTGTGACCTACCGGTGTGGGGCATTAAGCATGTGGGCATTGGTGTAGTGCTGGTTTGCTGGTCTACAGTGTGAGCCACCTTGCGCTGCGCGTACTGCGCGTCCTTGGGTTCCCAGAAGAACACGTAGTAGAGGGAGAGCATGATGGCGGCGAGCGAGACGCAGAAGACGTATATGATGACAGTGAGCACTCGCACGGTCTTCTTGTCGCGCTTGCGCTCGTAGAGTGCGTCCAGCACCAGCTCATGCGGGGCGTGCGAGGTGTGCGCGCCCGCGCCCAGCCTCACCGAGCCCGCGCCCGAGCGCACGCTGCCCCCGAACGACTTGCTTGACATGCCGCCGCGCCCGACCTGCTCCGGTGCACCGCCGCACTGCTGGCCGCCGCCCGCCTTCGATCCAGGTAAATGGGGCACGCTTATCGAATGGCCCAGTTGGGCCGCTGCGCCGCGGGCGAGTCGCGCCGCCGGGTCAAGCTCGTGTCTACCGCTTGACACCTCCTGAGGCGGACTGCTGTTTCATTATTCTCGTCGTTCCAGACTTCATTTGTTTATCCTTTAATTTCACGCACGGTACATGCGAATCTATTCCAGTTTGGCTGACGTAGTCGCACGATCGCGATTCGTCTGTCATGAAGCCGCCCCTGAGTTTACATTGTTTCGGTTAATGAGCCGTTACGTTTTTATCCGGCGTCGGAAAACGTTCGAAACTTTATTTTCCTGGAACGGTTTAGTAAGTAATGTCCAGTGTGGGGGACACAGTTAGGTTGGTAGCATATGTCACAGTAAACACGAATTGTCGGTCGCGCGGGTCGCGAGCGCGCTTTAGTATTATTTGTGTCGAGTGCTGTCGAGTGGGTTACAACAATGCGCTAACGAAGTTAATTCAGAAGCGGTCGTCCCGTTGTTATGACAGCGACTGTCGGCGGCGCGAGTGACAGGAGCGGCGCCGGGCGCAGTGCGCGCCGCCCCCGGCCCCGGCGCCCGGCTCCCGGCGCCGCCGTCGCAACCAGATCAATAACACATTTCGCGGATAATTTGCATTTTACGAACATTAGTCCCGGGCTCTTTGCGATCCATTACCTTCCAGATGTTGGATTAAAATGACTATATTTTTAAGCTCATTTTATCCACCGCCCTATTTTTTAGATAGATACACTTTAGTGGATCGTGAGCATTAAATTGCTAATCAAACATAAACCTTAAATTGACTAAACAAGCTCGAAGGAGACGGAATTGCCAATCGCGACGCTTGATAAATATTTACCAGAGCCGATATTGGCTATTTCTAACTACGATTCCTACGATTGTTCTATAAACGGCGACCCGGGAAGTTAGTGGGATCTTGAATAACGCGGACTGAGCGCTATGATCTCAGACATCGTACGATTATGATTAAGCTTCCTTATGACTCGTAAGCTTATTTATTTAAAATAATAAATAAATAAATATCCTAACAAAATATACTATGGGTACTAGACAACGATAAACATACTTAAATAGAGAAATATATACTTAAATATATATAGAAAACATCCAAGACTCGGGAACAAATATTCGCGCTCATCACACAAATATCTGCCCTTACCGAGATTTGAACCCAGGACCGCTGGCTTCGGAGGCAGAGTCACTCCCAACGAGGCCAACGTGTCGTAATTTTTTATAATATTTGTATAGTAGGTCATTTTATGTATAATCTCAGAGAATCGGTAATGAAAACGCATTAATTCCATTTACTTGTTTATCCTTAAAATAAATTCCGATGGAAATGCACATTGCATCAAGGTGCAGTACGACCCATGTGTAACTCAACGGGTTTGTTTTAGAGTTCGCTGCAAATAGACACGTGTGAAATTACACTAAAACCGCTAAAATACCCGACGCAAAATAAAATATCACTCTTCAAATAAATAATTCCGAGAGAGCTAAAAGCTTCCGTTGCTGAAGCCTCGACGGAATCCTTCAGTAATACGCGCCAGACACGCTCTCCGCCGGTTTCTCTCTAATGAGATTGGCCGAGTCAACGTGATGCTTGTATTTGGTGCAATTTTCGAAAACAATAGCAAGAAAACTATCGATTATAAGTATTTGTTTTCTTATTCGTACGGGTTGTTGTTGGTGTTTGGTAAGTATAACTAGCGTAACTGCCGTAGCGTTATTCGTGTACATAGTTCATCAAGTCAAGTGACTTTTGCCCTAAAGTCTCACGTCTCACGGCACGACTTGCTGGCCGATAGTAGCGAGCATAGGTCAAGTTAGGTTAGTTTGATCGAACAAGTTCGCCGTTTCTGCGTAAGAGATAGGGAATGCATAGGTACCTTTTACCTAGCACCGGCCGGTGCTAGATGTTAATTAATAATTATATAAATAATAACTATACATCATTAGGGTTCAGTAGTCAACAAGGAACCCTTATATGCAGTTTCGCCATGTCCGTCAGTGCGTCTGTCCATCTGTCCGTGTGTCCGCGGTTTAATGTAGAGACTCTTAGACCTACAAAGCTGTAATTTGGAGAAGTTATACATTTAAATTAGCCCGACAAAGTTGGAAATCAAAAAGTAGAAAAAATATTTTGTCGGTATTCTTCCATACAACTAAAGCAAGGGCAAAAATATCCCCCCTCCCCCCTACAGCCGAAAGTAGTAATAAAAATCTGATAAATAAGTATCTTAAATGACGGCTTCGGAACTCTACACTGGGCACGGTCCGACATGCTCTTTCCCGTTTTTTTTTTTATGAAAACGATCAATAAAGGGCATTTGAAATCTTAAAATGTTTAAAGTTCCCGTGGGTTAACTTAGCAGAATCCAAACCAGTTTTTTTTGTGCCACTCCCACTAGTGAAAGTTGGCTATTAGCTTTTGAAACTTCTCTTATCTCTGGAAAGGCAAGTTCGGTTGCGGACCGGCTGCAAAACTGTTTTTTTTCCTGAAAACTATCTAAGTACGGATGTATTTAGCACCTATACATACCTATATGTATAATAAATATTAACATTGTATTTTGAATGATAACTTCAGAATCCATAGAAGCTAACTGAATAGAGATATTAAGAAAAACACATATATACTCGTATGCATCAAATTATCAGTATTAATGTTTAGTAACTATTATATAGCCTGATCAAAATAATAACACATATTAATCAGGAGCGAAAAAAATCCTGATATTATTCAACTTATCACCATATCGGTAATTACGTGCCCCTCATTTGTAGATATTTGCTTTTTACTTTCTGGCAAATACAAATGTCATAATAGGGATAACGTATCACACGTCACAGTATACTTTCAGCATACGGGTAGGTGCTTCAGCCGATATGCGTTTATATGTACGATATACACCGTGTTTTTTTTGATTTACGATAACTTCGGCATATTGTTAGGTACACGTATAGAAACTACGTGGTACATTCGATTTTAAAATATTGCAAAAAAAAATAAAAAAAATTGTTTAGAACAAAGTAATTAAATGTTGTGTCTTCAATCATTCTAAAAGGGTCTTTAGAGTTAACTCATAGTTAGTGTCAAATACGTCAAGTCAGCGTGACATACACACACACAAGTAAAGATAACACTTGACAGGTGCACGATCGCTTGACTTGGCGGGAAGTATCTTGCTTACTGTGTAAGAGGTCACCGGTTCGATTCCCAGGTGGGTCTCTTTTATTTATTAGAGTTTTTTTATAAATTGATATTTTAATTACCCAGTATTTAACAATAACGTGCGTATCATAATACATTTTACGATAGTTACATTTTTATCGTCGGTTGAGTGCAAACAAGCACCCTAAAATAACAAAACAAAGTGAAAATTTATTTATTTCATAAATGGATTTATCAGATTGCTCTAATTTTTAATATTCTCATTCATCATAACTAATTACTTAATGGTTTATAAAATGAAAAAAATTCGTTGCGTTGTTTAAAATAATTTTATTTAAAATTTAGAGTTAATGGCCGCACAAACATCAACAGTCATTTTATTTATTAGGCACCTTATGATTTATTACAATGAAAAACCTAGCATTACTTAAAACTGTAAAAAAACATATCAACGGTATCAAACAATGAGTATAAAAACAAATATCGTGCGTATTTACAACGGATTTCACAAAACTGTTTAGAAATCCTTCAAGCGGCATGGTCTGCAGATCATAAGTTATCACAAAGAACGAAATCACCTTCTGTTGAGTAACAACTTTTCAAGTATTTAATTCTAGGTGTACAAATAAACATACGGGCACTTTTAACACAGGATTAGCCAAGCAAAGAACGATACTGTGGGTGACCGAGGCAGAAAAAACAAGAGCTTTGAATAGTCAATTATGTACGTGTCTCGAACAATTTTTTTTCTAAAAGAGCACGAAATTTGGTCAGAACATCTTCGTCCGTGTGGAGCTCGTTTAAACTGTTCCCGAGGGATCAGTGTAGCCTTTATTCATCCTGAAAGTCCGTTCTAACTATTGGTGACACAATGTTTGAAATCGGCACAGTAGTTTTTGAGTTTATCCATTACAAACATACACACATACAAAAATACAAACCTCTCCTCTTTATAATATGTTTATCCTCAAAGTCCCTTCTAACTATTGGTGAAAGAATTTTTTAAAATTGGCACAGTAGTTTTTGAATTTATTCATTACAAACGTACACGCACATTGGATAGCTACATTATTAATACGTTAACCAAAGAACCTTTTATGATAGCTAAGTACCTAATGTGAATGTTTGAACCATCAAGAAGCCTAAGCTATTCAACCTAAACAACCAAATTAAATTTATTTAAACTAATGTGAATGATTTTCAAAATGACCACCTTCATGCTCTAAACAAAGGTGTAATCGTGTGCGTATCTGACGATTTAAATTAACTTCAGTAGCACGCATGTCATCAGCTACTTCCCGAATCCTTATGAGTAAATCTTCTCGAGTTGAAATTGGTTTTGAATATACACGCTCTTTAAGAGTTCCCCAGACGTAAAAGTCCAGGGGCGTTAGATCGGGAGACCGAGGACACCAAGCAAGGGTTGGACTACCGCGTCCAATCCACCGGCCGGCGAAATTTGTATTTAAATATTCGCGTACGCGAAGAGCAAAATGTGCAGGTGCCCCATCATGCTGTATCCAATGTGTACGTAGCGTTTGTAATGGTAATTCTTCAAAGTAATCCATAGAATGGAGAGATTGTAAAAATTCCAAGTAATTTTCACCGTTCAGTCTGCTTGGAATTTCTACGGGACCTATCAGTTGGTTATTTAAAATTCCTGCCCACATATTGACCGAGAACTCATGCTGAAAAGAAGACTCTCTGGCTAGTTTAGGGTTGTGCTCTGACCAATGATGGAAGTTTTTTGTATTCATAATACCTGCTCTTGTAAATTGTGCCTCGTCCATCCACAATATTTTCCCGATGAGTTGTGGATCTTCTGTCAAAAGTGCGTTCATTCGTTGGCAGAATGCAATTCGTGAAAAGTTATCGTGCGGCAAAAGGCCTTGCACTTTGCGATAATGATATGGATGTAGACCATACCGCTTCCAAACTCTCCAAACCTTATCGTGATTTACATTGTAAATTTGCCCCACACGTCTTGTTGACAAGGTCGGATCTTCAATTATTGCGTTCATGATCCCGTCTTCGTCCTGTACTGTCAAATTAATATCCCTTTCGTGAGGAGTCTTTTTTAAACCCTGTTCTCTAAATCGTCGGTGTAACTGTAACAATATTAATAATGGTTTGTTTAACATAAAATAATCTTAACATAGTATAAATTAAAGTCGCTTCCGGTGTCTGTCTGTCTGTCCCTATGTATGCTTATATCTTGCAAACTACGCAACAGATTTTGATGCGGTTTTTTTTAATAGATACTTAGAGTGATTCAAGAGGAAGGTAAAAAAATAATAAAGGAAGGTAATATTCCCTCGGGAACCGCGTAAACGAGCTCCACGCGGACGAAGTCGCGGGCAACAGCTAGTTACTAATAAATGAAGGAATAAAGTACACATTAGAAATACTTACATTTATGAACGTATGAGGGTTAGGCGTCCGTCGGTCGGGATAACGCCGCCTATATTTTCGTGCCGCTTCAGAAGCATTGCCGTCACATAAACCGTAAATGAAGTGCATTTCAGCTTCTTCCTCAGGACGATAATTAAAACGAGGTATTTTTTATTTATATGATTTACATTTCCTTGACATTGTCAGTTTACATTGACACGTAGGTATTCAATATCATAGACATAATCATTAGTGTGTTTATGATTATTCGTAAATAGGTTTTACTAGCCCTCCTAAGACTTCGCGAATTAACGTAAAGCAAGATAGAAGATAGGGCGTCGTTATGCGCTTTAATGAAAAGAGACAGCTTTCAAAATACAGCAGTTACTGAGGACTAGGAAAACCAACTTGAATTTCATTCAATTTAATCATGTGAATACTCGTATACGTACCATAAGATACCTATTTTCTTTAACCTTCGTGTTGTACCTATAAACCTAACAATTGAAAACTCTTTACTCATAATACGTAATTAAAAGAAAATTGTTAGGTATCAATTAAGAGCCTTTTACATTAGTTTAACGTGATTAACTGATTAATTTTAATAATTGAATATCTTTATAACCGTACGAGTTATCATATGTCTGTCTTCGGGAAATTAGCTTAATTTGACTTGAAGAACGTGCCCTTAAAGTTATCGTAAATCAAAAAAAACACGGTGTATAATATGTAAGATTAACTATTATTGCAAGATGCAAAGGAAAAGTTCAACCGCTATTCTCGTCGCGAGGTATTTTTATATTGCTGACATACGAATATACAGTACATGTTCACATTTTGATGGATTAGCCAACAATCAGTCAACATATTCGATGAGTGTGATAATAGATAAGTAGAGTAATGTGTGGGTTGGTGGCAAAAACGCTTCTTTCGCATTTTTTGGATCATTAATCATTATGATAATGATAAAGCTCCTACAGCGAAATAGGGAAAAAACATTTTAACAAACGTGCTCCAGTTTATCAAGATTTGCTCTATATTTCAACGTCATATAATCATTATTTTGAGCCTTATATGTAGTACAATCTGTACAACGTTGTAAAGCTCCATACTTTATTTCCGATTATATAATAATATAGTTTGCTTTGCCTAAACATTTAAATATAAAATATTCGATATTCAAAGCCGGCAGATTGCTCTAGTCGCCTTACTTGTAATTGTATACATAAACGCTTATTTCACTACACAATTTCAAGGGCCCTTTATTTACCCTTACCAAGGAATGTGCAATAACTAATAAGAGTTAGGGAACAAGGCGGCGCGTCCTAATATCGCTAGTTGCCCGCCCAGTCTGGCGACCGGGCAGGCCGTTCGGCGTTCGGGCAATTTAATAACAAGTGTTGTTTGGTCACGCAGCAAAGGCGAGTTCTAGGGTGTTATTCTCTACTCGCCGTTTGACTTGACGAACTAAAAGACTGTGCTATATGCCATGGCACAATACCTAATTGTTTTATAAGACCATGCTATGTACTACGGACCGCGTCCTTATTTTTTTATAAGTTTTTTCCCGTGTGGTTGCCGGGTTAGAGTAGTGCCACTCCATGTCTTCCCGTGGATGTCGTAAGAGGCGTCTAAGGGAACAAGGGCTTGGAGTACTGTTAGGCGATGGGCTTGCGACCTGTCACTAATACACTGGTAAACTAAGCTTCTTTTTTCTTGCAAAAACTTCGCTCAGTTTGATCGCGTTGATGTCCAATCTATGGAAAAACGTAGAGAATTAATTGATGGCTTAGAAGATTTTTTTTATTTCAAATGTCTCCTTCTAACGGTCAGTTAAAGTATTCGTCGAATTGAATACTGAGAATACTGAGATAACGGTATTGACGGCTGATAGGGATGTTTGGAAGAAAAAGATGTGCTGCACCGACCACGAATGACGCTCGTAAGGGCGAAATGATGATGGCTGTGTTAAAATATGTAAGATCAGATTCGACCGTCAACGGTGGGTTACTCTGGTGGTAACCATTACATCATACAAGCGTTTCTTGCGGTGCTTCTTCTGAATCTGCGCTTGGGAAGGGTAGAATCAGACATGTGAAAGTGCCCAGAGATGTTATGCTCTTAAAAACAGCTTCTTGTCAATCTGTGTATTGACCTCATACGAGCTTTTTTAAAGCTACTTAACTGAGAATGTACGCCCTAAAATGTTGCACTGACAGAAAATATTAGACTCGCCGACAGAGCCTCTATTCTACCCGGTAAATCTATATTGCTTTTGACCCAGTAATGGGGACCCAGTTAAAAACAATGTTTCTTTTTTTCTATCGAATCGAAACGTATTTGACATAAGTGGACGCCATGATCTGTAGCTAACGTCAAACCGCCAATACATTTTTTCGAATCTGGTCTCCTCCCCACCCCCCGCCTTGTATTTAGATTTTCGTTTGTTCAATCAAATTACGGTATGAGTTAGTACACAAACATTTTTATGCTGTATTTTTGAGACTACACCCAGGCTGCAACGAGCAAACGTTGTTTTAATTGAGTATAACTCAGCACGAACTACCCGGGGCCGGCCTTCGCGACAACGTGGCGACAGCCCTGTTAACTCTGTCGACAGCTTCATGCAGTACCCGTTTAAGTTGATTGTACATAAATGATGTTTAATAACCGTATATCTGCCGTAAGTAGGTCTCTTTAAGGGCTAAATATTCTTGATCGAGTGTATCAATTCCCAAAATTTTACTAACTGCTTTTATAAAGGTGAGCAAAAAAAAATACACTCTTGAAACTTGAACTAAAACAAATCCATAAAAGTTATTTTTTTTGCAATTTACTTTTTGTAATAAGCAATTATAATGCAATTTGTTTTTTAAAATAACATCGTTGAGATGACCTCCGTCTCGTCTCGTTGGCCTTCCTGCAACCGATTACTCAAATTTTGGAAAACTCGCTGACATACGCTGCGTGGCATCGCGCTATCTCTTCACGGATGTTTTGCGGTTTATTAATGTAGACCCATCGCTATTTGGATTGTATGAACTCGTATTTACGAGTATGTAAACACTTTATTGTACTAAAACAATTACCTACAATACAAAAATATTCAAATTATAGAAATAAAATAGTACAAAGGCGAACTTACCCGTTTAAGGCATTTCTTCCAGTTAACCTTTGGGCGAGTGAGTAAAAATAAATGTAAAAAAGTTAAAAAAGCTGCTCAAATGATCGGATTCATAAAAAGAAACACTAAAGGTTTTAGAAATCAGCTGACAAAACAAATCCTCTTCAATGCTCTTGTGCGCAGCCATCTCGAATCTGCTTCAGTGGTATGGAACCCTTTTTATAATGTTCACTCACAGCGCGTTGAGAACATACAAAGAGCATTCACTAGGCATCTCGCCTTCTGTGCCAGTGGATTTTCACACAGAAGTCCGTACAACCAGCGTCTTGCTAAATTCAAAATGTCTAACCTACGGGATCGGCGTCGTTTGTTGGATTTATGTTTTCTACACAAGTTAGTCCATGGCCAGGTGACGTGCAGTCATCTGCTTGAAAGAATCTCCCTGTTTACACCGCGCAACTTTCCGAGGCAACCGATAACAAAGCTCTTGTCGACACCTTTAACTCGGTCCAATCTTGGCTTACAGTCTCCCATGGTGCGTATATGCAATAGTTACAATGCTATTGTTGGCAAAGATGACAGCATTGATCTCTTTCACGATAGTCTGACCAGTTTTAAAACCAAAATACTGTCGGTGTTGTCTAATAATTAGGAAATACATATACATACTCTCGTTTTAATTTTTTTTTTTTTTTTAAATATATATTTCAATTTCAATTTACGAATTAACTTTTTTCTTTTTTTTTATTAATTAATTCATTGTTTTGGTTAGGTGCTACTTGGATTGTTAATTAATGTGATAGTTAATATGAATTCATCAATCAAGTTATGTACTCCGTAATTGTCTACTATATTAGAAGATATTACATTATCAATAAATAGTCTGTAAGTGTTTAATATATGTGATGTGGATGTACTTTTTAATAAATAAATAAATAAATGTAACAAACAATAGGCAAATACTAAAGTACATTGTGTGGACGAGGGGAAGCAATAGAAACTATAGTACATTATTGCCTAGGAGCGGAAAATAAGGGATTGCTTGACGAAGTGGTGCTAACCGAGCAATAGTGAGGCCAGCTTAAATACGACTCAGGCAATCCCATTTCCGCCGAGGCATATATAATACTTTTATCAATAAATGCGAGGAAATAATACAAATGCATTAATTAGAAGTATTTGTAAAAAATGACGACGAATCGAGAGAGAATCTCCGTTTGAAAACTACAAGACACTATTGAGACTTCACAATGACTCGCCGCCCGCCGCCGCACCGCACCGCTGCCCCATTGGGTGTATGGGATTTTTTTCAAAGTAAATTTGATTTTACTGGCAATAGAGATAATTTATAAATAAAATATGGACATGGACGTTACGTTGTAACGTTATACGTTCCATTGTATGTTTTTTTTTCTATGTACCTATATGTTCGCCGATTACTCCGTCAATAGTGGACCGTTTTGGTTTTTTTTTTAGTTTGATAAAATATACTTTCGAGGTGGTCCCATTGTCACCAAATTGGAATCTGATGAGGTGATCAGTGAGGAATTGAGGGAAATCCTCAAATATTGTAGGCAAACATATAGCGATTTTAGTATTCTTAGTAAGAAGTCTAGCATTTGCATTCAGAAAGTAGTATCATTTGGGGAAGTGGAACTGATGATGAAGACCATAGACGGCCATCGGAAGTCCTCAACGGTACCTATTTCAAGGGTGGCGTTAACATATCTCGATTAAGATAGTTGAGCGACAATAACGAAGAATATTTACTTGTTGAAATATGACTATGACTTTCCGGCGGCGTTGCTTGCGGCTCGCTTGAATTGAAACTTAAAGTTTCATATCAACTAATAAGTGGGAGTACGAAACGGCGTATTTATGATTTGATTACTAAAAGTTTAAAATGAAATAAATGTTTAAAAAAAACAAAAAAACTGCCTTCACACACACAAGAAATAACTTCTTTTAAAATTGTAGGCACCTACCTAATAATAACCTAATACGTTAGTCCAACTGAAGGCAACTTTTTGTTTTTTAAAACTTTTTTTTTAAATAAAATATGGACACGGACGGAAAGTGCTTTCATATGGTGTTTTTACTCCTAGGAGTAAAATGAAGCAATCTCCGTCCTTGTGTTTCAACCAGAAAATTGTTATGTGTTAACCGTTTTTCCAATATAATAATTTATAATTAAAAATAATGACTAGGAGAACACGATGCGGTCTGTAGTTGTAGCTGTAGAGTTAGTTAAGAAGTACCAGGGCGGTAACACAATCATGTAAATGTGCGACCTTTGCACCGAGTAACCGAAACAGCGTATTCGGTCGCATCGCACACAATTGGGTTTCACCCTAATTGGATTAGGAAACCCCTCGCGGCCGAACTAACCACGGGGAAAACTTTGGACATGTTTGTTTGCATATTATTATGCCTTCGATTATATTGTATTTGTTTGTTTATTGTATTGTCGAGGACTTTAATTGTTGGGTGGTAATAGAACCCCATCGTAGATAGCTGATAATTGACTGACAGGCTATTTATTACTATGGCAAAGTTCAATCTTGCAAAAAAAAACTCCGCGATGAAACTGATCTCTATTTTAAACGATACGGTACGATTGACTTCTTAACATACAGAACAATACAATACAAATTATTAATTGGACACAGCATACAAATACAACATGAAAAATAACATACAAATAGGTAAAACGTTACTAAGCGAGTCAATAGTTGACGACACGCTAGCCTAGTTGGGAGTGACCTGCCTTCGAAGCTAGGTGTCCTGGGTTCAAATCCCGGTAAGGGCAGATATTTGTGTGATGAGCACGAGTATTTGTTCCTGAGTCTTGGATGTTTTCTATTTATTTAAGTATTTATTTCTCTATATACGTATGTTTATCGTTGTCTAGTACCCATAGTACAAGCCTAGAGCTTAGTTTGGGACTAGGTCAATTTGTGTGAGATTGTCCTGTGACTATTATTATTATTAATAAATAAAATAAATAAATATGACGGGACAATCTCACACAAACTGACCTAGTCCCAAACTAAGCTCTATGCTTGTACTATGGGTACTAAACAATGATAAACATACTTAAGTAGAGAAATACATACTTAAATACATAGAAAACATCCAAGACTCAGGAACAAATATTCGCGCGCATCACACAATTATCTGCCCTTACCGGGATTTGAACCCAGCACCACTGGCTTCGGAGGCAGGGTCACTCCCAACTAGGCCAGCGTGTCGCCACACTAACAATAATAGGCGGTCACACTAACATACTTGGTAGGATTATACTAATAATCGCACATCGTGCCTAATACTTATTTACCTAATACATAATTTATAGTTGCGGTTGTGCAACTATAAATGATACATTAGCACTAATGTTCCATTAAGACTCTTTCTTTCTAGTTCGTCACGGTAGAGTGGATTTTTAATTTGTGAACCAACGCTTAAAACGCGTAACTCTCAAATATTTTCTATTCACATTTAGCTCCTTGGCGATAATGTTTCTCATCCCCTAAACCAAGTCTGGTAAAAGTATTAATTCATTATATTACAAAAATAAAAAGGTACAGGTAAGGGACCCCGTGTGGTTGCCGGGATAGAATAGTGCCACTCCATGTCTTCCCGTGGATGTTGTAAAAGGCGACTAAGGGAATAAGGGCTTGTAGTACTGTTAGGCGATGGGCTTGCAACCTGTCACATACACTAGTAAACTTCTTGGCCTGATTGTGCAAAATGTGGTTACAGAATTATCAACAAGTCTTTTTAGAGATGTTTGTATTTCTGTAGCTCTGCCTACCCCACTCAGGGAATGAAGGCGTGATTTTATGTATGTAAAAAGGTACAATTACTAATAATTGGCGCTGGTAAGAGCCGATGGATGCGATGCATGACAAGGCTAGAGTGACGGGAAAATCTACCACTTTGCGTACAGCATAAAGCGTGGGAAACAATCAGCTAATTAAAGCTAACGCTAAACTGGCAGCGGTGAGGAGCACTGTATTGTGCACCTAAGCAAAGTGAAGTGGCAATTCTAAAAGTAGATGAATCCAGTAAAGTTCTCGTGTTCGGCGATGGGAGCGCCGAAGCCACAAATCCGATTTCCACACTCCGATCGCTAGGAGACAGAAGATATGCGGAGCTGTTGTAAGTTTGTAAAAGTTGATTCCATAGAGCGGTCCGTTCCACAGCCTCTGTGAAGAAAGAGTTTTTGGGAACTCGGAGTTTAGGCAGGAACAAAGCCACGCGTCATTGACACTATTTGATACTCTCTTATATTTTGTTACACTTTTTATTTCGTTTTATTGTTTGGGTTATATACAGGGTGGCCCATTAAGATCGGTCAGTATGGGTAAGTTTGAAACTATAAGACGATGGTTGTCACTTCGAACATCTATATACTAAATTAAATTAAAAGATATGAAAAACTGTGTATTTTATTTATTTTAGATATCATGTTTTAGCATTTACTGCTTAAGACCTACACAATCGATATCTAAATAGAAATAACGTACTTTTTTTTTCAAAACTTCCGGGTAAGATTTTCGAACTGAGTACACGTTTTTTTTTAATCTATGAATGTAGTTATTCTTGTCTCTAAAGTCGATGTCCTAGTTTCTCAGAACAGATCTTTGTAAGTCTTATAGTTTCAGTCTTGCCCTT
The DNA here is from genome assembly GCA_949316455.1 of Acleris holmiana. Classification (NCBI taxonomy): domain Eukaryota; kingdom Metazoa; phylum Arthropoda; class Insecta; order Lepidoptera; family Tortricidae; genus Acleris; species Acleris holmiana. Next base: position 12,469,170 of record OX438778.1, read on the forward strand.
ACTGACCGATCTACAGGGCCATCCTGTATAATAGCTACCTGGGCCGCCGAGCTCGACCTCGGAACCCGATTTTTTGGCGGAACCCAACTTTTCTTAACAAATTGTTTTTTGCCCAAAAACAATTTTTATAAAAATCATTTGAGCCGTTTTCGAGAACGCGATTTGATTACAAATATACATACTCGTACATAATATATACTTATCCAAATATTGCTCCTTTAATAGTATAGGATTGTGATAATGACTTTTCTGACGCCTTTCTTTAACATCGTGTCTTAAACGGCATATGCAATTGTTAAACGACTAGGTACTTCTTTAATAAATAGTTTTTATTGATTTAATCTACATATAGTAGTATAATATAATACGAGTATTAAAAATGTTTGTCTCTCTATCTCTTTGGTACGCTTCCGCGGATAAACACTGAACCGATTTAGATAAAATTTTGGTACGGAGATAGTTTGAGTCCAGGAGAAGGACATAAGGTACTTTTTATCCTGAAAAATTGGACGATTCCTAAGGGAATAGCGATGAACCAGTTTTACGTGTACGGAATCTCGGAAAATAACTATATATTACAAATGCGAAAGTTTGAATGGATGGATGGATGTTTGTTACTCACGCCTAAACGGCTGATTGGATCTGGATGAAATTTAGCACAGAGATCCATTATAGTGTGGAATAGGACATAGGATACTTTTTATCCCGAAAAATTGGACGGTTCCTGAGGGAATAGCGATAAATGACTTGCACGCGGACTGTCAAAGTCAAATATTTATTGCATGTCACATTACAGAAGACAAAGGATGGAACAAATAAAGAGGTATACATGTGGGGTACGTATTATAATGTATAAATTTAAAATACATATTGGTTGAAATCCATAAAGTTGATATGCCGAATTTCATATAGTAGAATGTATCAAAATATATAAAGTTATTTGGCATAAGTTCCAAACGCATAAGCTTGAAATGCATAATGGTCAAAATATATAACAGTAAAAATGCATAATGGTTCATAGTAATATTAGATAAAATGCATACGTTTACAATGCATATGTTTACAATGCATATGTTTTCAATGTATACGTTCAAAATCCATAATAGTTGAAATACATAATCGATACTGTAAATAAGAGCCAGCTAATGTAAATACCCTAAAGTTCATGGAATTCAATTCCGGACACAATTGAACCTAACTCTTGTCGTTGCTTCGTGGTTTTAATAATTTTAGTAAACTTTTACCCCCTTTTTCATACCTACATACCTTCACGCCTGTAATCCCAGAGTGGGTGGGGTAGGCAGAGTTACAGAATTACCTACAACTTTAAAAACTTTTTGTTAATTAGGTATATTTTAGTTATAGTATGCTTTGTCCCTTTCATTCAAAATGTCATAATGACAAATAAGGCCAAAGCATACTTGAAGCATATTTAACTTGTGGGTTTACGAGTATGAATAAGGCGGTTAAACTTTAAAGCCATAAAATGAAAAATGCAGGAAAAATATAAAAAATACTTTATTAACAATAATCTACAACACTGTAGTTGGTAACAATTACAAAACTCTTATTGTACTGCGTACAAACTAAAAATAAACAACTTAATAACAATTGTTAATAATTAAATAATCGACTATAAACTAAATAACGTTTGTTTTACTGCGTAGGTACAAACTATAAATAATCATAACAATAATTGATAATAATTAAATGATCGAATTGAAAAATGCATAGGATTGAATACAATTTCAATTGTGGCACTCGCCGGCCGCTGCCGCGGCACGCTCGCTTCGCTCGCTCGGCTCGTGCTTGTTTTGGTCGCGGTTGGACCTAACACACTCCTCCTCGCTTCGCTCGTCGTCGCAACTAAACTGTTGCATTGAATTAATCAGAGTTCAGTCTAAAATTCAAGGTACTAGGCAACGAAAATTACAATTTAGGTGTGACGACGAGCGAAGCGAGGAGGAGCGTGTTAGGTTCAACTGCGACCAAAACAAGCACGAGCCGAGCGAGCGGAGCGAGCGTGCCGCGGCAGCGGCCGGCGAGTGCCACAATTGAAATCAATTCAATTCAATTTCTTTTTTCTTGGTATGAGTATTATAGGTTAGAAGCTATAGCTCGTAGAAACCGGATATATGTGTAATCAGTAATATTTTTCAAAATATTATCAATTTTCTAAATAACTCAATACTATCTTCCGACATTATTACTCAACAATTACAAAGCACCCTGCACCAGCAATCACACTGCAGTACAGACTCATACGACCGACCAAATAATGTATCTACCCACTTATTGACTCTCGTGCATGTCTACTACCCACTCTCTCGAAAATATAAATTGTGAACATAGGCATTTTGATTTTATGTATTTTGACCATTATAGAAAACGTACTATATGAATTTTGATTGTTATTTCTTTTGACCATTATATTATTTGATTGTATATATTCCGAACATATATATTGTGAACTTAGCCATTTTGAGTGTATGTATTTCGACCATTATGAAAAACGTACTATATGAATTTTGATTGTTATTTCGTTTGACCATTATATTTTTTGATTTTATATATTTTGAGCGTATACATTGTAAACGTATATATTTTGATTTTATACATTATAATACGTACCCATACATGTGACGCCCTGAAAGGGCACAGCAAAAAATGCGAGAGGACGACTATTTATATAATATTCCTTATGGGCTAATAATTAATGCAATTTAATTCAATTCTATTTATTGCTAAATTCCTAAAATTATTTGACAACTAAAACTAAAACCATTGGAGATTTCTATTTCTATTTATAGACTGAGTCGCGGGTAACAACAAGTAACTATTTTTATTTATTCATTTACCTATTTTATATACACAGACGATTCTAGAAAATTAAGAAAGCGGTTATATAAGGTAACGACATCAGTACCGGACGCAGCAATCAATTATGTAACAGACGCTTTTAATTCAAAGATCATAGGGTTATAACCCTATGATCTTTGAATTAAAAGCGTCTGTCCAAGATTAGTGCATGTCAGCTAAAAGTGTCGAACATGTGTCATGTTTTGGGATTTTACGAATAAAGTTGTATTTAAATCTTTAAAAAAACAGGTACATGTTGTAATCATCACCATCATTTGAGCGGAAAGACGTCCAATCCTGGACGTAGGCCATAGACGGCCTCCAACCATTAAAGTTGTCAACTTCGCCAAAGAAACAATTTTTTTATTTCACCGATTTTTTATACCTACTTTCCGTTCTTTAGTATAGAGATAACTGGAACCCCGTAGAGGACATTTGTATAGGAAAAAATATTGTTTCGGAATAAAAACGGTGAACTACGAAGTGGCAAATTTTATAACGGTTATTATGTATTATCGTTCATGGATAGTATTCATACCTTGATATCATATTGGTTACACCCCCTATCACAGGTTAGTTAGTACTAAACCGCGATGAGTTTACACTTGGAATAGCTGTCAGTTCATATGAACATTGACGTATTTATATGACAAAACTGTCACCGCCAAGACTATTCTAATCGCGGTTTGATAATATTAGCGCGATCCAATAGCTGAGACGTGTCCTAAAATAGCTTTAAGACGGGCTTTGCTATTGATGATGGCTAATGCCATGCCATTAATATGACGTTCAAATCAAACTTTAAAACTTTTCCTGTGACCCCTCTATATTCTTATTATTTCGAATAAATACCAATAAAAAGAGCCGTAATAGTAATAATGTGACATTAACAAATGCCATATAAGTTTTTAAGTATATATCTGGTTCCAATTAGGTTCCAATCAGTGTCGAACCGAGGTGAAATTGAATTTATTAAAAGTAAATTTTTATTGCCTTTGACACGCGGCCTGATTAATCATATAATGTTAACCTAATGGCCTTAATAGTTCAGAAGCTATAGAGTGAAACATCCGAATTTGGATCACACCACAGACAGTTAAGTAATTATAAACCTACTTGAAGAAAATAACTTGTGTAAGTGATAACACTGATAACGCTTATCAAATTATTACGTTTAAATTTCTTTAGGTAATAAAAAAAAACAGAAAATTACTTAACGAGAAATTAATAGAGTGTGACGGAACTGTCGGTGCTCAAGTCCGACTCGCAGTTTACTGGTCTTTTATGATGCTGTTATATCTCTGTCAGAGCTCTGTATTTGTATTACCCATGCTATTGCCAGAAAATCTTCCGAAATAAATAGTCCACACTCGGTAAACTTTGCTCCAGACCAATTACTTATAAGAAACTCGGCTATTAAAATAGTATACACATCTCTACCTAACGTCCTACCGTTGATCTTTGATTGTAGACGTTGGATAATGGCGTGACTTAAACAGCCGGTCCGAGAGGATCCCCTTGTTGACAGCCTACCGCTACCGTAAATTACGTTCCTTTTTAGGGTTCCGTAGTCAAAGTAGGAACGTTACCCTTATAGTTTCGCCATGTCCATCCTGAATGTCTTTCAAAAAGGTTACGGGTTTGTAAAAAACAATATTAAGCTTTAAAGCTAACAGCCAAAACTACAAACACTAAAAATCCGAAAAAAACTTAAATGAAAGAGCATGTAACGAATTATAAAGGAAACCTAACTCGACTAAGTAGACATCATTGGTTCTTGAGATACAGGCTATTAAAGTGTTTATACCTACTAAAATCATCTCAGACGGCACCAAATGACTTTAAATAGAAAAATATTTATTACTTGTTGATTTTTATGTTTGTAGTAAGAACTTAACGGATTTGGAAACCTACAGTGAGCATTGTCCGGCAAGGTATAGCCCGGTTTTTTACTTTGATGGGGAACCGTAACATTTCCAAAGAAAATCGTGAAAATTGCGTTAAAGGGCTCTTTTAGTCATAGAATTAAAGCGTTCTTCACACCCATCTTCAGCAATACTTCCCCGCCATTTTTGCAAATACTCGTAGGTACGGTTAGAATGCTCCAATGCCACCTCGCGAGCTAATGCCTAGCTGTATCGGCTGAAATAAATCCGTAAACGCAGGCGCTGATTTTTGCAGAAAATTTTAACTGCGACGCGGCTTTATGTATTTATATAATTACCTAAATATGTAACTTAACAAGTAATCATCGGTTTTAAAATTAAAAAAAACAACTATCCTTGGTTTAAGCAAACATTTTTTTTGCAGTCTAGTTTATCTATTTCTATTTTTTTTTTTAAAGCGGCCTCGTGCCTATTGCAACACCTATTTATTCCTAATTTCAGCCCAATAGTTTCAGCCCTTTCAGAGCAAAGGGGTCTTGACAGACCTACGAACAGGTGGACAAACAATTCATCCCTTAAGGGTTTTTACAAAAATGTATCTAATGTAACGTATATAAGTAAGATGTCCGTTTCAAAATTTGTAAGTCTGTTTTGGACCAGTTTACTAATGGAATGGGTTGAAAGGAACCCCAAATTTGTAATCCTGATGACAAAACAATGTTTGGTATCAAAGCGCTGATCTGATGACGAAGTCGGAAGGTGGCGTCAGGATCTCAGCTAAGTATAACCTAGACCCACCGTGTTGGGACTCATAAGTTTGGTCTTTATATAAAGGTGCAAAAAAAGTACAATCAGCAACGAAACCTTGTCCGATAATATTTTTTTTTGTAAGACACCTATTCAAGGTTCCGGAGCAAACGCAACCCTGAAAACGGTTTTCATCAGCATTGGACTGGATAGTGGAAGTGGATACTTCACTTTGTTTAGAACACGAACATCAGCACACTTGACCCAGAAACAAACAGACACAGATACAAACGCTCTTCTAGGTTACGCAATAAAACCCGTGCATCAGCCGAGCGATATTTACTTTAGTTTACCTGTTTCAAACATTCAACAGCTCATAAAAAACTAAAAATAACGCGGCGCCATGCTCATAACGTAAATGGTTCATTAGCCCGTCATCGGCCGACGGCGGCTCTTCCGTACAAGTGGTAATTAAATATTATACTTAAATGTAAACTGTAAAGTATTGGCTTTTCAAGTTAAGAATGTCAATCTACAGGTTGTCCCAAAAACCGACGTCAAGCCGGAAATATGTGTATCACATATTTCATTTGCTTATGAGCTCATAAGCTATCGATTTAACCCCCATGTATGATCAGCTATTTTTAGTACCTACTTTTGGAGATATTGATCATTTTAATCGTGATTATTGTAATTTTTTCCTTGTGTCCATGTTACGAAATACACTTAAGTTCATGAATCACTATAAACTTAGGATGTTTTTAAAGCAACTTGGCAATTTTTTTTGGGTTCCGTAGCTATACTAGGAACCTTTATAGTTTCGCCATGCCCGTCCGTCCGTCCGCAGCCTAGCGTAAAGTCTTTTAGTACTGGAAAGCTGTAATTTGGCATGACTATACATATTAGTCACGCCAACAAAGTGGTAGAATAAAGCTTAAAAAAAATATATTTGGTGAACCTCCTCTTCACTTGTAGGGTATCGAGGTTTAGGTCTTTCAAAAATAATATGGGTTTGTTACTATTTTTTTTTGTTAAAAAAATCCGTTTTGGAAATATTAAGCTTTAAAGCGCTAATTTTTGTTAGACTCAAGTCTCTAATTTACTGCGTTAAAATGATATCGTGTTTGATGTGTTTTAGCATCTTTTTTAACTCGGCCGCCATTATTATCAATGACATAATAGTTATCAAAACGTTGACAATACGGAAACAAGTCAAAGACGATAATTATCGTTACTACCGTGTAGAATCCCAGCCCTGCACGCATAACGTCGAACCTTCTAGCGACCGCTTAAGTAAATGCATAATCATACCATACATGCATACCTTATCAGTACCTTCATGAGTTTCATGACTAGTATAGACGCATGCCATCTTAGCCATCAGGGTTCTAAGCGCATTTGAAGACTTGGGAGGGATTGTCGTGAGATTGCAAATTGATAGTTCTCAGATCCCACTTAGTAAGTACTATCAGGTGGCCTGCGTATCCGATTGTCTCTCCTTGCCATTACAAAAAAGTCTATAGGACTAACAATATGAATGTCGTGATATCGACTGACAATTTACTGCTTCGTTTTCTCCACACGTTCGTTTGTAGAGTGGAACGTGACGTTTTCCCGCGAAACAAAGGGAAAAGCAACATTGGATATTTCCGATTTCGTTATGATATGGAATTATAATAAAGTAATATACGCTGAACACAAGTTGATGCAGCCTTACATTAGAATTGGGTCCCAACCCAAGATACAGGCTAGTTTGGGATTCAATGAATATTGCCAATTGTAATTTCTTCTTGTTCCTCTGTTTTTTTCTTCATATTTTACTAAAAAAAAATATACGCTTAACACACGATTCTATTGTCAAGAGTTCGTGTGTAGATAATTCTGAGCTTATCGACTGTACACCTACTTCTGCTGCTGACTGTACTAGACGACGAAATTATACTTAGTTTAGTTTATCGACGACGGCGCGCCCTTCTACTCAAATTGACGTTGCACGCGTATGTATGTAAATTAAGTGTTGGGGCGGGCTGTCGTTAATTGGAAACACTATACCTATCTTATTGCCTAGTCAGTACTCGTAGAAGTACCTTGCCTAAGAAGTTAGCCGTCGCGGGTTTGATCCCCGGTAAATGGCTAATATGTATGTACTAGCGGTTGCCCGCGACCCCGGGAACTGTCCAATTTTCCGAGATATAAAGTATTCTATGTCTTTCGAGGACTTTACTTATATCCATACCAAGTTTTATGGAAATTGGTTCAGCGGCTTAGCCGTAAAAGATCAGTTTTTTTTGCAGAGTATAATTTTCTACGTATCTTTGAAAGTCAATTAACATATACTGAGAAAAGTTGACTCCTAAGGCCAATTTTGCGTGGCGGCAAGAGAAGCTTCACAGGGCCGAGATTCTACACGGTAAAAACGGTATCGTATTTGACGTGTTTCCGTATTGTAAACGTTTTGATAACTCTTACGTCATTGACATAATGGAGGCCGAGTCATAAACGATTCTAAAACACATCAAACGCGATATCGATATAACGCAGTAGAATAGAGGCCCTGTACACCGAGTACGAACTTTTACCTTCTATCGAGTAAGTAACAATGTGTATGAACATTAGTGTCTGTGCCCCGTGACGTTGACACTGACGTTAAATTTCGTATCGTCATCGTGTAGTAAAACAGGGCCTCTATTCAGGTGCTTTAAAACGATATCGTGTTTATAATAATGGCGACTGTGACATAAACGATTCTTAAACGTGTCAAGCACTATATCGTTTTAACGCACCTGTATAGAGGCCCTGACCCACGTAATGTTATCAGGGGCCCTAGCCAAGATGCAAACACTCCTAACTTTTATCTTTTCTATCACTCAAAGTTTATGAAACGACACTTGACCACGTGGTTTATCGTAACTCACGAGAACGTCATCCCATACATTTTGATTAATAGAGAAGAAAAACGTTAGTCGCGTTTGCATCTTGGCCCCTGATGATAACATTACGTGGGTCTGTTTTAGGAGTTCAACGGATAGAATCAAAACACGTTTTCGAATAGTAAACGCGATTAAAAAACGTGACGTATTATTAAAATGACCGTGCTCGAGCTGCTGACCTGCCTTAACCTTCCATCTTTACTTATCGTCCACCTGTCACGGGAGAAAACCACTCTTATTTACACAAAATGTATAACCAAATTGTTTTTAACATTGTTAACGTTACGATAGCTTTTATTTACTTGACAGTATTAGTGGCTGAGTTAACCCTTTGAACGCCAATGATGACTAAAGTAGTCATGAGTGGTCGTGCCTACAACGCCACCGACACTTATTGTAAAGTTGTCACAGGTACAGTTTACCCTATGGATTAAGTTACATTTTGTAAAACTTTTAATACATGTTTGGAGTGCGTTGAAAAGGTTAAAAACAATACGACTGACGGCAACATAACAAAAGCAATATGGTTTTATCGGGTAGAAAAGAGTCCCTGTCTACGATATCTAACGTAGACAAGCTACGAATTCGTAGACAATATTTAAATATTTACTTCACTGTAATTGTGTGATTTAGAATATAAGTACCTATGGACATTTTAAACTTGATAACTTTTTTCCAATTAAACATTAGTACTCGTACTCTCATTGTGACTTAATGGGAGTAATTTAGAACGGAATTGTCGGAACGGAAACTTCAGCTCTATTCTAGTTTGCTGTTACCCCCGTTGCATTTGTTTCTTTTTATAACTAAGACGCATTTACTTACTTCTTTTATTTTTTGTGTGCCTTTATAACGTGGACAATAAATACTAAAACAATATGGTCGTAGGACTCATAGGGGCTAATACAATGTAGAAATTTAAGCATAAACATGAGAAGTTATGGCCTCTTTATTCGCATATTACATAATTGTGGTGTTTTTTGTACCGAAGGTGAAAAACTGGCCAAGTGGGAAGTCGGACACGCACACTAAGGGTTCCATACCATTTTTGTATGAGGCTGCCTTTAGTTAGTATTTAATTTTATTATTATTATTGGTTAATTATTAGTGGGAATAAAATATACACTGTGAAAATTGCCCGCTGGCAGACCAACAGGGCCACTATTAATACTATTTTTTCGGACTTTAGAATAGTTTTGAACATTGCCACTTAATTACAATAAAAAAAATGCAAAATAGGAATAGACAGAAAAACGTAGTGAATAAGAATTAATATTAAATATTAAATTAAACAAGCGCTGAACCCTTGCTCGCGAGTCTAACTCTTGCACTTTACAGTGAACACTGGCCCATTACATTTTTTGCTTTGCTCTGGGGTAGAATATACCTAATTAGTAGCATATATTCTAAAGGGAAATCTACTAGCTACATAAATTTACATTTCATTCAACGCAATATAACATAAATATAACGTAAAACACTTAGTTATAATTATCCACCTTCCATTCATGGTGCTAACGAACTAGTCGTTTTACACCACGAAAGTAATGGCATGTCATGTGGTAATTTAAAAGTACAAACTGTACTGACTAAATAATTCGCTTATTGGTCTACCAACATTCACTAAATCAACTTGTTCACTAATCGTAATCGCCATTGGTTGGGATTGAATTTAATATTCCGCCTGTTTAAGTGACATTTATATACAACTTAAAAAGTCAAATACGAAGGACGCACTAAATACGAGGGAGATCGTTGCTCAATAGAACATATTAGGGTTTTTATTAAATTATACTAGCGAAGCTGAATGGATACTCACCAGTGTTTAGCTGTTCCGTGTGGTTGCCAAGCGGCGGGTCGGCGCGCCGCGCGGCGAGCTCCACGTCGCTCACGTTAAGCTTCGGCAGCTCCGGCGACTTCCACACGCACACGTAGTACACAGACAGGAGGATGGCAGCCAGCGATACGGACAGGAGGTACGCTAGCACCGTCAGCACCCGCACCACCTTGCTGACAGATTTCTGCTCGTAGGCCTCCCTTGGGCCGGCCTCCTCCGAGGCGGTCTCCTCCTCCGTCTGGCCGCACACCGACATCGTATATCACATAGTCTTGAGACACGCTACATGGTGCGAGCCGTGCAATGGGCGCGCGAGGCCGGGAGCGAGTGCGGTCCCGTCCAGTTCCTAAACCGATCACGCGTCACGGATTTACGAACGTTCGACGCGTCACCTACTCTATCTATTACAAACACCCTTTATATATATAGGTTCCTGTATCTTCACATGTACGTACACCTATAAGTTGGTATATTTGAATTAGCTAAAACGTGCACGAGATTAATTCATGCGGAGTAAAATTAAGACCTTTTTAATTACATACATAAAGTAATTATTCTATGTTCATAACTAGCTTTAATTATATTATAGGTTAATTACGATGAATGCAAATAAAACCGCTGTGGGAGTTAGACCCACTTTGCCGTGTGGAACTTAGTATTAAACACAACAGGTGGTATTAGCTATTCTGCTTATTGGCAACACAGGAACGACTTTACCCTAAAGTAACAAAATGGGAACTTACCGTAGTAGTTTGGATGTACGTTAATACGTACATCCAAACAATCTTTTTGGTCTAATTATTACTTGTAACACTAATGTGTTACAAGTAATAATTAGACCAAAAAGTTGTTGTGTGACAATTATAAAATCTATTGTGCGCTTACGAAATAAATAAATGACGATTGCAGAAATACATTTTAGTTGTACAGAAAATTGGGGTTGCAACTGCAAAAATGCACCTAATTACCCGGAGCACCCCCATTTTCCAATAGAACTAAAATATGTTTCTGAGGTGGAACTCTGCTCGTAGAAAATGAGTACATACAGAGATCTATTTGACGACCATAATATTGTATGCTCTGATGGTTCTGGGCCCAGACTTCATCCCAGGTTGCTCGTGGTCCATTTTTAAATTCTGGACGTTTCCATTTCTTTAAAAGTCTCAAAGTTTTGAGCAGACCAAACTCATAGGGTCAGGGTTAAAATAGGTCAGTAATATAATAGTTTCATTTCGATGTATAACGATAACACATTTCAGAAATCGCTGGTCCGGATTTATAACTATCTAAAGCGGCTGATATACAGACTACTTAGTTATATTCGTGTTACAAAAAAGGGCCATTCGTTCAATATATAACTTAAACTCCCGTATTTTGACTGTAGACTCACACAACCATGAGTCTTTTATTAAAAATTGGGATATTCATAATTTTACTACAAATAAAAATAAAATTACCATTACAAAATTTCGTGTCCGCAAAGTATATAAATCATTTGTAGGTCAATGCATTCTGTTCTATAATAAACTACCCGACGCAGTTTTAAAGTTACCATTTTCAGCACTTAAAAATTACTTGAAAAAGTCGTTAATGTCTAAAGCTTACTACAGGGTCGAGGATTATCTAACTGACAAAAATGCTTCGCCTAACATACCTAACTTAACAGCTTAGTACCCGTCTAGGGGACACGATTTCTGTAGGAGAACATATCGATTTTTTTTATCATTTCATTTAGTTTAGCATTGTCATGGGTATTTATTTGCTCTTGTGTTTATTAGAAGTTTTGACACTTTTATAATTGTTTTTTAAATTTTATTAATCTAATATATAAAATTCTCGTTTCACAGTGTTAGTTAACATACTCCTCCGAAACGGCTTGACCGTTTTTTTTTATGAAAATGTATAAGCATATTCAGTAGGTCTGAGAATCGGCTACTATCTATTTTTCATACCCCTAAGTGACATAAAAGATACAAAAAAAAATTGCAGCTGGCGAAGCCGAAGGTTAAGCTCTATCATTGTTATAAGCAATATTAAAAAAAAAAATACTGACTATTGAGTTTCTTGTGGCGCTTCTTCTCAGCAGTGGTCTCTTTGAAGCGCCAGTAGAGTTTCGACGTGTAAAAGTGCCCGTGCGGCCTACTTACTGGATAAACAACTTTTATCTTTTATCTTTTTAAAATCAATTACATACATACATCAATTATTTAGTATTAATAAAAAGGTTGAGCATGTTTAGAGCCCTGTCATTGTAAATGTCGCTGACGTTAACGCACTTATTATCCTACATGTACGTTCGACCTTATAAGTAGCTGTACACTTTAGTGCTTTACGTCGTGTTTAAACTATTGCACTAATAGGTTGGTATATGTGAAAGTCGTTAAAGCGACTAGGTACAAAAGTGTGTTGCTAATTATAAGGCCAACTGTACTTCAGTTTGAAGTTCACTAAATATACCACAAAAGTGCTCAACACTGTGAGTGTATTTGAACAGTTGTTTAATTATTTACAATCCTTTCACGTCAAAAACGAAGCAACATACAAGGCATACAGGTACAGACAGCATCATAAGTACCTAAGCCTTAAGCAAAATAACATGCTCAAAATTATCTAGACACGACGTATTCACTTGTCAATAGAGTCGAGTGCAGATTATTTTGAGCTCTTTGGTTGCGTAGCTACTCGTACTTTTGCTGCTCATTAGTACACAATCGAAGTCAGAAGAAACTGTAGATTTTAATACCTCGCCGCAGTAACGTAATAAAGTGATAGAGGTTTAAATTTAGTAGATCAATAGTAGCGACAAGGTACTAAAATGTACAGCTACTTCTGATTTTAACCGTACCTAATTCACTTTTTGAACTTTTCGACGCCTTACGTCACATACAAATACGTTAGGTACTCATACGCCAAATTTGTATTGAAAGTTATGCAAAATGGAACTTAATTCACGCGAAATAAGTCTCTTTTAGTTAGATACGTTAGCTCATTTTTATTTCATAAAATGTGACTGTTTTCCGAAAAAACACTGACAAACAACGTCTACGCGGAGTCGTATAAAGCTGTACCTAGAGTTCGTTTGTTTGTTTGCTTGAACGAGCTAATCTCAGGAACTACTGAACCGATTTAGATGAAATTTGGTATGGAGATAACTAAGGTCCCGTGAAGGACACAAAATACTTTTTATCTCGGAAATTTGAACAGTTCCCGATATAGCGATAAACGATGTATTTGTCATAATATAGACGAAACTATCAAATTTTTATTTAATAATGTAGTCTACATACACATAAGGGGAGGAGCGGAAAACTAATTCTACGCGGACAAAGTTGCGGGCGTCTTCTAGTGTAAATATACGACTCGATACCGCACCACTTTCTAGGTCGGCATTTACGTGGAATACGTCGGCTAAAGGGATCAATTCCCCAAAAGCATGGTTTACAGCCGATTACCGTAAGACTTCTGCCACGAATAACCCACTTAGAGTTACGTACACAAGCCCACGCGCACAATGTCATCGGGCGAAATACAAATTGGATGTTGGACAGCGGCTTACGCAAATGGGATTAATCTCGCCGCTCATTACGTGGCCACTGAAGTTTATAATTAGTTCCTACCCGAGGCATTAAGAAACCCTGACATCTTTCTTGTAGAATGCTTAGTTACAGCTTTATCCGCAGTTTTATTGGACTTAGGTTTCTTACGGCGGCAATAAGTACAGTACAGATCGAAAAAGTCGGGCAGAAGCATGTCGGGCCTTGCTCAGAGTAGTTCCGACGCCGTTGCTACAAACACAAAAAGCTATCTCGAAACACATCAATTTTGGACGAATTTTCTATTAAAGTTATTTCACTGAAAAAAAAGAACAGTAGGTATGCGTAACCGAATAAACCTGAACTTTCACTGTTTTGCACCATACTATGTGAGCTTAAAGTTCGAAACGGTTGGTTACTGTGCCAAAACCGTCAAAGCTTGCTGCCATATTTTATTGTCTTGACAGTTAATTGAAATGTGTAAAGCATTGTTAACTTGATATTGTAAATTAATGAAATAGTAATTTAATCAGTAGGTAAGTGTCAATGATTTGTCTTTTGCTGTTTGTCAAGCATTTGATGATACTTTTCGTGATCAGTTACTTTAAGTGTTTTTTGCTCTACTGTGGATTGTAGGTTCTTTCCACTGTTGTTGCTGTTTTAGATGATTTATAGTAGGTAGGTATTTTAGACGTCAGTATCTCAAAAACCAATCAAGTCTACTTAGTCGTTTTTCGTGTTAACATTATAGGTATACTAGGGACCAGAGATGGGCACTAATCGATAAATTTTTTAGTTAACTAATCAATCGATTGAAAATATCAATCGTCATTTTTTAATCGCGATAAATTTAGTTGCAATTAAATTAGTTGTGAGAATGTTCGACTAACAACTAAATTATTTTTAGTTTCAATCGACTAAATTTCACGATTAAATCTATAGTAAAACTACGTAGTCACCCGTTTTTTGCATTTTTTATCTTGCAATATGTAACTACAAGAAGGTATGTATGTAACATTGGAGGTACTCGTATGTTGTAACTATGTTAGTTTGGGTTGAATTTTGCGACTTATTTTGAAGCAGATATCTTCAACCGAACCGATTGAGCTAAAATTATGTATACACGATACACGTATAATTTGAAATGCTTGAATGACGACAAGGCAATATTGTGAGCCCATAATATTATAACATTTATAACGATATATTGGTAACGACAAATAGCGAAAAACTGCAGTGTTTTCAAGTCGCAAACAATAATGTATGTTTGTGCATTATTATAATACTTTGAATTATACGATACTGAGTAAATCTTAGACAGAAATTGACAATATTTTGCTGTCAATAGTAAAAATCTTTTTAGTGTCCCGCGGTGACAAAACAATAATCCTACTTATCTGGAAGTTGTTTGTTTAATTTTTATGTAAGTGCCGACGCATCTTCTAAAAATTACACGTTCTATTTAATGACACATCTGCATGTTGTTTATTATCTACGCGGTCTATTTTGTTTTCAACGTGTGGTCATTAAAAATATTTAAACCTCTTTGTAAAGAACTCTCAGAGTTAATTACTTTACATTTTCCTTGCGTCATTCTACATTCAAATATATCAATTAACATACATATTTTATTTATTACCGCTATTGCCAAAATATTGGACACTGGACAGGTAGCGAATTGGTCGATCAGCCGCTATTCAATGTAATGCTCATACTTCATATTCTTCATAAATACATACTCATAGATGTTTTGAGGTTTCAGGTGATATTATATTATATACTCGTATTGAAGACTAAATACATATCATGGTTGCTTTTATATTTAATATACAAAGTTTGATTTATATACTTGTGATATTTTTTAAGTGTTATTTTACTAATGCACAAAGTACCCAGTTCTTATTTACCCTTAGATAAGAGAAATTTAATCCAATTTCAGAGAGATGCACTACTTTAGTAGCAAAATAATAGTTAGTACAGAGATTTCACTCCTTAGATTTATATCGTAAGTAATACATGACTATTTTATTTTTAAACATCCGTTAAGATGTCCTAATTAATCTGTCAACATAGCCATACCGAGGTTTTCTATTCAATTTGCTTCTAACATTAGTCGCGAGAAATTAGTCTAACTAATTAGTCGATTACAAAATTTAGTTGTTTGAAATCAATCGGCAACTAATTTAGTTGCAACTAAATTAGTTGCAGTCTATACAACTAAGATTGATCAATCGTCGTTTTCAATCGTCCGTCGCAATTAATTCTTGTAATCTTAATCGTTAATCGTTAGTCGATTACATTTTGCCCATCTCTGCTAGGGACACGTTACTCTCGTAAGGTAAATATAGCACTTTAAGAGATCAATATAACTCCTAAACGATCCTCAAAACAAATTGACGTGCACATAACGGTTTTTAATAGCTATCCAACACACAAACACACAAACGCACACGATGACGAAAAGGTAAAAAAATACCCTGGCTTTATGTCCGGGAGCTACCGTAAAAAATATATTTCCTACTTATTTTATCATTGATTTTAGTGGGCGATATAAATATCTAGGTGGTGTTTTTTTTTGTTACTTTAATAATTTCTGGAGACAAAGTGAGTGTGTCATACAGACTGACGGACTGCCAGACATAGCGAAGCTACTTTTTTCTCAGGAACGACTAAAGTAACCTGGCCGACATTTGGAATAGATATAGTATTTAATGGTCCGCACAAGGCCTTATTATTAGAATTTTGAACTATAAAACAATTTATTCAAAAGTAAAAAAAAATGACACCATATAAGTTTTAATTCATTGAACTGGGTAAAACCATATTGCCGTGTTATGCATTTTTTTTAACTCGGACGACATTACTGTCAAGTAAATAAGAGCTATCAAAACGTCGTGTGATCAAATAAAATCATTTACATAATAAAAGGAACAACAACATAATTAAGCAAACAACTGTAAAGATATTGTTCGTTGCGCAGCACTTGTTACCACAAGCAGGAAATAATCTGACACAACTGTACCTAAGAACAGTAGACAACGACCGGGGGGGTTATTATGACATAACTATGCAGTTCTGTTTACGCTCAGAGAAAAGGACAGAGCTATATAACAGCCATAGATCTGTCCTTTACGCTCACCGTAAAATGAACTGCATAGCTAGGTCATAATAACTAATGGGCGGACGACGGATGCACATTACGTCAAAATTAAGTCGAACGATATACGTAATATGGATATGACAACAAAAATCTGCATATATTGTTACACATATATATTACTCGTAATTTACATACATAACGTCACGCCTTTATTTCCAGAGTGGGGTAGGCAGAGCAACAGAATACCAACAACTCTAAACTTGTTGATAATTCTGTAACCACATTTTGCATAGTCAGGCTAAGATGTTTACCAGTGTATTAGTGACAGGTTGCAAGCCCATCGCCTAACAGTACTACAAGCCTTTATGCCCTTAGTCGCCTCTCACGACATCCACGGGAAGACATGGAGTGGCACTATTCTAACCGGGCAACCACACGGGGCTCGCAATTTAATAGAAGTCTTATCCATCTTATGCTTTTGTCACCATACATTTTTAAATTTTTACATTTGTTGGTATGATTTTTTATTTGGAACTCTTTTGCAAGTCTGAAGTTTATTTCGAAACTCTTTCATTTGTCAAAAAAAATACAAGGTTATGTATTTTTTTAAACCCATAAACATTTTTTTAAGGCAACACAAAACGTTGGTTAGGTTAGGCATGTTTTATAACAATCCAGGAAAGTTAAATGGTTTCCGAAAAACATGTTTTTCTAATTTATGATAATTTGGATATAAGACAGTCGGTAACTGTAATTCGACATTGTGATAGATAAACATTTATTTACTGTAAATAAATAGTAAAACAATTATTGATTTCATGGTATGGATGTACGAAATATGTTAACTCTTCAGCTCATAACTCTTGCAGCTTCTGACGGAGAACTCGCCGGAGGATCTTGCCGGACCCATTCTTTGGTATTTCGTTTACAAAGATGATACCACCGCGAAGACGTTTGGGCGATGACAACTATAACATATAAAATAAACAAATATGAGATAAACTTATACAAAACGCAGTGTCTGTGGTATTCATAACCCGTTTCTATTCACCGTTCTGGTAGTCGAGTCAACTGCTAGTTGTGACGTAACTACCACGAGGGTTCTTTTTTTAAACACAAGCTACATATGGACGGATTGACAAGATTTGAAATCAAGGTGCTTTCTTTTATTATTATTATTATGGTGGTCCACCGCTGCACACGCAGTGATTTCGCCAATGTCAAGTGAGTAGAGTAAAACAGTAAACGGAATAAATCAAAAGCAAACATCTTTCAATCGGCCATCTTCCCTCCCCGAAGGTTACCGGAAGACCGAAATAAAGGAGAATAATGGATGTTTAACGTAATTCAAACAATATGACTAGAATTGACATAAGCTGTCGCGCGTATGTCTATGTCAATTCTATACATTTTGACAGAATTGACGGAATGCATCTCGCTGAACCCTTTTTAGTGAATAGAAGCATTTTTTTAAAAGAGTCGAAATATTTTGCACATACGCAACTAGGGGTAGAGTTCGGCTGGTACGACGAACACGTTGCGTTAGGATTAGGACATATTGGTATTGGCTTAAATTATCAGACGGGAAAGTTTGTACTTTACTCTAGTTCTCTCTTATACCCGAACCCAAAAGTGTTAATTTTAATTAGTTGCATTGAATACTTTATTGTATTAGGTAGATCAGGAGCTGTACCCGACTGGCGGAGAACTCGAGCAGCTCTTTCTCCGCGAGGGTGGCGCCGGGCTTGGCAACGACGAAGGCGGTGGGCAGCTCGCCGGCCGCCTCGTGCGGCGCGCCCACCACGCCGCACTCCGCCACGCCGCCGTGCTGCAGCAGCGCAGCCTCCACCTCCGCCGGCGGAACCTGACACATTTTATTAAGCAGACAACCAAGTCAATATACTGCCGCCGCCTACCATTTCAATTTAGCCAAAGGCCGAAGTTGTCATGACATAAAAAATGAAAATCCCTTTTCAATGTAGGAATACAACCAGGAGTTTTTATTTTAGTAAAAACGGGATTTATTTATTTAGTTGCTAGCTGTTTGAAGCTATCTCCGTACCCGCCGGGGTGTTTTATAGCCGCAAAACCGTAACAAACAGACAAAATTAGTTTCACATTTATAATATGTAATAGTAGTATGTATTTTCATCATAAACCTATTTATGGTTTATGATTCTTATATTTTTGTGTAGTAAACAAAAAAAAAATAGCAGTCATAGCTTAACTACCGGCGCTTGCTGCGGACTGTACCTAATCCCTTACCTGAAAGCCTTTATACTTGATGATCTCCTTCAGGCGGTCGACTATGAAGAAGAAGCCCTCCTCATCATAGAAACCGATGTCTCCAGTCTTCAGGTAGCCCTCGTCGTCGAAGGCCGAGCGCGTGGCCGCTTCGTCCCCCGCGTACCCCTTCATCACGATGGGACCCTTGATGCACACCTCGCCTTTTTCCCGCGGACCCAATTTCTGGCGAGACTCTATGTCTATTACCTATAAATATGATTATCTGTCATTATGTCTAATTTGATCTGAAATATAAATAAAAGAAAACAAGAGAAATGGTTACTATGTTAAGGTTATTTATAGGTAAGTAGGGGAAAAAACCTAGCCCTGGGCCTCTATTGTACAGCGTTATAACCATATCGCGTTTGACGTGTTTTAGAATCGTTCTGTCACAATCGCCATTATTTTAAGTGAGATATCAAAACGTTGACAAAACGGAAACACGTCAATCAAAGACGATATCGTTATTACCGTGTAGAATCCCGGCCCTGAAATATGTAGTTGTAACACATCTGCGGGGCTAGTCAAGTTGCATTCGAGAATCGTTAATGCTTATGTTTCGATTGAAAAATGTATGGAAATGACGTGAGCCACCGAGATAGTCACGTGGTACTATCTCAGTGACTTGCGTCAATTCCTTACATTATTCAATCGAAACATAATTGCTAACGATTGTCTAATGCAACTTGACTAGCCCCACTGTATAGACCGTTCGACATTCTATATTTGAAATTTGACATGAGTATCATCATATTACTTTTGTTCGTAACTACTTTTTCTACCGAGCCTAGGGATGGGATTCTACACGGTAATAACGTAATCGCCTTTGAAGTATTTCCGTAATGTCAACGTTTTGATAACTCTTAAGTCATTTACAATAATGGCGACTGTGACATAAACGATTCTAAAACACGTCAAACGCGATATCGCAATTACTGTTGCTTGTTCTCTATTACATAAATAGTTTTTCATGAGTTTAAAGGGCATAACACCTCTTATACCATTTTTTTCAATTGGCGCTGAACTGTGTCGCGGACAGCGCAGTAAAAGGCTTTAGATATATCATAAAATAGTCTAATGCGTGGCCCTTCCGCAATGATCTCGACCCAAATGTGCATAAGTTTTTAGTAGACACGCATATGCGAATAAGCTCCAGTGATTTAACTTCACGAATGCACGCCCCGTTGTGTCAATTACTAGGTAATATTAGGTATTGGTGATGGACTGCATGATCTTAAAAAGGTTATATGCCGTTGAAAATCAAGAACTACCCTTTATCTACCTATAAGATAGTCAACATCGCTTCTAAATGGGTTCAATATGTTTGAAGATTATTGCAACGGGAACGGGCACCCAGGGCCTCTATTCAGGTGCGTTAAAACGATATCGTGTTTGACACGTTTAAGAATCGTTTATGTCACAGTCGCCATTATTGTAAATGACATAAGAGTTATCAAAACGTTGACAATACGGAAACAGGTCAAAAACGATATCGTTATAACGCAGTTGAATAGAGGCCCTGACATGTGTCTGGGTGCGCGTTCGCGTTGCAATAACATATCTATTCATTACTCATAATTATAGCTAAAAGATAAACCTCTACCCCTTTACTTATAAACGAGGAATAATCGTGGGGTAGCTTATGCCATGCTTTGTCACAATTTACAGATAAGGACAAAGCATGGCATAAGCTACCCCACGGTTATTCCACGTTTATAAGTAAGGGGGTTATTCTTTAGTTAGTTGTGTCAAAATTAGTGAAACTGTCTTAAGCTCATACTCGTACTTAAGTTTCCTGGTAAGAAAACCTACAATTATCTTTTAAAGAGTAAATGACTACAGATTTGTTGCTTAACTAATGGCGGAAAGGGATGCCTCTTAACAAGGTTCGTCCTTCTCAAAGCAATCTTACCTTCACTTTGATGCCCGGAAGCGGACGTCCGCCGCTGCCTACTTTCTGATTATCGTTGTCGATCACATCCTTCGTCGCCGATAACGAAGTTTCTGTCATGCCGTAAGCTTGAAATATTCCCAAGCAATTAGGTAATCTTGATGTAATGAAAAAAAAAACATTCAGTTGCACAAACATTCGTTAGCATTTATGTAATTCGTCCGTCAAGGTAAAAAGTGACAGCAAGTGACTCAAAATTTATTGCAACTGGGCATAATCAACAAGTCAAATGCGGGTTACCGCGCGGAGCAAATTTCTGGACCTTCCTTTTCCTAATCCAAGTCGAGCGCGATCTTATTATTAAAAATGAGTGGTTGGTGGCTATTGTTATAAACTTGCTCTACCAGGGACTAAAATGCTTTGAGAAAACGATTGCAACAGGAAATCTTATAAATATAAGGCCGCCGGTTTAGAATCTAGGTAGTATAAGAAATACCGAGTGTGAGTTGGCCCCTTCAATAAGGAAATTGTAGAGCCGCGGCTGGAAGAACGCTGCCCTTTTAAGCACCTATTCTTACCGTTTCTTGGCTGCCTGAATAGTCTCCAAACTGACGGGAGCGGCGGCGCACCATGTCACTTTAACGGACGATAAGTCAAACTTGCCTACCACCGGAGACTTCGACAGCAACACAACTATCGGCGGCACTGTTAGTAGGACTTGCACCTTAAAAAACAATCATGTTCGTACAGATATATTCACGAGAGTTGGCACGAATGGATTGAACGAGTGAATGAAAATGTCTATGTGTGCATGACATAATTATTAAATACAGGTTGATGCAAAAAGTAATTACGATAATTGTGTCTAAGAAAATCTGGCATACCCGCCAAAATAAGAAACCTATGGAAACCAAGAACACCTAACGTAGTATACTGCAGTACCACGCAAACCATCCATGAAGATAAATCTAGTAGAGGTCTACTTTCATCATGAATAAAATGTATGAAAAATCTTTGACAACACATTGTGGCTTAGCGGTAACGGGAGTTGCCTTCTAAGCAGCGGTCCTGGGATTGATGGGTTTTGATAGATCTATAAGTCTTAAATTAAAACGACACCATTAATATAAATACTTTATCCTCATATGTACAAATGCATTAATTGACTGTGGTTTATGTGCAGTCAGCGTCAAATAGTTTGTAGCAGTGAAAGTGGTCAAATAGTTTGGTATAGGATACATTTAGTATGATGTACCGAACTTTTCGACCACTTTGACTGCTACAAACTATTTGACGCTGACTGTACAGTCGAGTTCATAAATATGTGTACCCTTTTTATCTAGTCGAATGCGTTTGCAAACTAATTGTTAGCGACCGCATTCGAGTAGGTAAAAAAGTGTACACATATTTATGAACTCGACTGTACATACATATGCATAACCTGACTATAAAATTTATTTAAAAAATTGTTAATCCGACTCTGCATCACTTGAACTACTAGATGTTGAAGATTCTTCGTCCTCGCTGTCACCTATATTAACAATGAAACCATCAGTAAGGTCGTCTAGCCGGTGTTCCATAGACTCGTACGAACGCTCTGGTTCTTGGGCCTTTCTCCAAGTATCATGAAACGTTTCTGTTTTCACGGCATGAACTTCATCGATGAATAGTTTTTGAACTTCGTTCATATTAAAAATGACGTTCCTTGTCCCTACTTCACCTTTTATAATCCCCCACAACATCTCGATTGGGTTTAATTCTGGTTGGTAAGGTGGAAGACGTAATACAGAATGACCGTGGTCTCGCAGTATTTGATCTAACTTGTAAGTTTTCTTTGTGTCTTTATGTTTCTTAATTATTTTGTACAGAACGATTTTAGTATTTCTTTTTGGGTATGATATTTTATTTTTATCTAACCAGAGGTGCTATTGTCTAACGCACTCGCAATCGCTACCGGCTTCAAAGTGGAGCAATTGTTTTCATATTGTATGCAGACGAGCGTTCGATTTTCAAAATGAAAACGATCGTGATTGCGAGTGCGTTAGACAATAAGCCCTCGGGTCAGCATCTCTTTTTTATGTGAGTTTTTTACTGGAGCTCGATTAGGGCATGCAATATCGCAAGATTTTCAATCCCGGTATTGAGTTTCGATATTGAAATCCCAATACCGGAATACCGGTATTAATTCCGGGATTGGGTTTTTTATTATTTCTGGTTATAAAATGCCCCACGCATGCTGATTTTGAATAGGTAGGTAAATAAAAAAAAACAACAATTTTGCCATTCGTGTTTTTAATTACAAATAAAAAATAGGCTTTTAATCACAGTTTCAATCACTCCTTGTTTTCGTTTAAGACCAAATTGAACAAAATGTGCGAACTGCTTATCGTTTTTTTCATCCTTTAATAAATATTTATCAATTTTAGCATTTTTGTAAACAGAAGGAGGTTCTCGGGTACAACACATTCCTTTGTCTAACAACTAATTTACTACCTGCTCGAGGTCTCAAATGACAAGTATGGCAACGCAAAAGCTTATTTTAAATAAAACAAAGGTACATTTTTGTCTTCAATCAATACCGGAATTACGATATTGAAACGCTCAATCCCGGAATTGAAATATCGGAAAAAATCGTCCGAGATCCCGGAATTACGAGATTCCGGAATACCGGAATGCATGCCCTAAGCTCGATCCACCTGAACGTTGTGATAAGGAGCGTTATCGACGACAAGGACGCTTCTGGGCTTTAAGTTCGATAACAAATATTCCTTCACCCATTTTTGATAATTTGTAGCATTCATATTACTGTGGTAATCTCCAGACTTCTGGTTAGATTTGAATGTCAGCAAAGCATTTTCTACAAAGCCTTCCTCTGTACAAGCATGAACCGCTATAAGTCTTTGCCCTTTTGATATGGGAACTCTGATGCCACTGTTGCTGTTCAGTCCATGCGTTTGGCGTAGTATGAGTGCTATGCACGTAGGTCTCATCGGTATACACAATAGGCCGTTTTTGGTCTCTATATTCTTGTAATTTTTGTAAATACATAAATCTTTTGTAACGAATGTTTTTATTTTCAATCATCCGCATCCTGTTGTTCTGAATCTTCTTCCACCGGAATCCCATTTTATGTACCAGTCGTAATAAAGAACTGACACTGCCAGGAAAATCTATCGACTCCTTTAAAACTTTGTGTAATGTTTTAATAGTTGGTAGTGTTTTGTGTATTTTGTGAAAATCGTAAATACACCTTCGGATGACGTTTAAATCAAAATTGTCCACCTCCGATTTTTTCGACAAACGTGATCGTTTTTCACCGGGTGTCACGAACACATTAGAAGTCGATCCCTCAGTCGCATTTTTGCAGATACAGTTAACGAATCGCTGTACACTTCGTTCTGATGTCCCAGTCGCCGCAGACGTTAATTTGTATAACTCTTGAATTTTTAGAAATCCACCTTCAGCATTTTTAGTTTTTTGTTTAAAATAATTAAATACGTTAAAAATTATTTCTCGAGACTGTCCCGATAATGTTTTTCCTCATCCAAAAGTAGGTGTAGTCATTTTGAGAATAAGATAAAATTACATTACGGTATAAGTATTGTTTATCGCTTATATGACAGTAAAAAATGAGTGAAGTGTCATTCTAATAAGAAGGTTATCAAGCACAATGTAATCTTATCTATGTAAGTTCTTACTTCGTAATATAGCCTGCATTTTGCATTTTACAAATTAATAAAATATAAACATTTTTCATGCGTAATGACGATGTCGTGAAACTTTTCGCCATTATTTTGTTAATTGCGGCGTCGGTATGAAAACAGGATAAGACAGTATATTATAAATAAATTTAAAACTCTGTTGACGACGGACTCCTCGGTCTAATCCTTTTTAGATTATTTACTATTCGAACACGCCATCACCTTTCTTCACAAATAAAAATAAGTCAAAAAAATAAATGTATGTTTTTTATAAATACAAAGGACTTCAAAAATTACTAAAAGGATTAACATTGATACTTGGTGCAGATTATAATTTTTTTTTTCCTGAACAACGAGAACGTGTTAGGTACGTGTTTACAGAATATAAGGAGGCCCCTGTATAAGAAAGGCACTCACACTGCCACTCACAGTGACAAGTGACATTACTTTAGGTCAATCCATTCGTGCCAACTCTCGTGAATATATCTGTAAGTAATAGGTATCTTCTTTATTTTGAACAATGCGGGGGCTAATGAAACTACGCTTTATTATACAAAGGGCGAGATATAGGTACTCGTACAGTCACCATCAGATATATCTGTACTCTTCAGGGTGCTAAAAAATATCTGAACATGCACTCTAACTTCTTGTCAATAGAGTCGTTTTATATCTGACATATTTGATAGCGACTGTCCAACGCAACAATATCGCAACCCAAACAAAAGTGTGGATTATATTATTCAGTTAAACACATTTAAGTACCTACTGGGGCGCGACATGGGCGATTTTTTGTGGATTTACTACACTATGACAAGTTTAATTAAATACCTTGTACTTCTGAATAGCTCCTAAATACTTTTCAAGGTGGAACCCTGAGAAATAAATTAAGGTGCACTTGGCAGCCATGTAGTTGATAGTTCCCAAGAGCCCGTAGCCATGGTACCACGGCACCACCGTCAAGTACCTTATGAGATCTAATCCATTTGAATCTCTGCTAAAATGAGATTGACAACATAAGTTTTGCTCGAATAATGTCACGATCGATCTAGTAGCTATATTAAAATGTACTCCCAGTGTCAAGTCACTTCTACAAAACTAAGTCTAACAATATAGCTCTACATTAAAGGTACCATAACAAGTGTATCTACTTACCGAAATTGTACAGCACAATACAACGCGTTGAGGTGCGTGAGCATCACCCCCTTGGACAGGCCGGTCGTGCCTGAAGAGTACAGGATGTACACCACATCAGACCAGCCCTGGACATCTTCCGGCACAAACTCTTCAACGTTGACATTCTTCACCACTATACTACTCAAAGAAACCCCGAACTCTACAGGAGTCTCCTCAAACTGTATAATCTTCTTAAGATAAGGCAATTTCTTGAACGAGTCTTTATTTTGCTTCAGAGCTGAAGCGGAACCAAATATCAAGGATGGTTTTGAAATGTTGAGCACGTGCGTCATTTCCTCTAAAAAAAAGATAGATTACGCAAGTCTTTCAGGTGAGAATGGTTGCGTATGGTGCTCGGTGACGCACAATAAGAGGCATATGTTCAGGAGTAGACTAGAGTAGGCTGATGATAATAATGCATTCAGGCGAAATCAAGATACCTTTCGTGTACAGTAGGTTGACTGCCGTGACAGTTGCTCCGCAGCAGATGGCGGCTATCGCAGTCGTGATATACTCGAGGCGGCTCTCGCTGCACAGCGCGACCACCTCTCCCCGCTTCAGCCCCAGTCTCTTCAGCCCGGTGGCAACATTAACAACATCCTGTAGTATCTGTTGGAAGGTCGTTTCCTCCCCAGTTTCACCATTGATCTGAAATAAAAGAGTTTCCAAAACATTTCTAAAATGAAAACCAGGTAAGAGCATGTCGGACCATGCTCAGTGTAGCCAAGAACCAATGATGTCCACATTTAATTTAAGATTTTTTTTCAGTTTGTTAGTATTTGTAGTTTTGGCTTAGTAAGTGTACCCCCACCCTAACAAAAATTAGGGCTTTAATGCTTAATATTTCCTGAACGGATCCCTAATCGAAAGATTGTTACCAAAAACAAATAATATTTTTAAGGACCTGTCCAATGACGCCCCACACTATGGGGTAGACGCGAAAAAAATACATTCCCTCGTTATGTGTAGGGGGGAGCTACACTATTTTTTTTCAGATTTTATTTTACCACTTTGTTGGAGTGACTAATATAATATGCCAAATTACAACTTTCTAGTACTAAGAGTTTCATGGACATGGCGAAACTATAAGGGTTCCTAGTTTGACTACGGAACCCTAAAAATGGGCTTTTTTGACGTGACTACGTCTTATAATTCGATGGAGCCGGATGCACGCACGAAAAAACATGACTCATGCGGCGTTACCTCGCTCTGAGGCGTTCCATTTAAGGCTTGAAGTGCAAGCGAGAGCGCGGAACGAGCGACAAAGAGGCACAATCGGCCTCCGCGTTCGGCAGCGTTCGAAATCTGTCTCTCTCCTACTTAAGTGAGCGATGCGTCCGCGTGGACAGCTGCTATACAATAATACATTTACATGTTTTCGTCATACTTGTATGAAGTGCAGTGAAAAGTGAATGTGGTGTCAACTGTTTATAGCAGCGATATTTGCGGCGATAAAGGAATATTCAAGGAATGTTCAGTGATATATTGTCGAATATTCGTGCTTTCATCATTAAAATAAATAGCATCGGTCCGCTAGTGCAGCGATTGTAGGTTATGCTATAATTGACAAAACTATAACAATAAGTTCACAGAACTATTTCACGATGAGTAAAAAATCAATGGCTTTACTATTCGATCGAAATAATTATCGAGCGTAGCTATGATTTCAAAAAATTAAAACTTAAATGTTAAATCTTCCACATGTCAAACAACGTGTCTGAAATGACAGGTTGGACCAGCCAGCTGTCAAAGGGAACAATTTTCTCCTAAGTATATCAAACACATTGAGGCGGGCTTTTTAAAAGCTAGAGTTACAAAAAATTTAATGATGTTTCCAAATTTTTAATTTTTAATTTAAGATGGAACGCACATTCATACTTGTAAAAACTATGTACCTACATTGTAAAAAAATAATAAAAAAATTACATAATTGTACTTATACGTACAAATAAATGCAACTTGATCAATTCAATTGTGATTTCCATTTACCTCCTTCTCTATATCCATACAAAATATCTATAAAACAAATACATAAAATTAAAATTTTCTTTTGAAAAATGCAACCATTTCATCAGTATTTTCTTATGTTGTCACGTTCAACTATCGTCAGTAAACCGACTTTACAGACAACCGATTTTTTATTACTACTGCTACGTCTGCTATCTACTTCAAAATCACAGATTAATTATTGTTACGTCTAAAACTTCACCTTAATTCTTGGCTATAGGTATACTAATCTATGGTGTCGACATGAATAGGAAAAATAAGATCTTTAGGTACACACACTCGCGGTTATCGGGATTTTGGGAAAGAGCTAGATGAGGCAAGCGTGGGACTGGCGGGTCCGAACAGCTCGGCGCAAGAGAGGAGGCCTCTGCCCTACAGTGGGTTAATGTGAGAATAACACCCTACGTCGCTGCAGCCCTAACATGACTAACACAAGCGTGATTATTTATCCTTAAGTGCGGTTATATCTAACTATACCTACTCGTGTACTTATTTCATTTGTAGGGTTCCGAATTCCAACTAGTAACCTTATAGTTTCGCCATGTCCGTCTGTCTGTCTGTATGTCACACTCCCTCAGAATCAGAAACTATCAAAATTACAGAACTGGTGTCCCAGAACTTGACTTTATTTTTGCCCTTAGGTTAAGCAGCTTGTTGCAAAATTTCGAAATGTTGTTTATCTTTTGAGAAAAGAGGCCACCTTGGACTACGCAGAGACAAAGTAGTTGAATAAAAAGTGAGAAATGCTTGAGTGGCTTAGAAAGTATGGATTTATTTCAAACTTATTGATATTTTAAAAATAATGGTGTAATTAAATACATTGCAACGTTGTTGAGGTTCACATCAGGTTTTAAAATTGCAAATTATAACTATTTTTAGCTAACTAATACTAAACCAACTTGATGAAATTGATTTTTCAGTTATAATATTTATTACGCGACTAAGTAGGTTGTTGTGCAAATAATAGGAAATTGCTAAGTAACAGAAAAACATGTTCATTGTACTTAATATATTATTAACTAGATGTTGCCCGCGCCTCCGTCCGCGTAGTAATCGTTTATAAATGGGATAAAAAGTACTTTATGTCCTTCCTCGGGACTCAAACTATCTCCATACAAAAATAAGAGTATATCTAAATCGGTTCTGTAGATCCAGAGATTACCCATTACTACCTCACAAACTCGAAAACTTTACCGCTTTAAATATTAGTATAAAAAATATTATTATACTAGATCGTTCAATAAGTCCCGAGACTAGCTTGGAAATGGCGCATATATTAAGGACTCTTTTGATTTTTAAATGGAACAATAAGATATTGATTTTCCAGACATTTAAGTGACGTTACGCTTATAATTTCGATACAATTGAAAAAAACGAGTTTCGCGTGTTGATAAAACATTATTTTTTAATGGGAAAAAATACCGTTAGAGCACAGCAATGGCTTATAAAATATTATGTGGGATCAGCTTCCTCTAAAGCAACCATTTGTCAGTGGTATACCGACTTCAAACGCGGTCGCATGCACACAAATCATGGGGAACGCTCAGGTCGTCCAAATAAAGCAGTGACTCAACAAAATATTAACCAAGTCCTGAAAATCGTAATGGAAGATCGGTAGGTAAAAGTGCGTGAGATAGCCGAGATAGTGAAGATTTCAGCTGGTAGTGTGTTCACAATTTTACGTGAAAAGTTGGCCGTGAAAAAGCTTTTTTCCAAGTGGGTGCCGCGTTTGCTTACAACTGATCAAAAAGAATTATCAATGATTCAGAGCGATGTTTGGCGCTGATGAATGATGTAAGGTTATGGCGTCTATATTTTGGGTTGCGCATGGAATACTTTTCATCGACTACCTTGAAAAGGGGCAAAATAAACATTGTGACTATTAAAGCCTGAAAAGATTCTATTGGGCCCTATTTTAATAAAAAAATGTACTGAAGTAGGGCCAAATAGAATCTTGTCAGGCTTTACATGTGCTTATTGGAGCGATTGAAGTACGAAATTACGAAATATACCTAGAGTCAACATAGTTTCAGATGACAGGGATGCACTGAGAGCTAACCGAAATTTATATCAGTGACGTCAGGACTACTGTACCTAATCGAATGTTGAATCCTTAAAGCTTTAATTTAATCTTACAACTTACAAGAGCAGGGCTTGTGCCGGCGCCTTCCGCGCAGTGCGCGCGCAGCTCGTCAAGGAAGAACTGTCCGAACGACAGGTGTCCTGGCACGGGCGTCGCCGGCCCACCGTTTACAACTTGGTTGACTATCATCTTCCGTGGCTTGTCTTAGACCTGCAAAGATTAATAAGTAGTATTAACACGATAACTGCTTGTTCGACATTAAAACCAAGACTAATTTAACCTTTAAACCAAATATAACTTTTTTTACGCGGCTTTAAACAAGGAGGAGGTTTTCCACTCGTCTGAATATTTTTAAATGCACGCCCTGTAGAAACTCTATTTACTACATGGCTGTGGTTGTCTGGTAGATAATGTCAGTAGGCGGACTTAATCCGCCATTTGTACATACATATATTTCTGTATGAGAATTGTCACGCGCGAGATAGACTACCCGTCATTGTCTAATTAGAACGGTCACAAAGAGACAGGTAGTCTATCTGGGGGGCGACATAGCTCGCGCGCAGTCATGTGCTAGAGTGATTCTTGTTTTGTGCTTAACTGTCCACCTGAGCCCCGGTTTCTAGCTTCAGGACATAATAACAAACATAAAAGGCAACCTATATATAGACAAAGTTGCAAATAACAATGTTACCAAAATGGGTATTGGGTCTAACATGGCTATAAAAAAAGGCCGTTCCTTAGAAAAAAGGCCGTATGTCTCATAGAACCGCGTATGTCTTATTAACCTTATTAAGTCGGAGGGTAAAATATGCGCATGCGTCATGGGTGTCATTCATTTCATAGAATGTATCGTTTTATCAAATTTTATTTCATCGAACGCTATTTTCTGCTGAAACCATAATGTTTTCAGGGTATCTTAAACATCTAACCTAACCTAACCTACGTAATTCATGTTTAAGATAGGTACCCTGAAAACATTATGGTTTCAGCAGAAAATAGCGTTCGATGAAAAAAGGGAAACTCGATGAAGTGATGAGTTACCGTCCTTTTTATATAGAAGGGCAGAACTGACTCTTTGTTCTGTTCTAATACTTACGTTGAACTGACAGGCCTATCTCGTACTCTTTGGTAAACTAATTAAAACGAAAGACGATAACTACACGATCCACGCATTCATAAGCAACTAATCACATTTGTGTTGACCCTCTAACCTAAACCTCATAAGTCATAATACTTACGTACTTTATATTCGCGCAGTAATTTAAATTTGCTGTATAAATCACGGTAATTTGTGGAGGAAATTCGGTGGGAATCACAAGTATGCTTTAAATTTCTGAACTACTTAGGTACTACGAACCTCTAATTTCGAAACTTCAGACGTACTATCCCTTTCACTCCTTATTCGAGACTTAAGTAGGGCCCCATGTGGAGCGAGCGAAAACGGTAAGGAACAATAGCGTATGTCTGCTAAGGTATGACATTGACTATTCTATTTTTTATCTCGTATAAATTATCTTGAATAACAAAAGGTTAACGTTATACTTACGTAGATTACAACGTTATTTGACATGAAGACTTTACCAGAAGGTAGGCAGGAGGGAGATAAATGAAATCAATTTTACAGTTGATTGTCAAATCTAATTAAATATTCACACAGTGCTGTATATATACTTAAAACTACACTTGCTCATTATCTGGTAATTAGCGTGCCGATATCGGCACACTGTCTACCTAATCTAATCAATGCGCGTGAGCATTGTAATTAAGCATACAATGCTTCACATGTGGGTTCCGCCACATAGGGGCCTAGGGGCCCCTTAATAACAAAACGAATAAATTAAAATCTTACACACAAAAATAAAGTCAACAGATGGCTCTTACGCTTAACTTCACACCTCAAAATGAAACAGCGCAACATCTTGTTACCCTGGATTCTGATTGTTCCGCTTATCGACCACGGTCTTCATCCGCTTGTCTATCAGCTTGACCGCCACAAACATCACAGCAATCGTGACTGACACAGTCAGTTGAACAACCACCATGTCTTTCAGGGCGCGGAACTCCATTAGCAGCAACTCCTTGATTTGATCTGCCTCATGCTGCTCCAGGGCAGGGTTGAAATTTACAGGGTTGGGCAGATTAAGTGTCCTAGTTAAAAAGAGCCATAAAATTAAAACAAGACAGAAAATTTCAAAATTTATCACGTATTTATTTTTAGCGTACTCTATACTTAAAAAAACTAATTCAGAAGTTCAAATCGCTCGCCATCAGCTTTAATAACTTGACGCATTCTTCCATAGAATGCATTGCACGCGGCACGCACTACCTCGTCTGGTATTTCATCCCATATCTTGACTAATCGATGCTTGAATGAGTTTAGATTCATGCCCTGTGTGCTCCCAATCTTGCTCAGCATGTAACCCCATATCGAAAAGTCCAAAGCATTCAAATCCGGCGACGATGCAGGCCATTCTTGCCAAGGTATAAAATCTGTCAAATTTGTTCTACACCGCGTTTAGCTTTGTGAGATGGGGCACTATCTTGTTGGAAGCAGTAAATAGTCGTTTCCATATAATTTTTGAGCATTTTCTAGCAAATGACCCTGTAACACGTTCTGGGCCTCTATTCAACTGCGTTATAACGATATCGTTTTTGACCTGTTTCCATATTGTTAACGTTTTGATAACTCTTATGTCATTTTCAATAATGGCGACTGTGACATAAACGATTCTTAAACGTGTCAAACACGATATCGTTTTAACGCACCTGAATAGAGGGCCTGGATGTAATAGTCTTGGTTAATTTTGACACCTCGATCAATAAACAGCAGCGGTAACTTGCCTCTAGGCGATATCGCACCCCATACCATGACAGTTGATGCACTCTGGAACCGTTGTACGGCTAATTTGTCCAGAGGAATATCCTTCAATGAAGCACCATAGACACGATCGTTTTGTTGGTTTGACTGTCTTGTAACTGGAACATCTTTTCATCGGAAAAAATAATATCATCGCCGTCGTGCCAAGCTAGCAATTCCCTACATTTTTTCACTCAAGATTTTTCTGGGCATCTGTTAAGCCATGAATTTTTTGTTTTTTGTAGGCCTTTAGCCCAAGATCATATTTTAAAATACGAGTCATTGTTCGACGGGGTATTTTCATATCTTTAGCAAGTTTGCTTGCACTTCGAGCTGGATTTCGTCTAATACGCTCACGAATATTTTTAATGATGTTATGGGCATGCATGCACAACCGTCGGCTGCCGCGGCCGCATTCATCTGAGCGGCGCTTCCGCAGCCGCTTATTGAACCATTGAAAACTGGTGATGATCAGAAATTTCGATACGTTTTGGGCGTTCTCCAAGCCACCGATGTTCAGCAGGTCAGCGACATTGTACTGAACCCACCAGCGACCGGTAAATACAACGCGCTAAAAAAACGACTGCTAGCGGTTTATGAAGAATCGGCGAAGAAGCAATTCCAGAATCTGATAAGCGGCCTAGAACTTGGTGAACAGAAATCAACGCAGCTGTTAAGAAGAATGTGTAGACAAGTTGCATTCGACAATAGTTAGCGATTATGTTTCGATTGATAAATGTATGGAATTGACGTAAGCCACCGAGATAGTAACGTGACACTTATGTCAATTCCATATAATATATTTTTCAATAAACATAATCGCTAACGATTGTCAAATGCAACTTGTCTAGCACCACTGAATAGAGGCCCAAGACCTCTATTCTACTGCGTTATAACGATATCGCGTTTGATGTGTTTTAGAATCGTTTATGACTCGGCCGCCATTATGTTAATGACGTAAGAGTTATCAAAACGTTTACAATACGAGTACAAACACGTCAAATACGATATCGTTTTTACCGTGGAGAATCTCAGCCCTGAGTCTCTAATTTACTGCGTTAAAATTATATCGTGTTTGACGTGTTTTAGCATCTTTTTTATCTCGGCCGCCATTGTAATATATTAAGAATTATAAATTATATTTATCTTTATATATTTATCTTATTTATATAATATACCTAATTTATATATCTCTTTTCTATGTGTGATGGTGTATCTGATGGTTCATTTTACTCAGTTAGTGACTCGTCGACGTCATTCCACTCTCTCAATGACTCAATCGATACACTTGGAACGTCATTAGGGTGCGCATTTCAGAATACCTCCCAATTTCTCAACGTATGTCATATAAACGCTCAAAGCTTACCAAGTCACTACTCTGACTTATTAGACACTTTTTCTACATGTAATGCTCATGTAATTCTTATTTCTGAAAGCTGGCTGAAGCCAAATCTCTCTTCCATTTCTTATAGTCTCCCCGGTTTTGTGCTGCTGCGCAATGATCGCACTAACAAAGGCGGTGGTGGTGTTGCTATATATCTTCGGTCTGATATCTCATATAAAATCATTGATTCCTCACCTTCTGTCTATTCCGGTTCGATGGAAAACCTGGTTATTGCGGCGAAGGTGCGGGGCACAAAGGTAGTAGTAGGTGTAGTATATAGTCCTCCCACTGACGATTATTTTACCGCCTTTGATACCCTTGTAGGAGCAAGGTGATTGATCGTATTGACATCCGTTAATACGGAAACATGATTGACACAAGACGTCGAAAATGCTCTGAAAAGAGCAGTTTTTGTGTGCCCTGAAAAGGGCAGTTGTTTTTAATGCACACAACGTCGAGCAGTGTTCATCATCTTCAATAATTATCAAAGTAGATCGGAGCGGACGCGCAGCGGATCGACGATGTTTCATCTCGACGGCCAGGAGCGAAAGAGAACGTTTTTAAACGCGCGTCTATTTTATAGGCGCGCGAGAAAACCAAAACGCGCTTCTGCGCAGGTCGTACGCGCATCACCCCACTTTCGCCCCGTCTCACTCTAGCCCTCTCTTTCTTACTTTGTTCTTATTGCTGTTTCATTTTTTTTACCTCTCGTTCTTGTTTGTAAATAGTTTACCTCGTTAGTCTATAATATATTTGTACATATGTGTTAGCTTTAAGAATACGCTTTTTGTAAATAAATTTATCTCACCTCATCATTATACTTCTACAAGCAACTGGAGTTTCTCTTCTAAACAACCTAGCTACCCTATAGCTAAAGTGGTGACCCATCGACGGAACAGAAAAATGTCAAAACCAGAAGAGCTCCCGACCGGCGTCGAAAAACACACAGAAGCCGCTGCATCAATACCAGCAACCCCAGAAATCAACGGCATCTCACTCGCACTACGAGTTCCACCGTTTTGGCGCGACCAGCCGCGTCTCTGGTTCTGCAGTTTTGAAGCAGCCACTACCGATCTCAAAAAAAGCCAAGCCCAGCTCGCACAGATGGTAATCGCGCAGCTGGAAAAACAAGACATACAGCAAATCTCCGACCTCATCTACTCGCCGCCGGAATCCAATTACTACGCCGCAATTAAAGCAAGACTGATTGCGATGTACGAAGAGTCGGACAGCGCGCAGGTCAAGAAACTACTCTCACAAGTAGAATTAGGAGACCAGAAGGCCAGCCAGCTATTGAGAAAAATGCTAAATCTCAACCGCGACAAGTTTCCCGAGAGCACCATACAGATGATGTGGCTCGATCACCTACCGCCCCACATCAGATCTGTACTTACCGTCAGTGAAGCTTTCCAAATGAAAACCACGCTCAACGACCTAGCCCTCCTCGCAGATAAGATGATGGAAGTTTCACCGATAGCGCAAATTGCCGCGATTTCGCCACCAAGCGCACCTACGCAACCTTATCAGCCACCGCCGATGCAACCGCAATACCAGCCTCAACCAACCATCGATACACAATATCTTATTAACGAAATAAGAAAACTATCGCTAGAAGTCGCTGAGCTACGATCAAGACCGCAAGAAACACACAATAGTCGCCCTCGCCGCCGTTTCCAACCACGTTCACGAAACCCATCGCAGTCCCGAAGTCGCAAGAATTCGCCCATGCCGTACTGCTACTACCACCACCGTTTCGGCATGGACGCGAAGAAATGCTCGCCGCCATGCAGTTTCAAGCCGATTGACCAAGCGGAAAACTAAAAGTAACGCTGGCTGCGGCGGATACCGGCGTTACTGAAACCTCACACCGCCTTTTTGTGACTGACAAGAAAACAAAATTAACTTTCTTGGTCGACACCGGAGCCAACATCTCCGTGCTACCTAGAAAGAAAGGTTCCCGAGAACAACCGCTGCCATTTCAACTCTACGCCGCAAACAACACCGTAATACCTACTTACGGCGAGAAGTCACTCGAACTCGATTTCAATCTCCGACGTCCATTCAAATGGAAATTTATCATCGCAGCCGTGTCGAAGCCCATATTAGGAGCAGATTTCCTAAATTTTCATCACCTTATCGTTGACGTCAAAAATCGACGACTAGTAACACTACTTACGACGATCGCGCAGATTTGTGTTACGAATATACCTACAGTTCGTAGCATAGACTTGCAACAGTCGTATCACAACATCTTGGCGGATTACCCGGGTACAACAAGACTTACCTCCATGAAGCTCAGCCCGAAGCACTCCGTGGAACATCTCATTGAAACCACCGGCCAGCCTATCCATTGCCGCGCTCGTCCTATCGCACCGCACCGCTACGAAGCCGTCAGACAAGAATTTGAAAAAATGATGGAACAAGGATTATGCCAACCAAGCAAAAGTCCATGGTCATCGCCTCTTCACGTTGTGCCTAAGAAAAATGGTGATCTGCGTGTATGCGGTGACTACCGAAGACTCAACGCTGTCACTAAACCAGACCGCTACCCAATCCCGCGAATACGAGATTTCACGTATCAACTCGCCGGAAAAGAAATATTCACCACTCTCGATTTAAACCGCGCCTACCAGCAACTACCTGTAAACAATCAAGATGTGGAGAAGACAGCCATTATCACCCCGTTTGGCCTCTTTGAATTCCCGCGCATGTGTCCTGGACTTAAGAACGCCGGCCAGACATTCCAGCGATTCATACATGAAGTACTTCGCGGACTCAACTACGTGTTTCCTTTCGTCGACGATTTACTTATCGCATCCAGTAACGAGGACGAACACCGAAACCACTTACGCACCGTTCTACAACGACTCGAAGAAAACGGGATCACAATAAACCCGTCAAAGTGTGTTTTCGGTCAACCAGCAGTCAAGTTCCTTGGGTACCATGTTTCGAAGTACGGAATACAACCACCTCAAGACAAAATACAAGCCATCGTCGATTTCCCGAAGCCACAAACTGTAGAAGAGCTACGACGTTTTCTCGGCATGCTGAACTTTTACCGAGACAACATAAAGGACGCCGCCACCATTCATGCACCTTTAAATGCCTATCTTCACAATACGAAGAAACGAGACAAAACGAAAATAGAATGGACTACCGAAGCATCGCAAGCATTCGACGCGTGTAAAGTGAGCATACAAAACGCCGCTCTACTCGCGCACCCGTCACACCAAGCAACACTCGCTATTTTCACCGACGCAAGCGACAAATCGGCAGGTGCAGCTCTAAATCAATTTGTCAACAACTCATGGCAACCACTCGGCTACTTTTCAAAAAAATTCACCGACGCTCAGACACGCTACAGTACCTACGACCGAGAACTACTTGCAATCTACATGGCAACAAAACATTTCCGCAAAATGTTCGAGGGACGAGAAATAATAATTTTCACCGATCACAAGCCGCTAACCTACGCATTCACGAAGACGACGACCGACAGCGAATCACCACGACGTACCCGCCAGCTACTGTATATCAGCGAGTTCACGACAGATATACGACACATTAGTGGCACTCAAAATGCTGTCGCGGACGCATTATCACGCGTCGACGCTATCAGCTGTCCCAGCCCGATCGACTACGAGAAGTTAGCGGAAGCCCAAGAGCGAGATAGCAACACTATCAAGTCACTCGCACAGCAAAGTAACTTATCTATGAAACAAGTAACTTTACCCGCAACAAATATCAATCTATACTGTGAAACTACAACTCCATACCTACGTCCATACCTACCCGAAGAATACCGCAACATCGCTTTCAACGCCGTACATAATATCAGCCACCCTGGAATCAAAACAACGCGCAAACTGATATCGCAACGCTACTTTTGGCCCTCTATGAACTCGGACATCGGGAAATGGGCTAAAGTATGCCTACACTGTCAGCGTGCGAAAATCCAGCGACATACCGTAGCGCAAACGTCACTATTTGCGCCTACCGATCGATTCGAGCACATTCACATCGATATCGTTGGCCCGCTACCTACCGCGGCCAGCGGACACCGATACCTCGTGACAATGATCGACAGAGCAACCAGATGGCCCGAAGCATACCCACTATGTGAAATAACAGCTGAAGATGTCGCCAAGACAGTCTACGAAGGCTGGATCTCCCGCTTCGGTTGCCCAGCAACGCTGACCACAGATCAAGGCCGGCAGTTCGAGAGCCGACTATTTGCGTCTCTTTCACGCTTACTCGGTATCGAACGAACCCGAACAACGCCGTACCACCCGCAGTCCAATGGCATCGTAGAGCGATGGCACCGAACACTCAAGACCGCATTTAAAACAAGACTGCAAACCGCAACCAGCTGGATCGACGAAATACCTACCGTCCTACTCGGAGTGCGCGCCGCGATGAGAAGCGACACCGGTGTGAGCGCAGCCCAACTCACTTACGGCTGTAACGTGAGACTACCCGGTGACTTCCTAGCGCAAACACCGAGCGATGACGTCACGTATGACTCTGCCTACGTCGATCAGCTGAGAGACACGATCCGAAGTCTAAGACCAATGCCGATCCAGTCACATAGCAACACAAAGCCGACATTCACCCATCGCGACCTGCAATCGTGTGAAAAAGTGTTCGTGCGAGTAGACGCCGTAAAGAAGCCACTCCAAGCACCTTACGACGGACCCTATCGCGTGTTGAAACGCAGTGACAAAGTTTTCACGGTACAACTACCTAACCGTGAATCAAACATCTCGATCGATAGATTGAAGCCTGCCTACACGATCGCCGAGCAAGAAATACCTACTGCAACAAGTCAAGTTTCGCCGACACAAGCGATCGCGATCAACAACAAAACACCGATTTCAAGCACCCAATCAAACAAGAACCCGCAACAAGAATCCAATAAGAACCTGCAACAAGAATCTAATAAGAACCTGCAACAATCTAATAAGAACCTGTCACATCAAGTCACGACAAGTCCCACCACCGACCCAACAAGCTCGAACACAACTCGCCGCGGACGTACTATTCGCCTGCCGGTACGCTTCGCTTGAGGGGGAGCACTGTAGGAGCAAGGTGATTGATCGTATTGACATCCGTTAATACGGAAACATGATTGACACAAGACGTCGAAAATGCTCTGAAAAGAGCAGTTTTTGTGTGCCCTGAAAAGGGCAGTTGTTTTTAATGCACACAACGTCGAGCAGTGTTCATCATCTTCAATAATTATCAAAGTAGATCGGAGCGGACGCGCAGCGGATCGACGATGTTTCATCTCGACGGCCAGGAGCGAAAGAGAACGTTTTTTGGCGCGCGTCTATTTTATAGGCGCGCGAGAAAACCAAAACGCGCTTCTGCGCAGGTCGTACGCGCATCACCCCACTTTCGCCCCGTCTCACTCTAGCCCTCTCTTTCTTACTTTGTTCTTATTGCTGTTTCATTTTTTTTACCTCTCGTTCTTGTTTGTAAATAGTTTACCTCGTTAGTCTATAATATATTTGTACATATGTGTTAGCTTTAAGAATACGCTTTTTGTAAATAAATTTATCTCACCTCATCATTATACTTCTACAAGCAACTGGAGTTTCTCTTCTAAACAACCTAGCTACCCTATAGCTAAACCCTCCTTTCCACCGTTGGCACTGAGTGCGCACATCACATAATTATGGGTGATTTTAACACGGACTTACTGAGGGACAATTCTAGATCGAGGAAACTGAGATCAATAACAGAATCAAACAAATTCTCTATCATTCCCCTTGATGCTACACACCGTAACACTGACTCACCTGATTCGTGGCTAGATTTAATTCTCACGTCCTCGACGGATAATGTCATCCAGTCTGGTCAATTCTTAGCGCCTGGGTTTTCAAAACACGATTTAATTTTTATGACCTATAGAATTAAGGCACCTAAGACAAGGCCAACTGTGGTGCACCTCCGAAATTTTGCGAGACTGGATATGGAGAAACTTAAGCAAGACGCTTCCTCGGCCGATTGGGCGCCCGCGTTGGGAGCATCGACAATTGATGAAAAAGTCTCTCATTTTAACTCAATTATTCTAAGATTGTTTGATGCCCATGCACCGGTGCGAGCGGTCAGGCTGAAGCGCCCTCCAGCTCCGTGCATTACAAGAGGTGTCCGTATGGCTATGACGAGGCGTGATAGGGCGTTCCGCGTATACAAACGGGATCGGTGTGATGAGAATTGGCGTCTCTTTAAAGTTGCTAGAAACCGATGCAACCAAATGGTAAGAGCTGCCAAACGACGCTACATTCATGAGAATGTTGTATCTTCTTCTCTAGCGGATACAAGGAAATTTTTGAAATTACTCGGTCTTGGTCCTAAACCGAAGGCTGAACCTGACTTTTCTTCATTTTCACCAAATTGCTTAAATAATCATTTTTCTAAATCAACCCCTCTGAATCCTGCTACTAAATCCGAAACCTTATCGTTCATTGCTTCCCTTCCGTCTCCTACCATCCCGCCTTTTAGTCTATCTTTGGTCGCTGATGAGGAAATCCGCAGGATTATTATTTCCATTAGATCAAAAGCTGTTGGCCATGACGATGTGGGTCGTGTCATGGTCATTTTAATTCTTGATTTTATACTGCCCATCATTACTCACATAATTAACTTCTCTTTGACTTCTGGCGTATTGCCTTCCTCATGGCGCAAAGCTTTTGTTATCCCTCTTCTTAAGATTCCAAACCCCACCTCTCTGAATCACTTCAGACATTGATCTCCATTCTTCCTTTTTTTTCAAAAGTTCTAGAAGCTGTTGTTCACAAGCAATTATCCGAATTTATTTTTCACAATCAGCTTCTAACTCCTTATCAATCCGGTTTTCGCCCAGGACACAGCACGACTACTGCCCTACTCAACGTTGTTGAAGATATAAGACAGGGTATGGAGTCAACGCAGGTAACCGTCCTTGTGCTTGTTGATTTTTCTAATGCTTTCAATGTCGTTGATTACGATCTTCTCCTCGCCACACTCACTCACCTGGGGGTTTCCTCGGAAGCGACCAAGTGGTTTTCTTCATATCTTCGTGGTCGTGGTCAAGCTGTGCGAGCTGGCCATACGATTTCAGACTGGTGTGACCTGAATACTGGAGTGCCCCAAGGTGGAATCCTGTCCCCTCTTTTATTTTCAGTTTTTATAAATCTTATTACCTCCAAGCTAGGCAGCTCTTATCATTTATATGCAGACGATCTACAATTATACGCCAAAGCTGACATTTCCAACCTTACCGCTGCAATTGCTCTTATTAATGATGACCTGGATCACATTGCAGACTGGTCTCGCAGATTTGGTATTTTTGTAAATGCTGCTAAATGCCAGGCCATCATCGTGGGGAGTTCGCGTCAGCTTGTGAAGTTGGAGAACATTTTTATTGCGCCGATCTCGTTCGATGGTGCTACTATTTCTACATGTAGGCAGGTTAAGGATCTCGGCCTTACTGTCGACAGCTGTCTTTCGTGGGACGGACAGCTCTCTGAGGTGAGTCGCAAGGTGACTGGTACTCTGCGTGCTTTGTATCGGTACAAGAATTTTCTCCCAGTAAGTACCAAGAAGTTACTTGTCCAGGCGCTGGTGCTGCCTCTCATTGATTATGCTGATGTCTGCACTACTAACATCAGCCAGGATTCCCTCAACAGATTAGAACGTCTCCTTAACAATGGCATACGTTTTATTTTTGGTCTTCGAAAATATGACCATATTTCTTCCTTCCGGCGTCAGCTTAACTGGCTTCCTATTCGGCATCGTAGGTCTCTTAGAATTCTATCTACTTTTTTTTCGATCCTCATCAACCCCCCTTTATCTTAAACGTAAATTTACTTTCGATACTC
This sequence comes from Acleris holmiana, assembly GCA_949316455.1. NCBI lineage: Eukaryota > Metazoa > Arthropoda > Insecta > Lepidoptera > Tortricidae > Acleris > Acleris holmiana. The sequence continues at coordinate 12,511,309 of OX438778.1, forward strand.
CCCGTCCAGGGTGTGAACTGCGTTCCTCCCGCTTTCTTAAACTCGCTATTCCTTTTCACCGTACTGGTTTCATGTCAAATTCCTTCGCCCTTCAGGCAATTCGTCTCTGGAATGCGCTCCCACTCCATATTAGACGAGCCCCTAACAAGCTTTCTTTCAAGGGAATGCTCCGGAAGCATTTCCTTGAACAAGACAGTTAGCCTTATCTCATCACTTTCATTCTCCGCTTTTGTTTTTATAGGTATATTGATTCTTTATATTTGTGTATTATATAAGTAATATATTGGTATGAGTATTGTATGTACAAGTATATGACGTATACATGTTTTGTATTATTTAAGTAGGTATAAGCAATGGATAGGATAATTATGTTAAGTTTCTAGTTTTATCTGTCTTCTTTTTCTGTGCACCCACTGAATTATATAAATTTCTGATTGGTTATTTGGTCGACTGGTAGAGAATGCCATTAGGCATTAGGTCCGCCATTTGTACTTGTTTTTGTGCAATAAAGATTAAATAAATAAATAAATAAATTATCAAATCAATTATCAAAACTTTGACAATACGGAAACAAGTCAAAGACGATAATTATCGTTACTACCGTGTAGAATCCCAGCCCTGCACGCATAACGTCGAACCAGTCTACTAGTCTAGACGCATGCCATCTTAGCCATCAGGGTTCTAAGCGCATTTAAAGACTTGGGAGGGATTGTCGTGAGATTGCAAATTTATAGTTCTCAGATCCCACTAAGTAAGTACTATCAGGTGGCCTGCGTATCCGATTGTCTCTCCTTGCTTACAAAAATCTATAGGACTAACAATATGAACGTCATGATATCGACTGACAATTTACTGCTTCGTTTTCTCCACACGTTCGTTTGTAGAGGAAAGTAACATTGGATATTTCCGATTCCGTTATGATATGGAATTATAATAAAGTAATATACTCTGAACACAAGTTGATGCAGCCTTACATTAGAATTGGGTCCCAACCCAAGATACAGGCTAGTTTGGGATTCAATGAATATTGCCAATTGTAATTTTTTTCTTGTATCTCTTTTTTTTTCTTCATATTTTACTAAAAGAAATATACGCTTAACACACGATTCTATTGTCAAGAGTTCGTGTGTAGATAATTCTGAGCTTATCGACTGTACACCTACTTCTGCTGCTGACTGTACTAGACGACGAAATTATACTTAGTTTAGTTTATCGACGACGGCGCGCCCTTCTACTCAAATTGACGTTGCACGCGTATGTATGTAATTAAGTGTTGGGGCAGGCTGTCGTTAATTGGAAACATTATACCTATCTTATTGCCTAGTCAGTAGAAGTACCTTGCCTAAGAAGTTAGCCGTCGCGAGTTTGATCCCCGGTAATGGCTAATATGTATGTACTAGCTGTTGCCCGCGACCCCGGGAACCGTCCAATTTTCCGAGATATAAAGTATTCCATGTCTTTCCACGAGTTTACTTATATCCATACCAAGTTGAAAACCGTCAAAGCCTGCTGCCATATTTTACTGTCTTGACAGTTAATTGAAATGTGTAAAGCATTGTTAACTTGATATTGTAAATTAATGAAATAGTAATTTAATCAGTAAGTGTGAATGATTTGTCTTTTGCTGTTTGTCAAGCATTTTGATGATACTTTTCGTGATCAGATCAGTCGCTTTAAGTGTTTTTTGCTCTACTGTGGATTGTAGGTTTTTTTTCCACTGTTGTTGCTGTTTTAGATGATTTATAGTAGGTATTTTAGACGTCAGTATCTCAAAAACCAATCAAGTCTACTTAGTCGTTTTCGTGTTAACATTATAGGTATACTAGGGACACGTTACTCTCGTAAGGTAAAATAGCACTTTAAGAGATCAATTTAACTCCTAAACGATCCTCCAAACAAATTGACGTGCACATAACGGTTTTTAATAGCTATCCAACACACAAACACACAAACGCGCACGATGACGAAAAGGTGAAAAAGAACCCTAGCTTTATGTCCGGGAGCTACCGTAAAAAATATATTACCTACTTATGAGTATTTTATCATTGATTTTAGTGGGCGATATAAATATCTAGGTGATGTGTATTATTTTTTTATTTTGTTACTTTAATAATTTTTGGAGACAAAGTGAGTGTGTCATACAGACAGACGGACTGCCAAACATAGCGAAGCTATAATTTTTTCTCAGGAACGACTAAAGTAGCCTTGCCGAAATTTAGAATAGATATAGTATTTAATGGTGCGCACAAGGCCTCCTTATTAGAATTTTGAACTAAAAAAACAATTTATTCAACAAGTAAAAAAAAATTACCTACACCGCAAAGAAAATTGCTGAAACCTATCATGACAAGTATAATTTGAAAGTTCTAAAATTTCACGGGATAATAATAGTTTTTTTCATTGAACTGGGTAAAACCATATTGCCGTGTTATGCTATTATTTTTAACTCGAACGACATGACTGTCAAGTAAATAAGAGTTATCAAAACGTCTGTACGATAACACGTTAAAAACAATTTGAAATAAGATTATGATCAACACACATACATACTTAATAAAAGGAACAACGACATAATTAAGCAAACAACTGTAAAGATATTGTTCGTTGCGCAGCACTTGTTACCACAAGCAGGAAATAATCTGACACAACTGTACCTAAGAACAGTAGACAACGACCGGGGGGGGTTATTATGACATAACGATGCAGTTCTGTTTACGCTCAGAGAAAAGGACAGAGCTATATAACAGCCATAGCTCTGTCCTTTACGCTCACCGTAAAATGAACTGCATAGCTAGGTCATAATAACTAATGGGCGGACGACGGATGCACATTACGTCAAAATCAAGTCAAACGATATACGTAATATGGATATGACAACAAAAATCTGCATATATTGTTACACATAAATATTACTCGCAATTTAATAGAAGTCTTATCCATCTTATGCTTTTGTCACCATATTGCATCCATCATCCGCCCTTTAATAACCCCCTTGTTGTATGTAGATGTAACACATCTATAGACCGATCGACATTCTATATTTGAAATTTAATGTGACGTAAGCTCCATGTTACTTTTGTACAAAGATACATACATACTCATCACTTAAATTTTTAGTTTTTCACCTATACATTCTTATGCTACTAAATACTCGTGCAAGAGCTCCTAATAAGTTTTCCGGGTTCGGGTAAAGACTGTTACTCGCATAAGAAGCGAGTGAGAGAGGAGTACAAAACAAGAGGCCCTTTTAAGAATTATTTCTCTCTCTCTCAGCTCTGTATACTTAGTTAGACTGTGAACAGACGCTTTTAAATCGCGTAGCTATCAAAACTGAGCTCCGGGCGATAACGTTTCTCACCCCTAAATCAAGTCTGGCTTCCGAGATATATGAATATGTCGTAGGTATTAAAAATTAGGTTTGTACGATGCGAATTTTCTTTTCGAGAAATATTTTCTTGGAGAGGAAAACGTACAGACCTAGTTTTTCATAATATCTACAACATATTCAAAAATTAGATTACTTAGTTTGTATGAAAGTTATTAGCTTCTCAATTCTCTTAAATACACTAAAAACATCCAAAACTCAGGAATTAATATTCGTGGTCATTATACAATATTTGTCCTTATCATGACCGGGAATCAAACCCTGAGCCGCTAGTTTCGTAGGCAGGGTCACTACCAACTAGCTAGACTAAACGCGTCGTGCACCCCAGTCGCACACTTATCGAGCACATTCTGTCCATTATAGGATCGTTTATAACCAACAAGTGGCTTAGCAATATACTAAAAATAGATGATATGCCTTCATTCCCTGAGTGGGTTAGGCAGAGCTACAGAAATACGAACAACTCTAGTGAGACTTGTTGATAAATCTATAACCACATTTTGCATAAGTAGGCCAAGAAGTTTACTAATGTATTAGTGGCAGATTGCAAGCCCATCGCCTAACAGTAGGTTAGGTTACTACAAGACCTTATTCCCTTCGTCACCTCTTACGACATCCACGGGAAGACATGGAATGGCACTATTCTAACCCGGCAACCACAGGGGTATGATATAGGGGTATTGTAGGTATTCCTTCGATGCGATATTAATTTCGAAAATTGTAATAGGTGTCCCGTGTGTGGGCATGCCCTGGAGCTTCCATTAGCAATAATTGGATCCGCTTGCGATATTGTATCAGGGACACGCGTCTGCGTCACTCGGGTGCCTATTCTATGTCGCGCGTAACAACGGGGAATTACTTATTAGTGTTGGATAAGAAAACTTAATAAAATAATCACGCCTTCATTCCCAGAGTGGGGTGGGCAGAAGTACAGAAATAACAACAACTCTAAAAAACTTGTTTATTGTTCTGTAACCACATTACCATAGGTAGTAATCAATATTGATAAAACTTTCACGAAATCGGAAATCCGTCGCTTTTTTTACAATACTACTTATTTTTTATTGAACACCTAATACAATATCAGCATGAAAAGTAAAAACATAAAATATTAAGTAGCGAGTTAATATTCAGATTGATTAAGAAGTAGATTGACAGATCAACTCATCTGATCACCGAAATATCTGTAAATTTTGAAATCAAGATCGTTACAAAAAATAAATGTATGGGCTGCAGTTTATAACTAGTAACGTAACAAAGAAGAAACATACGTTTTTCTATTCGCACTGTTTAGAATAGACCCCAGCACACTAGACTCGATTAATCATACTCAACCCGGGCTGGGACAACCGCTCCTAAGGGACTTCTAATGGCTATTAAGTTATTACGGATGGAATCAGTATTATAAGTAGGTTGTGCTGCGAGGCAAGCTATTACGTTATCAGTCGTCTAGACTATAATATATGTAATACATACCTTTAAATTTTTTAAAGGGCGCATCCATGAACGTGCAGTCGTAGAGACTGTTAACTTTACATTTACAAACGAACATTAGCAACGTGTTAAAGTCTGTGGGTCGTCAGTTAACAGTGTCTTCGTTTGTACTTTTAGCTAAATATGGTTAAATGTAGTTTCTTCGAACTTTAAGTAATTGTATTTTTATCGTTATACCTACCATTTTTTGCAACTTATTATGTTTCACCCGCGTCTCTGTATAATTTTCTATTTATATCTAAAGTTTGTGCTTCAATCTGTTTAAAAACTTTTTGCTTAATTCCATTTAACTACCTAGGAAATAATCATTCCACATATAAACACAATGCATTTATTTTTAGTAGCATGACACTCATTAATTTATACAAGAGCATTTTGTATAATATTAATATCGACTCATTCCATGTGATATTCCATAACATACATTTAGTACAATTATAAATATAATTATTGAAATTAATGTAAAAAATTTGCAATACTGATCAGGATGTATAATACCTATTACATTACATATTTCGTTTCAAACTAAACACAAATGATGGTTTGTTTTGAGCAAAGGTAAACCAATTTGCTAAATTAGGTCACTCTCACCTTGGCAGGTTGGGTTAGGGTATTATGCAATTAGGTAATGCAAAATTTAAATTTGTACATTTGTTGATATGATTTTTTTTTGGTACTCTTTTGCAAGTCTGAAGTTTATTTCGAAACTCTTTCATTTGTCAAAAAAAATACAAGGTTAGGTTTTTTAAACCCATAAACATTTTTTTAAAGGCAACACAAGAATCTACAAAACCTGTTGGTTAGGTTAGGCATGTTTTATAACAATCCAGGAAAGTTAAATGGTTTCCGAAAAAGATGTTTTTCTAATTTACGATAATTTGGATATACGACACAGTTGGTAACTGTAACTCGACATTGTGATTATAATTATTGATTATTGTGATTGTTATTGTAATTATTGATCTCATGGTATGGATGTACGAAATATGTTAACTTCACAGTTTACTCTTTCGCAACTCTTGCAGCTTCTGACGGAGAACTCGCCGGAGGATCTTGCCGGACCCATTCTTCGGTATTTCGTTTACAAAGATGATACCACCGCGAAGACGTTTGGGCGATGACAACTATAACATATAAAATAAACAAATATGAGATAAACTTATACAAAACGCGGTGTCTGTGGTATTCATAACCCGTTTCTATTCACCGTTCTGGTAGTCGAGTCAACTGCTAGTTGTGACGTAACAACCACGAGGGTTCTTTTTTTAAACACAAGCTACATATGGACGGATTGACAATATTTGAAATAAAGGTGCTTCATTTTTTTTTATTATTAATGGCGGTCCACCGCGGCACACGCAGTGATTTCGCCAATGTCAAGTGAGTAGAGTAAAACAGTAAACAGAATAAATCAAAAGCAAAAGCCGGACATCGTTCAATCGGCCATCTTCCCTCCCCGAAGGTTACCGGAAGACCGAAATAAAGGTGAATAATAGATGTTTAACGTAATTCAAACAATATGACTAGAAGTCAGAAATATCAGTAAGTCTTTAGAGTTGTTGGTATTTCTGTAGCTCTGCCTACCCCACTCTGGGAATGAAGGCGTGATGTTATGTATGTATGTGACTAGAAGTCTAGAATTGACATAAGCTGTCGCGCGTATGTCTATGTCGATTCTATACATTTTGTCAGAATTGACGGAATGCATCTCGCTGAACCCTTTTTAGTGAATAGAAGCATTTTTTTAAAAGAGTCGAAATATTTTGCACATACGCAACTAGGGGTAGAGTTCGGCTGGTACGACGAACATACTCTGTGGTTGCGTTAGGATTAGGACATATTGGTATTGGCTTAAATTATCAGACGGGAAAGTTTGTACTTTTCTCTAGTTCTCTCTTATACCCGAACCCAAAAGTGTTAATTTTAATTTGTTGCATTGAATACTTTATTGTATTAGGTAGATCAGGAGCTGTACCCGACTGGCGGAGAACTCGAGCAGCTCTTTCTCCGCGAGGGTGGCGCCGGGCTTGGCAACGACGAAGGCGGTGGGCAGCTCGCCGGCCGCCTCGTGCGGCGCGCCCACCACGCCGCACTCCGCCACGCCGCCGTGCTGCAGCAGCACAGCCTCCACCTCCGCCGGCGGAACCTGACACATTTTATTAAGCAGACAACCAAGTCAATATACTGCCGCCGCCTACCATTTCAATTTAGCCAAAGGCCGAAGTTGTCATGACATAAAACATGAAAATCCCTTTTCAATGTGAGAATACAACCAGGAGTTTTTATTTTAGTAAAAACGGGATTTATTTATTTAGTTGCTAGCTGTTTGAAGCTATCTCCGTACCCGCCGGGGTGTTTTATAGCCGCAAAACCGTAACAAACAGACAAAATTAGTTTCACATTTATAATATGTATAATAGTAGTATATATTTTCATCATAAACCTATTTATGGTTTATGATTTTATATTTTTGTGTAGTAAACAAAAAAAATAGCAGTCATAGCTTAACTACCGGCGCTTGCTGCGGACTGTACCTAATCCCTTACCTGAAAGCCTTTATACTTGATGATCTCCTTCAGGCGGTCGACTATGAAGAAGAAGCCCTCCTCATCATAGAAACCGATGTCTCCAGTCTTCAGGTAGCCCTCGTCGTCGAAGGCCGAACGCGTAGCCGTTTCGTCCCCCGCGTACCCCTTCATCACGATGGGACCCTTGATGCACACCTCGCCTTTTTCCCGCGGACCCAATTTCTTGCGAGACTCTATGTCTACTACCTATAAATATAATTATCTGTCATTATGTCTCATTTGATCAGGGCCTCTATTCAGGTGCGTTAAAACGATATCGTGTTTGACACGTTTAAGAATCGTTTATGTCACTGTCGCCATTATTGTAAATGACACAAGAGTTATCAAAACGTTGACAATACGGAAACAGGTTAAAAACGATATCGTTATTACCTTGTAGAATTCCAGCACCGAGACATGCGTCTCATTACTCATAATTACAGCCAAAAGATAAACCTCTACCCTCCTCTAAGTAAAGACTTATAAACGAGGAATAACCGTGGGGTAGCTTATGCCATGCTTTGTCACTTTCTGTCAGATGCAAATTCACAATTACAGATAAGGACAAAGCATGGCATAAGCTACCCCACGGTTATTCCACGTTTATAAGTAAGGGTATTCTTTAGTTAGTTGTGTCAAAATTAGTGAAACTGTCTTAAGATCATACTCGTACTTAAGTTTCATGGTAAGAAAACCTACAATTATCTTTTAAAGAGTAAATTACTACAGATTTGTTGCTTAACTAATGGCGGAAAGGGATGCCTCTTAACAAGGTTCGTCCTTCTCAAAGCAATCTTACCTTCACTTTGATGCCCGGAAGCGGACGTCCGCCGCTGCCTACTTTCTGATTATCGTTGTCGATCACATCCTTCGTCGCCGATAACGAAGTTTCTGTCATGCCGTAAGCTTGAAATATTCCCAAGCAATTAGGTAATCTTGATGTAATGAAAAAAAAACAACATTCAGTTGCACAAACATTCGTTAGCATTTATGTAATTCGTCCGTCAAGGTAAAAAGTGACAGCACGTGACTCAAAAGTTTTTGCAACTGGGCATAATCAACAAGTCAAAGGCGGGATACCGCGCGGAGTAAATTTCTGGACCTTCCTTCTCCTAATCGGGGGGCACGGCAGTGCCCCCGCCAAGTCGAGCGCGATCTTATTATTAAAAATGAGTGGTTGGTGGCTATTGTTATAAACTTGCTCTACCAGGGACTAAAATGCTTTGAGAAAACGATTGCAACAGGAAATCTTATAAATATAAGGCCGCCGGTTTAGAATCTAGGTAGTATAAGAAATACCGAGTGTGAGTTGGCCCCTTCATCAAGTCAAGGAAATTGTAGAGCCGCGGCTGGAAGAACGCTGCCCTTTTAAGCACCTATTCTTACCGTTTCTTGGCTGCCTGAATAGTCTCCAAACTGACGGGAGCGGCGGCGCACCATGTCACTTTAACGGACGACAAGTCAAACTTGCCTACCACCGGAGACTTCGACAGCAACACAACTATCGGCGGCACTGTTAGTAGGACTTGCACCTTAAAAAACAATCATGTTCGTAAGTAATAGGTATCTTCTTTATTTTGAACAATGCGGGGGCTAATGAAACTACGCTTTATTATACAAAGGGCGAGATATAGGTACTCGTACAGTCACCATCAGATATATCTGTACTCTTCAGGATGCTAAAAAATATCTGAACATGCACTCTAACTTCTTGTCAATAGAGTCGTTTTATATCTGACTTATTTGATAGCGACTGTCCAACGCAACAATATCGCAACCCAAACAAAAGTGTGGATTATACTATTCAGTTAAACACATTTAAGTACCTACTGGGGCGCGACATGGGCGATATTTTGTGGATTTACTACACTAGTACAAGTTTAATTAGATACCTTGTACTTCTGAATAGCTCCTAAATACTTTTCAAGGTGGAACCCTGAGAAGTAAATTAAGGTGCACTTGGCAGCCATGTAGTTGATAGTTCCCAAGAGCCCGTAGCCATGGTACCACGGCACCACCGTCAAGTACCTTGAGAGATCTAATCCATTTGAATCTCTGCTAAAATGAGATTGACAACATAAGTTATGCTCGAATAATGTCACGATCGATCTAGTAGCTATATTAAAATGTACTCCCAGTGTCAAGTCACTTCTACAAAACTAAGTCTAACAATATAGCCTACATTAAAGTAAGTCTACATTAAAGGTACCATAACAAGTGTACTTACCGAAATTGTACAGCACAATACAACGCATTGAGGTGCGTGAGCATCACCCCCTTGGGCAGGCCGGTCGTGCCTGAAGAATACAGGATGTACACCACATCAGACCAGCCCTGGATATCTTCCGGCACAAACTCTTCAACGTTGACATTCTTCACCACTATACTACTACTCAAAGAAACCCCGACCTCTACAGGAGTCTCCTCAAACTGTATAATCTTCTTAAGATAAGGCAATTTCTTGAACGAGTCTTTATTTTGCTTCAGAGCTGAAGCGGAACCAAATATCAAGGATGGTTTTGAAATGTTGAGCACGTGTGTCATTTCCTCTAAAAAAAAGATAGATTACGCAAGTCTTTCAGGTGAGAATGGTTGCGTATGGTGCTCGGTGATGCACAATAGAAGAGGCATAATATGTTCAGGAGTAGACTAGAGAAGGCTGATGATAATAATGCATTCAGACGAATACCTTTCGTGTACAGTAGGTTGACTGCCGTGACAGTTGCTCCGCAGCAGATGACGGCTATCGCAGTCGTGATATACTCGAGGCGGCTCTCGCTGCACAGCGCGACCACCTCTCCCCGCTTCAGCCCCAGTCTCTTCAGCCCGGTGGCGACATTAACAACATCCTGTAGTATCTGTTGGAAGGTCGTTTCCTCCCCAGTTTCACCATTGATCTGAAATAAAAGAGTTTCCAAAACATTTCTAAAATGAAAACCAGGTAAGAGCATGTCGGACCATGCTCAGTGTAGCCAAGAACCAATGATGTCTACTTTTCATTTAAGTTTTTTTTCAGTTTGTTAGTATTTGTAGTTTTGGCTTTAGGGGGGTACACTTGACCCTAGCAAAAATTAGCGCTTTAATGCTTAATATTTTCTGAACGGATCCCTTAATCGAAAAATTGTTTTTAAAGACCTATCCAATGACGCCCTACACTATGGGGTAGACGCGAAATAAATATATTCCCTCGTTACGTGTAGGGAAGGTACACTATTTTTTTTTTCCAGAATTTATTTTACCACTTTGATGGCGTGACTAATATGTATATTCATGCCAAATTACAGCTTTCTAGTACTAAGAGTTTCATGAACAGGGAGAACCTATAAGGGTTCCTAGTTTGACTACGGAACCCTAAAAATGGGCTTTTTTTACGTGACAACTTCTTATAATTCGATGGAGCCGGCTGCACGCACGAAAAAACATGACTCATGCGGCGTTACCTCGCTCTGAGGCGTTCCATTTAAGGCTTCAAGTGCAAGCGAGAGCGCGGAACGAGCGACAAAGAAGCACAATCGGCCTCCGCGTTCGGCAGCGTTCGACATCTGTCTCTCTCCTACTTAAGTGAGCGATGCGTCCGCGTGGACAGCTGCTATACAATAATACATTTACATGTTTTCCTCAAGTATGAAGTGCAGTGAAAAGTGAATGTGGTGTCAACTGTTTATAGCAACGATAATTGCGGCGATAAAGGTAATGATTCTTTCGATATTAAATATATGTTCAGTGATATATTGTCGAATATTCGTGCTTTCATCATTAAAATAAATAGCTTCGGTCCGCTAGTGCAGCGATTGTAGGTTATGCTAGCCTATAATTGACAAAACTATAACAATAAGTTAACAGAACTATTTCACGTTGAGTAAAAAATCAATGGCTTTACTATTCGATCGAAATAATTATCGAGTGTAGCTATGATTTCAAAATATTAAAATATACATGTTAAATCTTCCACATAATCATAACATAACGTGTCTGAAATGACAGGTTGGACTTTGGACCAGCCAGCCGTCAAAGGGAACAACTTTCTCCTATATCAAACACATTGAGGCGGGCTTATTAAAAGCTAGAGTTACAAAAATTTTTATGATGTTTCCAAATTTTAAATTTTAAATTTAAGATGTAACGCACATTCATACTTGTAAAAACTATGTACCTACATTGTAAAAAAATAATAATTACATAATTGTATTTATGCGTACAAATAAATGTAACTTGACCAATTTAATTGTGATTTCCATTTAGGTACCTCCTTCTGTATATCCATACAAAATATCTATCAAACAAATAAAAAAAAAACCATTCCATCAGTATTTTCTTATGACGTTGTCACGTTCAACTATCGTCAGTAAACCGACTTTACAGACAACCGATTTTTTATTTCTACTGCTACGTCTGCTATCTACTTCAAAATCACAGATTGATTATTGGTACGTCTAAGGCCCTAAAGACCTACAAAATGTTTGCGCAATCGTATTTTTGTATATATATTTTTTTTTATACAATCAGATTGAAACTGGTTCTGCCCCTACACGAATTGATCAATTGATTGAGAAAATCACCAATCATTATGATCTATGGTCTATGATCTATTAAAAACTAAAACTAAGTTATCAGGGTTTGTAAACGTCACGTGAAAAACAACTACGTCGAAATATTATAAAAGATGTCTGATGACAAGGATTTGGCTGCTGCAATGACGCTGATAATTTAATTAAAGAAGATATAACAAAACGGTTAATTGAGTAATCACTACTACAGACCACACAATCACACGTGATGGCACAAACAAAATGCAACTACGTCAAACTTTTCTAAAATGATTGCGTTAACTTCATTCATAGCCATAGTCGATCAAAAAGTTTGAGCAATCAGTGTGATTGCACAAATAAATTGATCATCTGTGGGGTGCCTAAAACTTCACCTTAATTCTTGGCTATAGGTATACTAATCTATGGTGTCGACATGAATAGGAAAAATAAGATCTGTAGGTACACACACTCGCGGTTATCGGGATTTTGGGAGAGAGCTAGATGAGGCAAGCGCGGGACTGGCGGGACCGAACAGCTCGGCGCAAGAGAGCCTCTGCCCTCTGCCCTACAGTGGGTTAATGTGGGCTGGTTCTGGTTCCACGGATGGATGATATAGGAGCCTGAGTCGAATCTCAGACGTGCCTGCGTGACGTATTTTAAGAGAATAACACCCGACGTCGCTGCAGCCCTAACATGACTAACACAAGCGTTTTTATTTATTCTTAAGTGCGGTTATATCTAACTATACTCGTGTACTTATTTCATTTGTAGGGTTCCGAATTCCAACTAGTAACCTTATAGTTTCGCCATGTCCGTCTGTCTGTCTGTATGTCACACTCCCTCTTTTCAGAAACTATTAAAATTACAAAACTGGTGTCCCAGAACTTGACTTTATTTTTCGCCCTTAAGCAGCTTGTTGCAAAATTTCGAAATGTTCATCTTTTGAGAAAAGAGGCCGCCTTGGACTACGCAGCGACAAAGTAGTTGAATAAAAAGTGTGAATTGCTTGAGTGGCTTAAAGCATGGATTTATTTCAAACTTATTGATATTTTAAAAATAATGGTGTAATTAAATACATTGCAATGTTGTTGAGGATTAGATATCAGGGGCCTATTGCATAATAAAGTACAAGCTAATACTATTAGTGATTTTGGTTGTAACTTGTAAATTATTGTTGCATAATAAAATACAAGTTATAAAATACAAGTCAAAAAGTATTAGCCCTAATAACTAATATTATATGTAAATTTTATTAGTTTTGGTTGCAATACGAGTCTAAAAATTCCAATTATTAGTTGTAACTTGTATTTATTACTACTTACCTTAGGACCACGGTAATTTTGAATTACAAGTGATTTAGTTAAAGCCTAATCAACGAAAAATGTTTAATATTTTGCATTTATCCGACGATGACGATGATCAATATCTAGTAACCCGACACCAAAAGGTATATAAGGACAGGATCAACTTCACTTTTGAAAATAGTGCACACTTTTACGAAATGTTTCGAATGAAACCTATTAAAGCCGAACGTGTGCTGCAAGCAATTTCAAGCGACATTAAGTTGAAAAAAAAAGGTGGTGCTCTTTCTCCGAAACAGCAATTATGTACTACACTTCATTGGCTTGGAACTGGATGCCAATATTATTCTGTTGGTGCAGGTCATGGCGTTGACAAGTCTACAGTTTGTCGAACTGTTCATCGCGTTATTAACGCTATTAATAGAAGGTTATTTCCATCGATAATTATATGGCCACACCGAATGGGAGACGTAGTGCAAGAGTTCTATGAATTATATAATTTCCCGAATGTAATTGGTATAATTGATGGAACACTCATACCAATAGACGCACCAACTACTAACGAACCAGCATTCGTAGACAGAAAAGGAGGCCATTCGATAAATTGTATGATGGTATGTGGACCACAATATCAATTTTTTTATGTAAGTGCCAATTGGCCGGGTAGTGTGCACGATGCACGAGTTCTTAGAAGGAGTAGTCTCTACAGTGCAATGGAACAAGAAAACATATTTCCAAATGGCGTTATACTTGGAGACTCGGGTTACCCTCTAAAAACGTGGCTAATGACACCGTTACACAACGACCCAAATAGCGAGGGTGAAAGACGCTACAACCGAAGACTCAAAGCAACAAGGCAGATTATAGAGTGTTCCTTTGGAATATTAAAGGAAAAATTTCCCTGCCTGAATCATCTAAGAGTCAACCCAAAATTTGCAGCAAATATCGTTGTCTGCTGTGCAACTTTGTGCAACATTGCCCGGGAAGGTGAAGATTTGGAATCATTCACTCCACCAGTGGAACAAGAAAATCATCGAAATGTAAATGATGAGGCTCCTGCATTGAGTGCACTTCGACGCCAACAAGAAATAATACAGTCTATGTCATCATAAATACTTAGTATTAAATCTTGTTAAAATGAAGATGTAGGTCAAGTTGTTTGAAACTTATTAAATATATAAATAATCATTATGGCTTATACTATGGGTAGCTAGGGTGATGGAACCAGTAATGGACGAGGACCAATGATGGACACTTGATTCTTATTTTACGGAACATAAGGGTTATTCATTTGTTTTGCAACAATCAATTTAGGACCATATGAAATTTGAATTAAGAGTGAAGTGTCCATTACTGGTGCCTGTCAGATAAAAGTGTCCATCATTGGTATCGTCACCCTACTATACAATGACAAACATACTTATATAGATAAAAAATTCATGCTCATCATTCTCATCAAACAAATATTTGACCTTACCGGGGATCGAACCCGGGACCACTAGCTTTGCAGGCAGGGTCATGATAGACTAGGCTAACTACGTCGTCATACGATTGGATTTACTACATGGCTAACATGACATCGTAAGAAAATACCTAAATTAGCTCTTAAATACATAAATTAAATCCAATCATTATGAAGTTTCAAAAATTTGACTTACAACTAATTGTACGATTTTCTAGTGAGTCAGGCTTTTAATTTGTTGATGTCTAGCTATATGTCATCCATCAATGTACTATTAACTAACTTTTTAAGGAAAAAACATTTATTTTCTTAACTTTTATTAATAAAGAAATTTGAACAATCGATGAAATTCATTGTTTTTATTGCTAAAGTACACAAATTAATTATTACAAACGTCAATATTGTGACTATTCCTGATCTGTATACGCGGTATCCGTATTATTTTGATTATCGGATGTAGATTCTGGAATAAACACAGCTAGTGTAAATTGCTCCAAATTACTTGTAAACTTGGATCTTGGGAGCCCATACCGTAATTCCAAATCCAAAATTTTTAAATCTTTTAGGTAATTATCTCGTTCAACATTTTTTATTTGTAGATCTTTTAATATGTTTTCTTTCTCCAAAATATCTAACGTTAATTTCATTTTTTTTTGTAATAAATCTTTGTTTTCGTTTATTCCTTCTCTTCCTTTCCAGTCCCTTTTTAAAATGTTGTTATTATTTTGTTTAAGTTCGGAATTGATTAATGTCTCGAACGTATTATCTACTGTCTCTTGTAGGGTTTCTTGTATCTTTTGCTCAGAATCTAGGTTCAATTCAATTTGCAGATGCTCATCCACGCCTAGACCTTCTAAAACTGGTGACTCTTTTCCGAGTATATCATAAACGAGAACATCAATTTCATTTTCTTTACAGTCGGGCCCTCCTCCAGAGCCTGTTTTTTTAGCATTATCTCGTTTCTCCTATAACAAAAGATTAGTCAACTTTAAAAACCCGGCTGCTTATTTTTATATACCTAGACGACAATTGCATAACAGTTTTTATGATATAGCCTGTATATGTTAGTTTTTTTAATCAAAGTATCCCTTGCGACGCTTTGCCGAATTTAACGACCCTATTTGCATCGAAATCGTACCACCAGACCAGCCTCTACGAGTGAACTAAGAACCTTAAAAAACTACCTCATTAAATCAATAAAACATTACACTCCTCTTTTAGAAGTCGAGTAAAAATATGATATGATATAGATATAGTTGTTGTAAAAAATGTATATTGTTTATAAATTAACATACAGGCTAAACAAAACTTATATGTATAATATACACCTACATACCTACACCTATTGTTGAATAATAAGTAATAATGGTAGTTGCACGCTTAGAAGACAAGTTGTAGGTACTTACCACGGATAATTTTCTCACATTTGCCCACCAAACATCACGAACATACGCCCAATTCTTATTTTCTCTGATAATCCCCAAGCTTTGGGCATATGCACCGATATTTCTCCAGGCGTTACTGCGAATATCTTTAGTGACCTTTGTTGAAAAGGGACCGAACAAGACATCTTTCTGCTCCTTAATTTTACTTAAGATGCACATTTTCAATTTTCTTTGTTCTTCTCGCTTACCACCCATTTTCGAAGTTAGAAATTTCAGATAAAGTTTTACGTTGACGTTTACTGTTCCCGCCAATATTTCTTTTTTAATTGCAAAGTCCACAGATGGGCAAAGGTTTACCTCACTCAGCCAACTTGTTTACTTGTAATTTTGTGTTTTGCTGATAATATTAGTACACTTATTACAAGTTAGTAAAAATACATTATGCAACAAAATTTATTAGTACTTGTAAATAATGATGAATTTACTTGTAACTTTCACGATATTATTAGAAATTTATGCAACACAATTTTCTAATATAATTAGTGAAAACACAAAATAATTATGCAACACAAAATAACGCAGCTTGTAAATTTTTAACTAGTAACTTGTATTATTTTCTAATTTTATTAGTCTAATTATGCAATAGGCCCCAGGGGCCTATTGCATAATAATGTACAAGCTAATACTATTAGTGATTTTGGTTGTAACTTGTACTTTCAAGTTGCATAATAAAATACCAGGGAGAAATATACAAGTAAATAACTACAAGCTAATAATATTGGTTTGCTGACTTGTAACTTGTAAATTTTTGTTGCATGATAAAATATGAGTTATAAAATATTAGTGAAAAAATATAAGTCCTAATAACTAATATTATTGGTGAATTTTATTTGTTTTTGTTGCAATATGAGTCTAAAAAATCAAATTATTAGTTGTAACTTGTATTTATTACTACTTACCCATGGACCACGGTAATTTTTAATTACAAGAGAATATTGTTATTGTCTAATAGTCGAAAAATGTTTAATTTGCTGCATTTATCGGACGATGACGATTATCAATATTTAATGACACGGCACCAAAAGGTATATAAGGACAGAATCAACTTTACATTTGAAAACAGTGCACAATTTTACGAAATGTTTCGAATGAAACCTAATAATGCCGAACGTGTGCTGCAAGCCATTTCAAGCGACATTCAGCAGTCAAAAAAGGGTGGTGCTCTTTCTCCGAGGCAGCAACTATGTACTACACTCCATTGGCTTGGTACAGGATGCCAATATTTTTCTGTAGGTGCAAGTCATGGCCTTAACAAATCTACAGTTTGTCGAACGGTTCATCGCGTTGTTGACGCGATTAATAGAAGATTATTTCCATCGATTGTTACATGGCCACACCAAATTGACGACGTAGTGCAAAATTTCTATGAGTTATACAACTTCCCGAATGTCATTGGTATAATTGATGGAACTCTAATACCAATAGATGCACCGACTACAGACGAACCAGCATTCGTAGACAGGAAGGGAGACCATTCCATCAACTGTATGATGGTATGTGGACCACAATATCAATTTTTTTATGTAAGTGCCAATTGGCCGGGCAGTGTGCATGATGCACGAGTTCTTAGAAGGAGTAGTCTCTGCAGGGCTATGGAACAAGAAAACTTATTTCCAAATGGCGTAATACTCGGAGACTCGGGTTACCCTCTAAAAACTTGGCTGATGACACCGTTACATAACGACCCAAATAGCGAGGGAGAAAGACGCTACAACCGAAGACTCAAAGCCACGAGGCAAATTATAGAGTGTTCCTTTGGAATATTGAAGGAAAAATTCCCTTGTCTAAACTACCTAAGAGTCAACCCGAGATTTGCAGCAAATATCGTTATCTGCTGTGCAACTTTGTGCAACATTGCCCGGGAAGGTTAAGTTCTGGACACATTCACCCCGGCAGTGGAACAGACAAATTATAACCAAAATAATGATGAGATTGATGAGGCTCCCCCATTAAACGCACTTCGACGGCAACAAGAAATAATACGGTCTATGATGTAGGTAATTGAAGTTGACCTTGTAGGTACCAAATTAAGTTGACCATGTGTGTAAATTTATTTTATTTTAAAGTTAATTTAGGTATTTCGTATTAACAATCAATTGGACCTAATTGCATATCAACGTACCATTTTGAGTGAGTTAGTACCAATTTCACATTATTTATAATTTCATTGATTTCACCATACGATGTTAACCACTTAACGGACGATTAGCGTGTTAACATCTGTCAAAATGTATGTATGAACTAACAGGCCGACTAACGTTGATTAAATCTAACATCGTATGGTGAAATCGGTACTAAGGATTATATTAAATTGACTGTACCTTAAAAAACTTATACTTAAATTGATATAATCAAAGTACCTATAACTACTTAAGGAAAAAACAAATGTTATAATTTTTATCTTTTAATAATAAATAAATGTGAACAATTAATGGAATTTATTGTTTTACCCTTAAATTAATCATTAGAATCGTCTAATTCCAATTATGGTATGGTTATTCCTGATCTGTATTCGCGGTATCCGCGTTATTAGGACTATCGGAAGTATTTTCTGGAATAAACACAGCTAGAGTAAATTGCTCCAAATTACTTGTAAACTTGGATCTTGGGAGCCCATATCGTAATTCCAAATCCAAAATTTTCAAGTCTTAAGTAATTATCACGTTCTATATTTTTTATTTGTAAATCTTTTAAAATATTTTCTTTTTCCAAAATATTTAGCGTTAATTTCATTTTTTTCTGTAATAAATCATCAATATCATTTGCTCCTTCCTTCCCTTTCCAGTCCCTTTTTAATATTTTTCTTTTCTTCTCATTCGGTTCAGAATTGTTTGATGTCTCAGTTTCGAATTCAATGTCTATTATCTCTTCCAACGCTTGAACAGAACCTAGGTTCATTTCAATTTCTTGAAAATGCTCATCCACGCCTAGACCCTCTAACACCGGTGAGTCCTTTCCCAGAATATCGTAGACGAGAACATCGACTTCATTTTCCTTACAATCGGGCCCTCCACCGGAGCCAGTTTTCTTAGCATTATCCCGTTTTTCCTAAAACAAAAAAAGATAAAATAAACGTTATTTAAGAGAATAAATAGGTTGCTGTTAAATATGTATACAGGGTGACTTCAAATTGGTAATACAAAACACTTGATTGTGGCTTAGTTAATGCCACACAGTATAATACATTAACCCCTTTGTTAAAATTAAATGTATTTAATTAATGCTAATTTTCGAACAAAGCAAATAATTAAAGTCCCAAAGTGTGGTTACACTACATTAAATACCTAATTGTCATACCTGCCACTCGATGTTATCAACTAATCAAAACACGTTTTCTTCATAAATTGCGACAGGTGACGGATAACCAAAGAGGAAAGTGTTCATTTGAAATTCCTTAAACTTCTTTGTTAGTTATTATGGTAGGATAACCATGTTAAGCCAACAAAAATGGGGTAATTTAAAAATTAAAAAAAAAATACTTCTGTTTATTTTAAAAGTATGAGACTTACTGCCGCACTCAGAGACGCTAATTAAACTTAAAGCTTGATTAAAGTTTCTGCTGTCACTTTCTTTGCTCTAGAAATAGAATAAGACAACACGTTACTAAACAAGCATTAACTTTAATGGACGTCTCTGAGTGCGGCAGTTAATTGAGGGGCTAAGTTTAGGGGAAATGTGTGTAAAACATTGATTTTGTATTACCAATTTGAAGTCACCCTGTATAGGTACTAAATTTTTATGATAAATATGTATTTGGTAAATAATACTTATGGTAATTGGCATTGCAATCATAAAGGACTATTTGTAGGTACTTACCACTGATAATTTTCTTATATTTGCCCACCAAACATCCCGAATATACGTCCAATTTTTGTTATCTTTCACCATCCCCAAACTTTGGGCATATGCGCCAATTTCTTTCCAGGCGTTACTGCGAATCTCTTTAGTAACCTTGGTTGAAAAGGGACCGAACAGAACATCTTTTTGCTGCTTTATTTTGGTCAAAATACACATTTTTAATTTTCTTTGCTCTTCTCGCTTACCGACCATTTTCCGCCTGTTTAGTTTAGGTTTAGTACAGCTACTCTTATTTCGGAAAAAAGTTTTACGATGACGTTACTGTTCCCGCCAAGATTTTTTTTTAATTTTAAGGATCACAGATGGACAAAGGTTTAACTCATTCAGCCAACTCGGTAACTTGTTATTTTGTATGTTTTGCTAATAGTATTAGTATTCATATTACAAGTAAGTATAAATATATTATGCAACAAAATTTATCAGTACTTGTAAATATTTAAGGATTCACTTGTAACTTTTGCTATATTATTAGTAATTCATACAACACAATTTTCTAATATTATTAGTGAAAACACAAAATAATTATGCAACACAAAATAAGGGAACTAGTAAATTGTTAACTAGTAACTTGTATTATTTTCTTATATTATTAGTCTAATTATGCAATAGGCCCCAGGTTTTAAAATTACAAATTATAACTATTTGTAGCTAACTAATACTAAACTAACTTGAAGAAATTGATGTTTCAATTATAATGTAAATGTAGTCTAAAATTCACAGTGCTTCAGTTCTACTGTTTTACTGTGTAATTTAAATGAATAAATAAATAAAATAAATAAATAATATTTATTACGCGACTAAGTAGGTTATTGTGCAAATAATAGGAAATTGCTAAGTAACAGAAAAACATGCTCATTGTACTTGATATATACACCGTGTTTTTTTTGATTTACGATAACTTCGGCATATTGTTAGGTACACGTATAGAAACTACGTGGTACATTAGATTTTAAAATATTGCAAAAAAAAAAAAAGTTTAGAACAAAGTAATTAAATGTTGTGTCTTCAATCATTCTAAAAGGGTCTTTAGAGTTAACTCATAGTTAGTGTCAAATACGTCAAGTCAGCGTGACATACACACACACAAGTAAAGATAACACTTGACAGGTGCACGATCGCTTGACTTGGCGGGAAGTATCTTGCTTACTGTGTAAGAGGTCACCGGTTCGATTCCCAGGTGGGTCTCTTTTATTTATTAGTTTTTTTTATAAATTGATATTTTAATTACCCAGTATTTAACAAACGAGCGTATCATAATTACATTTTAGGATAGTTACATTTTTATCGTCGGTTGAGGCAAACAAGCATCCTAAAATAACAAAACAAAGTGAAAATTTCTTTATTTCATAAATGGATTTAGCAGATTGCTCAAATTTTTAATATTCTCATTCATCATAACTAATTACTTAATGGTTTATAAAATGAAAAAAAATCGTTGCGTTGTTTAAAATAATTTTATTTAAAATTTAGAGTAAATGGCCGCACAAACATCAACAGTCATTTTATTTATTAGGCACCTTATGATTTATTACAATGAAAAACCTAGCATTACTTAAAACTGTAAAAAAACATATCAACGGTATCAAACAATGAGTATAAAAACAAATATCGTGCGTATTTACAACGGATTTCACAAAACTGTTTAGAAATCCTTCAAGCGGCATGGTCTGCAGATCATAAGTTATCACAAAGAACGAAATCACCTTCTGTTGAGTAACAACTTTTCAAGTATTGTACAAATAAACATACGGGCACTTTTAACACAGGATTAGCCAAGCAAAGAACGATACTGTGGGTGACCGAGGCAGAAAAAACAAGAGCTTTGAATAGTCAATTATGTACGTGTCTCGAACAATTTTTTTTCTAAAAGAGCACGAAATTTGGTCAGAACATCTTCGTCCGTGTGGAGCTCGTTTAAACTGTTCCCGAGGGATCAGTGTAGCCTTTATTCATCCTGAAAGTCCGTTCTAACTATTGGTGACACAATGTTTGAAATCGGCACAGTAGTTTTTGAGTTTATCCATTACAAACATACACACATACAAAAATACAAACCTCTCCTCTTTATAATAATATGTTTATCCTCAAAGTCCCTTCTAACTATTGGTGAAAGAATTTTTTAAAATTGGCACAGTAGTTTTTGAATTTATTCATTACAAACGTACACGCACATTGGATAGCTACATTATTAATACGTTAACCAAAGAACCTTTTATGATAGCTAAGTACCTAATGTGAATGTTTGAACCATCAAGAAGCCTAAGCTATTCAACCTAAACAACCAAATTAAATTTATTTAAACTAATGTGAATGATTTTCAAAATGACGACCTTCATGCTCTAAACAAAGGTGTAATCGCGTATCTGACGATTTAAATTAACTTCAGTAGCACGCATGTCATCAGCTACTTCCCGAATCCTTATGAGTAAATCTTCTCGTGTTGAAATTGGTTTTGAATATACACGCTCTTTAAGAGTTCCCCAGACGTAAAAGTCCAGGGGCGTTAGATCGGGAGACCGAGGACACCAAGCAAGGGTTGGACTACCGCGTCCAATGCACCGGCCGGCGAAATTTGTATTTAAATATTCGCGTACGCGAAGAGCAAAATGTGCAGGTGCCCCATCATGCTGTATCCAATGTGTACGTAGCGTTTGTAATGGTAATTCTTCAAAGTAATCCATAGAATGGAGAGATTGTAAAAATTCCAAGTAATTTTCACGTTGGTTATTTAAAATTCCTGCCCACATATTGACCGAGAACTCATGCTGAAAACAAGACTCTCTGGCTAGTTTAGGGTTGTGCTCTGACCAATGATGGAAGTTTTTTGTATTCATAATACCTGCTCTTGTAAATTGTGCCTCGTCCATCCACAATATTTTCCCGATGAGTTGTGGATCTTCTGTCAAAAGTGCGTTCATTCGTTGGCAGAATGCAATTCGTGAAAAGTTATCGTGCGGCAAAAGGCCTTGCACTTTGCGATAATGATATGGATGTAGACCATACCGCTTCCAAACTCTCCAAACCTTATCGTGATTTACATTGTAAATTTGCCCCACACGTCTTGTTGACAAGGTCGGATCTTCAATTATTGCGTTCATGATCCCGTCTTCGTCCTGTACTGTCAAATTAATATCCCTTTCGTGAAGAGTCTTTTTTAAACCCTGTTCTCTAAATCGTCGGTGTAACTGTAACAATAATAATTACGGTTTGTTTAACATAAAATAATCTTAACATAGTATAAATTAAAGTCGCTTCCGGTGTCTGTCTGTCTGTCCCTATGTATGCTTATATCTTGCAAACTACGCAACAGATTTTGATGCGGTTTTTTTTTAATAGATACTTAGAGTGATTCAAGAGGAAGGTAAAAAAATAATAAAGGAAGGTAATATTCCCTCGGGAACCGCGTAAACGAGCTCCACGCGGACGAAGTCGCGGGCAACAGCTAGTTACTAATAAATGAAGGAATAAAGTAAGTACACATTAGAAATACTTACATTTATGAACGTATGAGGGTTAGGCGTCCGTCGGTCGGGATAACGCCGCCTATATTCTCGTGCCGCTTCAGAAGCATTGCCGTCACATAAGCCGTAAATGAAGTGCATTTCAGCTTCTTCCTCAGGACGATAATTAAAACGAGGCATTTTTTATTTATATGATTTACATTTCCTTGACATTGTCAGTTTACATTGACACGTACTAGGTATTCAATATCATAGACATAATCATTAGTGTGTTTATGATTATTCGTAAATAGGTTTTACTAGCCCTCCTAAGACTTCGCGAATTAACGTAAAGCAAGATAGAAGATAGGGCGTCGTTATAGGCGGTTTAACCCTCTTTGATGAAAAGAGACAGCTTTCAAAATACAACAGTTACTGAGGACTAGGAAAACAAACTTGAATTTCATTCAATTTAATGTCATGTGAATACTCGTTTACGTAACATAAGATACCTATTTTCTTTAACCTTCGTGTTGTACCTATAAACCTAACAATTGAAAACTCTTTACTCAAGGTAATTAAAAGAAAATTGTTAGGTATCAATTAAGAGCCTTTTACATTAGTTTAACGTGATTAACTGATTAATTTTAATAATTGAATATCTTTATAACCGTACGAGTTATCATATGTCTGTCTTCGGGAAATTAGCTTAATTTGACTTGAAGAACGTGCCCTTAAAGTTATCGTAAATCAAAAAAAACACGGTGTATATATATATATTTTTTTATGTTAAGGAGAAGGCACACGAGCACTCAGGCCACCTGATGGTAAGTGAAATCTGAGACCCATAGACATTTGAATTCTCAAGATGCAAACGCGCAAATGCGCTGCCAACCCTGAGGACTAAGATGGAAGCCTCTATGCTAGTAATTTCACCGGTTGTCTTATCCCCACACCGGAACACAACAATGCGAACACTGTTGCTTGGCGGATGGTTAATGGATAAGATGGTGGTAGCGATCCGGACGGACCCTACACAGGGTCCTACCACCACTAAAACTAGATTATTAACTAGATGTTGCCCGCGCCTCCGTCCGCGTAGTAATCGTTTATAAATAGGGATAAAAAGTACTTTATGTCCTTCCTCGGGACTCAAACTATCTCCATACAGAAATAAGAGTATATCTAAATCGGTTCAGTAGATCCAGAGATTACCCCTTACAACCTCACTAACTCGAAAACTTTACCGCTTTAAATATTAGTATAAAAAATATTATTATACTAGATCGTTCAATAAGTCCCGAGACTAACTTGGAAATGGCGCATATATTAAAGACTCTTTTGATTTTTAAATGAAACAATAAGATATTGATTTTCCAGACATTTAAGTGACGTTACGCTTGTAATTTCGATACAATTGAAAAAAACGAGTTTCGCGTGTTGATAAAACTTTGTTTTTTAATGGGAAAAAATACCGTTAAAGCACAGCAATGGCTTATAAAATATTATGTGGGATCAGCTCCCTCTAAAGCAACCATTTGTCAGTGGTATACCGACTTCAAACGCGGTCGCATGCACACAAATCATGGGGAACGCTCAGGTCGTCCAAATAAAGCAGTGACTCAACAAAATATTAACCAAGTCCTGAAAATCGTAATGGAAGATCGGTAGGTAAAAGTGCGTGAGATAGCCGAGATAGTGAAGATTTCAGCTGGTAGTGTTTTCACAATTTTACATGAAAAGTTGGCCGTGAAAAAGCTTTTTTCCAAGTGGGTGCCGCGTTTGCTTACAACTGATCAAAAAGAATTATCAATGATTCAGAGCGATGTTTGGCGCTGATGAATGATGTAAGGTTATGGCGTCTATATTTTGGGTTGCGCATGGAATACTTTTCATCGACTACCTTGAAAAGGGGCAAAATAAAAATTGTGACTATTATAGCCTGACAAGATTCTATTCGGCCCTATTTTAATAAAAAAATGTACTGAAGTAGGGCCAAATAGAATCTTGTCAGGCTTTACATGTGCTTATTGGAGCGATTGAAGTACGAAATTACGAAATATAGAGTCAACATAGTTTCAGATGACAGGGATGCACTGAGAGCTAACCGAAATTTATATCAGTGACGTCAGGACTACTGTACCTAATCGAATGTTGAATCCTTAAAGCTTTAATTTAATCTTACAACTTACAAGAGCAGGGCCGGCGCCGGCGCCGTCCGCGCAGTGCGCGCGCAGCTCGTCAAGGAGGAACTGTCCGTACGACAGGTGTCCTGGCACGGGCGTCGCCGGCCCACCGTTTACAACTTGGTTGACTATCATCTTCCGTGGCTTGTCTTAGACCTGCAAAGATTAATAATTAGTATTAACACGATAACTGCTTGTTCGACATTAAAACCAAGACTAATTTAACCTTTAAACCAAATACTTATTTACGCGGCTTTAAACAAGGAGGTTTTCCACTCGTCTGAATATTTTTAAATGCACGCCCTGAACAAACTCTATTTACTACATGGCTGTGGTTGTCTGGTAGATAATGTCAGTAGGCGGACTTAATCCGCCATTTGTACATACATATATTTCTGTATGAGAATTGTCACGCGCGAGATAGACTACCCGTCATTGTCTAATTGGAATGGTCAAAAAGAGACAGGTAGTCTATCTCGGGGGCGACATCACTCGCGCGCCGTCATGTGCTATAGTCTGTACTTTTAGGTATTTAAAAAAGTGTAAACAAACCAAACCACGTGGCTCTGCTCATCAACCAATCCAAGCTGTTTGGTCGAGCCTTGACGTATCAGTGTTCTGCTCCTATTGGCTGACAAACTGTCATCTGTCAATGTCACGTGGTTTTTTGTTTACACTTTTTTAAATACCTAAAAGTACAGACTATAGAGTGATTCTTGTTTTGTGCTTAACTGTCCACCTGAGCCCCGGGTTCTAGCTTCAGGACATAATAACAAACATAAAAGGCAACCTATAGTTTATTTGACAAAGTTGCAAATAACAATGATACCAAATTGGGTATTAGGTCTAAAGTGGCTATTAAAAAAAATGTTTTGATATAATAGTAGGTATATGTAGGTAGGTAATAGGTACATCGTTTTGAATGGCTCTTACAGGCTAGCGGTTTGTACCTGCAGTCCTAAGTTGAAATCTATAAAAAAAATCTTTAACAGAAACTCCACGTTCCTTAGAAAAAAGGCCGTATGTCTCATAGAACCGCACATTATGTCTTATTAACCTTATTAAGACGGAGGGTAAAATATGCTTTGACTATAAAACTGCGCATGCGCTATGGGTGTCTATCATTTCATCGAATATATCGATTCATCGAATTTCATTTCATCGAACGCTATTTTCTGCTGAAACCACAATGTTTTCAGGGTATCTTAAACATCTAACCTAACCTAACCTAACCTACGTAATTAATGTTTAAGATACCCTGAAAACATTATAGTTTCAGCAGAAAATAGCGTTCGATGAAACGATACATTCGAAAAAAGGGAAACTCGATGAAGTGATGAGTTACCGTCCTTTTTAGGGTTCCGTAGCCAAATGGCAAAAAACGGAACCCTTATAGATTCGTCATGTCTGTCTGTCTGTCCGTCCGTATGTCACAGTCACTTTTTTCCGAAACTAGAACTACACTGTTGAAACTTGGTAAGTAGATGTATTCTGTAAACCGCATTAAGATTTTCACACAAAAATAGAAAAAAAAAACATAAATTTTGGGGGTTCCCCATACTTAGAACTGAAACTCAAAATTTTTTTTTCATCATTCCCATACGTGTGGGGTATCTATGGATAGTTCTTCAAAAATGATATTGAGGTTACTAATATCATTTTTTTTCTAAACTGAACAGTGACACTTCCAAAACAGAGACACTTCCAAAGTGTTAAAATGTGTGTCCCCCCCCCTGTAACTTCTAAAATAAGAGAATTATAGAACTAAAAAAAATATATGATATACATTACCATGCACACTTCCACCGAAAATTGGTTTGAACGAGATCTAGTACCTAAGTAGTTTTTTTTTAATATTTCATAAAAACATTGATCAAAGCTACAACGAACTTTTATGTTATGTTACTTGCTGCTACGGAACCCTTCATGGGCGAGTCCGACTCGCACTTGGCCGCTTTTTTATATAGAAGGGCAGAACTGACTCTTTGTTCTATTCTAATACTTACGTTGAACTGACAGGCCTATCTCGTACTCTTTGGCAAACTAATTAAAACGAAAGACGATAACTACACGATCCACGCATTCATAAGCAACTAATCACATTTGTGTTGACCCTGTAACCTAAACCTCATAATACTTACGTACTTTATATTCGCGCAGTAATTTAAATTTGCTGTATAAATCACGGTCATTTGTGGAGGAAATTCGGCGGGAAACACAAGTATGCTTTAAATTTCCGAACTACTTAGGTACTACGAACCTCTAATTTCGAAACTTCTGACGTACTATCCCTTTCACTCCATGAATACCATGTGGAGCGAGTGAAAACGGTAAGGAACAATAGCGTATGTCTGCTAAGGTATGACATTGACTATTCTATTTTTTATCTCGTATAAATTATCTTGAATAATAAAAGGTTTACGTTATACTTACGTAGATTACAACGTTATTTGACATGAAGACATTTACTTGTGATATTTAAGTATGATAACACCTACCTACTTGATTTCTTTCCAAGTACTACAGAACTTTAAATTATTCCATTATCGTTAGATCATTTAACAAACTAGGTACCTACCTACATAAAGTTCTACCACGTCTCACGAAGCCAAAAATCTTTGACTCAAAGTAAACTCTTATTCTAAACATAAACCGGTGAGACGGGTCATCGGCACCTCTTGTGACTTTAGTACTCTTAATAACTTCATAACAACAATCATCAAAACACAACCGACCGTTTATACCGAATACCTGTTTATTTACCGCGCCTAAGTTATACACAAGCAGATAAAGTCAATTTAACGCTAAACAAAACACAACAAGAAGTTATGATAAGGTCTTTGAGAATATATTTGACATACCTACGATGATAACAAGTTTATCCACTTACGTACTTGTTTACCTACCTCAAACCGTGAACGAACTGCGAATTTAGGGCCAACAACCATAATCTAATCTATTACTACCTATTCTAGTCATGCTAATAATGAGAATTCCAGAAAATTTACAAAATATTGCGCTACAGCTATCTGAATTTAAGCGCGATAATCACTTACGATTTATAATAGCTATAGCAATATATAAGCCAATCTTCGTTTTTCTATGACACACGAGTGACAAAATATACTGTCATTGTTGTTTTGACTAAGATTCGGTGATGCGACGCGATCTCAAGCGGAACAGCAATCGCGTCGCAACACTTCGCTGTCAATAAATCGCGTCCCATCGTGTTCGTGTTTAGTTCGCTTACGTACGACGATTGGCTCGGTAAAAAATAATATTTCCGAAATGTCTTTTATGATCCAATTTTTACTCAAATGATGATAATAGTTCCGTTGCGGAATAATAATAGTGAGTGGTTGGTTCCACCATGGTGCCAGCCAAATTCTACCACTTCCACCTGTCATTAGTTATTTTTGATTATGGTAGCCCATCAAACAAAACGTCAAGTTTGAATGCTTTTGCTGCCCCGCCCTACGTAGTGTGTTCATTTAATTTAAATTTAAATTATCTTGCTATCAGACATGTTATCTGTTATCAGTTACTTTTTTCCTAACACGAGGATTATCCGTGATGTGGAATTTATATTATCAACATTCTCCAAGAACATCGCATTCAGAGGACATTAAATTAGTTGAGTTTCTTGGTTAGGTTAGTTAACACTTCAATTAAGGCTAGTCGCCGGCATATAATTCTATTGCGACTTCTCGTTTGTTATAATGGCTGTCTCAATACATAACAATATAGTGTCGGGTCCAGAGGAGCTCGATATTCCGGCACATTTATCATATGGACAGTTTTTATTCGATCAATTAAAAAAAGGCGGCGATAAAGTAGCCCTGGTAAGCACCGCAATGCGGACCTTGTGTATTTCAACTTACTGAACTCTTTCTATTTATAAACATCTTAAAAATTACAAAAAAATGTGTTCATATAATTCATGGTAATTATGCAATTAAGTATCTCATAGTTGAATTACCTTAGTGTTAATTAGATAAGCAATTCTTTAATGAAATATCATGCTATTCTCATCAAAATATTATGGCTGTAAGAAAATAATGGAAATCTGTTTGAAATTTTTATCAAGTTCCATTTATGTAAGCATGTTTTCCAGTCATTAACAAATACTTAAAGTAAACTAAATCATTAATATAAAATGATATCTCTATATAGATAAAAAAATATTTTAGATATGCGCAGAGACAGGAAACTCAGTGACATACAGGGAGATTCTTCAGCACAGCGTGAACCTGGCTGTAGCCCTGCAGAAGATTGGTGTGAAGAAGGGAGACGTGGTCGGCCTCTGTAGTGAGAACCGGTTTGAGTTCCCTGTGACTGCCCTAGCCGTGATATACTGTGGTGCTGTGCTGAGTACACTCAATGTGACTTATTCTCCTGGTAACTTGCTCCTTTAACAAGATAGATAGTATAAATATAGAGTACACATTTCTAGGGCTGTAAAATTACCCTAAGAGGTTTAATGCAAAATAGACAGCAAATTTAAGTCTTTGAGAGGTAGAAAACTATCCTGCTATTACCAGATCTAATCTTAAGCCTGAGAGACTTTAAAACCTATGCATTGATCTGGGTATGTTTATGCTTTCATTACAAAAAATACTATTTCAGTACAAAATTGAAATTATAATAAGTAGCACTAAATGTGACATAAAACACTTTTACTTTCAGGTGAGATATCTCACATCTTAAAAATAACAAACCCAAAGATAATATTTACCTCCCCTATCACTGCCCAAAATATATATGACTGCAGTGAAGAGTCTACTATTGAGAAGATTGTGATATTTGGAGATTATGAGGTAGTTCCTGGCCTTATGTACAATGTTCTGATCAGCAAGGAGAATGCTGTTGTGGAAGACTTTGAGCTAGTAGACGCGAGCGGCATGGACACCCTTGCTATTATGTGCTCATCTGGAACTACGGGACTGCCCAAAGGCGTAATGCTTACACACATTAATTTCCTTACATTAGCGCGTCATATGAAGTAAGTAGTCACTAAAATAGTTCCACTTACTTACTTAGACAAGGTTAATGAGTTTATAATATGCTGTTACAAAACTGCATATTAGAATCATCTAATTAATTGTATATTTTAGACTTTTTCCCTCTTGACAGATATTACATGGAAACATCAATGGAGTTAAACCACCATGATATTAAGAACTTTTTAGCTTTAATACCGTGGTTCCATGCGTATGGTTTCATCACAACATTTGCTGTGCTGGCTAACCATCTTGAAATAGTGTTCCTAGTACGTTTTGAAGAGCAATTGTTCTTGGAGACAATTCAAAATTATAAGGTATACAATTAATGTGACAAGAAGCATTTAATATTTATGTTCATAAGCATGCATTGATGTAAAATGTTACTTCATAGATTAATATGATGACGCTCGTGCCCCCACTCGCGGTATTCCTCGCGAAGCACCCGCTGGTGCTGAAATACGACTTATCTTCAGTCAACGAAGTTTGGTGCGGGGCGGCGCCTCTTTCGCGCGAAATACAAAGTGCCGTGTCACAGAGGTATGTGAAATACGGTCTACCTGCAGACGTTGATGGCTCAAAATGAAAACATTGAAACCATTTTTAATGTTGTTACTTTCAATTAAGGATCACCCCTGTAATAGGCTGGGTTTTTACGCCATGGAGAAGTCATAGTTGCACACAGGACAGATGTTAAGAGGTCTCGAGCCCTCCACTCCAGTATTGACTCACTACTCACTTTACATATACCAAGTTATATTATATGTTAGGAAAAATATTACAATGTTCGCCCGCGTGCACGCAGTCGGCAAGCAGCTCCGCCACTCTGGGCGTTTAAGAACAGTTCCCCGTCGCATGGCACTTGCAGGTAAGAACCCGCGAGTGATTGGTCCCACCTTTTACGAACGTCTGCCCTCCGAACTTAAAAGCGAACCATCTGACAAAGCATTTGGACGCCGGCTGAAAAACCTTTTATTACAAAATCCATTATACTCAGTCAATGAGTTTCTGGACCTAAAATTATAATTGAGATGTGTTTTATGTGATTCCGTATGTAATGTTGCCTTTTAATTCTGATGTTTTGACATATTATTTTAATGATTGACTTATTTTTATTGCTTGTGCTTTGTGTTCCTATTGATTATGTTTTATTTTATTTTTTATTTTTTGACGATTTCAATGTAATTTCTTATACTTTGACATAACACGCAATGTATACTGTGACTTACTTTGGAAAATAAATATCATTCATTCATTCATTATAGAAATTGGCATTGCTATTATGGTTTATTTATGTTGTGCTGTTTCAGGTTGGGCATAAACTTCATCCGGCAAGGCTACGGGCTGACGGAGGTGACGATGGCGGTGTGCGTGGACCTGTCCAGCAAGGGCAAACTCGGCTCCTGCGGCACGCCCGGGCCCGGCATGAAGATTAAGGTTCAATCTGCTATAATTATAGAGCTTAGAGCTAATAGCCAGTAGGCCAGAGTAAATATCCAATTTTCACCAAAATCACTTTTTTTTAATCATACTCAATTTTTTGCCTTCTTTCAGGCCAGATGGCCTGAACTGTTGTGTCGCTCTCTCTTTTTTTTAACAAAGTTAGATTTATTAAAAAAGGTTGGTTGTCCAAAATACCTTAGAAGAAAAATAACTGATGTTTAATTATGATTTTTTGCCTCCGATAATCATAACGTGCCGCTGGCAGAACGACAAGTTCTAAAGGTGGGTACGAATTAGAGCATCCTTGGGTCGAGGCACGCTTGGACCACCTATTTTGCTCAAATTCGTAGGCGCTCACGCGCTGTGCGCGAGCAGCGGGCGAGCGGCGCGCGGCGAGCCGTCGAGAGTCGGGGCTTTTGACCGTGCTCAAAGGCGCCTCGGTGTGCGTGCCTCGCGTAACTTTGACGTGTATCTGAGGCAGAACGACAAGTTCTAACTTGTCTGTGGGCGAGGCTCGTACAAATTTGATAAAGTTGCTGAGCTATTCCACTACCGAGGCAATTTCTTCTTCTTTTTGTTAATAATTCGGTGAATTGTGATAAACGCAGCCACGGCTGTCAACGTGTCCGACGCTATTTTGAAAAGTCGGCTCGCGGCGAGCACGCTGCCTCACCCGCGCATGTTTGCGTGCAATGATGATGATGGGTGATGATGATGGGTGGGGACGCCCGGCCGGATCAGGCGGGCGGTCGATCAGTCTCCCGGTCATTCCGCCCTGTTCCCCTTGGTTGAGCCGTAGGTTACTGGCCCGGCGACGCTCCCATCCAGCATGGATCCCATCTTCCGGTTTTCCTACAGAACAAAAGTGCGTCCTGTAG
Organism: Acleris holmiana; assembly: GCA_949316455.1. NCBI lineage: Eukaryota > Metazoa > Arthropoda > Insecta > Lepidoptera > Tortricidae > Acleris > Acleris holmiana. Next base: position 12,544,297 of record OX438778.1, read on the forward strand.
GTTGATGCTTTTAAGTGCTTCTGACGATAGCTTGTCCTCTCCGAATGTGTGGTATCTCAGTGACGAGTACATGACGCACTCGGCTAGGACATGTTGGCTTGTTTCCTCTTTGCCGCAATGTGGGCATTGAGGATCTTGTTTAATGCCCATTACCGTTAGATGTCTGTTGAGCGGGCAATGCCCAGTCAGCACACCAGTTAGTATGCTAAGATTGTACTTACCAAGATTAAGGAGGTACCTTGTCCTGTTTTGGTTTACCCTTCCTATCATGAGCTTGGATTTTCTGCACCCCTGTGTCGCAATCCATTCCTCATTCGTCTTTGTTTCTATTTTTCTTGCAATGATTCCCTTCGTTACAGTCGCAGATATTGGGGCTCGGGCCTAGGTACTGTTGGTCCGCTCCTGCTCTTGCTAGTTCGTCTGCTATCTCGTTTCCTGCAGCTCCACTGTGCCCCGGTACCCATGCCAGTGTAATTTGGGATGTGTTGCCAAGGGTATTTAATTCATTTCTGCACTCCTCCACTAGTGCTGATTTGACCTCTGGGTTGTCTAGTGCTTTAAGTGCTGCTTGACTGTCTGAATATATTAAGACATTCTCCCCTGTTGTGTTTCTTTTTTGCCTGAGGGCCTGAGTACATTTCATAATGGCATATATTTCTGCTTGGAACACACTAGTAAAGCCGCCTAATGGTAATGTAGTATGTTCCTCAGACTTTTGGTTGTATATGCCAGCCCCCGCTCTTTTAGTTGATGATTTCCAGGACCCGTCAGTGAAGCATGTGGTTTTGGGTTCTCTCTTTCTCCTATGTGGATTCTGTATTTCTTGTCGAAAATCTTTCTTTTCCTGATTAGATCATTGTTAAGCATGATCATGTCCATGTTTATCATTGACTTTTTCTGGATGCTTGCGTGTCTCTTGTCCATCTCGGATCCTATCCACTCTCTACTCATTTTAATTCTATACCATTGTTCTGTGGCTCTTTTTTCCACTTCAAGATGTACGGGGTTCAGTCCCAGCATTATCTCCAGGGCTTGTGTCGGTGCCGTTCTTTCTTCACTGCCCCGATTGTCATTAGACATGCCAGTCTCTGGACCTTTGTCAGGTCTTTTCTTTGTTCTTTTATTGCCGCTCTATGCCACCAGACTAGAGCTCCATATAGGAGTCTGGGTAAGATCACTGCCTTATATATCCATTGCATTACTAGTGGTCTTAGTCCCCATTTCCTGCCTATCGCTTTCCTGCATTGCCATAGTGATATTACGGCCTTCCTGCATTGTTCCTTTACATGCGTCTTGTATAGCAACTTGCTGTCTGCGTGCAATAGTTTGAGTCGCTCGCAGCTGGGCGCGCGGGCAGGTTCGGAGCCGGGCTGACGGGGTGCTGCGCAGGTGGTGGACGCGGCGTCGGGCGCGGCGCTGGGCGCGGGCGCGGCGGGCGAGCTGTGGGTGCGCTCGGCGCTGCGCATGGCGGGCTACGTCGGCGACGCGGCCGCCGGCGCCGCGCTGCTGGACGCGCGCGGGTTCGTGCGCACCGGCGACGTCGGCCGGTACGACGCCGAGGGCGCCTTCTACATCGTCGACCGCCTCAAGGAGCTCATCAAGTACAAGGGGTTCCAGGTATTTCCTCGCCCTTATCTCGACTTCTCGGCCGCCCGATGTTGACTGGAATCTGAAACCCATTCACATTTGAATTCACAGGACTTATAAATTATACGACCTGAAATGCGTTGCCAACCCTGAGGACTAAAATGGAATGCCTCTGTGCTAGTAATTTCACTGGTTGTCCTATCGCCACACCGGAACGCGAAAATGCGAACATTGTTGCTTGGCGGTTGGTTAATGGATAAGATGATGGTAGCGATCCGGACGGACCCCGCACAGGATCCTACCAATTTCACCATACGATGTTAAATTTAATCAATGTTAATTTACTGTTAGTTCATGCATTTCCCCTGAAACACAGGGACTTCCTAGCTCAGGCGCGCAAGTTATTTGTCTTTTGGTATGTTTAGTCTAATGTTATACATTGTAAAATAAGTAATATGAATAAAGATTTATTATTTATTATTTTGATTTGGTTAAGTGGTTATCGTATGGTGAAATTGGCACTAACTGTATTATGAGCATTGGCCTGCAGTCCGCATACCATCAGGTGGTCTGTATGCTCGTTTGCCTTCTCCAATGCATAAATTGGCCAAACTTCGTAGTGAAGTAAGATTCGTTCTTCGAAGTGACGCCTGCCACGAGAGACCTCCCGCCACACTCAAGAGAGCTTATTGAGCTCAAGAGTTCTTAGTTTCTAAGGTACTTATTTCATTACATTCAGCAAGTTGACTGTTTTCAGCAATTGATATAAGCACTAAAATCTATGTACTCCAAAATAACGTTCCTAATGCGTCATGACACTCATGACGTCACCTGACGACCCAGGCTTATGAAAACACACGTTTAAATTAAAATCTTAGGTACCTATCTATCGATAAACAATGTAAAAACTACAATTAGTTGTTACCTAAAATAATCTTGAATGCATAGTCTAAATCTAAATCACATGTTATCATCCGATTTGCGATAATCATAAGTACTGCTTGGTAATAAAATAATGCGATCACGTAATGTTCATAATTCAATTATTGTAATTCACGCACCGGTGCCATTGAAATACATATACAACTGGATGAAGCCATCACATCACGCTATTTTAAGGTTATTGTGTTGATTACAGTGGCGGTATACATTATCTTACTAATATTACACATAAATGCGTACTTTTCCATGTTTGTTACAATCACGCTAGAACGGCTGAACGGATCTGGATGAAATTTGGCACAGAGATAGACGTCTGGAATAGCACATAGGCTATTTTTTAACCACAATTAACCATTTTAGACGTAATAAAATTACAATATTTCCATTAAAAAAATGCAAATTTTGCACGCCATTTTAGGCTAAACATGTGAAACTGAATTATTATCAGTGTTTAAGCAAATAAATTATTTATATTTCTTATCCGGGATGGATCTTATGGTATGATGAAAATACGTTGAACCGTTTCAGAGGTAGCTCTGGAAGTAGGGTCGAAATTATTAAAGTAGGGTAGGTTGTTTATAGTTTGAGTGATTGTTAGGGCTATATCGCACCAAGACACGATGGCGGCGTAACCTGTCGCCGCCACCAACAAAATGTATACAGCTCTATGGAGGGTATCTCACGTGGCGTCCACTTGGTTACAACCAGCATAGACGCGTGCATGCAACCTTACTGGCAGCGCCGCCACGTTGGTTGCGCCTCCACTAATTAGTATGGCGCTGTATGCTATGTCACTCACTCGGCCATGGTGTCCCGGTGCGATATAGCCCTTAAGGGTGGAGTGTACGTGGGTGTGTGGCAGGTGGCCCCGGCGGAGCTGGAGGCGCTGCTGCTGCAGCACGGCGGCGTGGCGGAGTGCGGCGTGGTGGGCGCGCCGCACGAGGCGGCCGGCGAGCTGCCCACCGCCTTCGTCGTGCGGCAGCCCGGCGCGCCCACCACCGAGCGGGACCTCGTCGAGTACGTCGCCAGCAAGGTACGGCCGAACCACTTCTCAACTCAGGAACAACAGGGGGTGATCCTCTCAACACAGCGCTGCGTAGAACGCAAAGGTGAACGTTTATGCGGCAAGTTTAAGTAGTTCCGTCGAAGCGTACGAAACACATTTTAGCGCGTGCCTTCTCAATTAGGCATCAGAGCTCGGTCGCCTAGCGGAGCTTTACGTTCACGTTTGTATTCGACGCAGCGCTGTGTGCGACGCAGAGGCGTTCGCGCGACTGAGTCGCTGCGTGAGGGGCGACACACAAGCGTCTGGCGTTTAGGCGAAATTATGATATGACCCAGAGAATAAATATGAAAGTAAGGCTCCTCTGCCCTATCGCTCTATAGTTTTAATGGTTTCTGCGCTAACGTTAGCGCCAGCGCACCGTTACCACGTTGCCTACCCAGACTGCAACCCGCAATTAAACATTTAAACATTCTTTGTTATACCATACCGCAGCCAATGTACTGACGGTAAAAAGTCGCCTCACATACTCGTAGTTCCAACCTCAACCAATTTCAGCTATCGTTTCGTCCAAGAAAGTACTTCACGACAAATGGTTGCGCTTATTTGTCAACTATGTTATCATTTTCAGGTATCACCAGCTAAGCACTTGAGGGGCGGAGTCATATTCGTCGACGATATCCCGAAAAATGCGTCCGGTAAAATTTTAAGGCGCGAATTGAAATTGCTGTTGAAAACACATAAGAATAGTAAGCTTTAAAATAATACCAAAGATATAACGAAAGTAATGTAATTTTAACGTGTTGACATGGTTTTTTAACTTATTGTTCTATTTAATAAGGCAATAAAGTCTGTTTATAAAAGTTTATTTTTATTTTACAATATCACCATTATTACGTATCATCGTGCTGGAGAGACTGACGGATGCTCAAACCACATTTATCCACCGCGACCGGAACGCGGGGGCGGCGTTCTCTTTCCTTATTATTTATTAGTTAGTGCATCCTTTAGTTCTTGCGGTATCCTGTTGAGGGCGTAACTGTGTAACTCATCGTTGGCGGCGGCGAGCACGCCCGTCTTGTTGGGTTTGGGCTCTTGTGCCCCGTACTTGTAGAAGTCCCCGAGGATGTCGGTGAGCTTGCCGCCGGCGGCCGCCAGCACCGCCTCGGGCGCGCACGTGTCCCACTTCTTGCAGCCCGGGCTCGCGAACACGTACACTGACGCTTGACCTTCCAGCAGTTGTAACACCTGGAAAGTTATTATTACCTGTTAGATGGCAGACTGATTTGATTGTTTTACCATAAAGTCCCAATTGTTTTGCAATTGTTAAATTTAATGATAGTAAAGTATTTCACGCACAGAATCTAATAGGCGAGTACACCATTTTGGTTAGCTAAATTGCCACTGCACAGCACCGAATTTAAAACTCCTACCTCATTCCTTCTATTTTTCATTTGAACCTAAATTTAAGGGTAAGGTAATTTCCAACTTTAATTGAAAAAGTAGGTCCTCTTTAAAATGAGCGGACCAGCTAGACAAAACTGCGAATGGAAGCAAGCAATAATAAGATTTACTATAAACTAGTTTCACTAGGTTACTAGTTTTACCCTTCACCGCAGTTTACCTATCGAGTGTAGGGGTGGCTAGGACTAACTTGTTACAAATTACATACCTTGTACCCTGCACCTCCGACCCTGAGAATCTGTGCCGCATTCATAACCTTCAAAGCCTTTTCTACAATTGGGTTCGAATGACTTCTGGTTGTCGTTATAATTATAGATTCTGGTGGGGGGACTGGTGTAAACCCACCAATGCCTGCTTCTGACAACCCCCATATGGTTCTGCCAAGTTTCACCTCGCCTCCCATCTGATGCTTGAAATATGGCTGATGGATGACACCAGCAACTGGCTTCTCATTGACAGAGATTCCAATTAATACTGTCACGTGTTCAAGGAAACCTACAACAATTATCTAATCAGTTGAAGATCCACATTATTTGGCATATGGACGTCCGACATGCAGCGTGCAGCATGCAATAAAAGAAAAAAAATAGGTTAGGGTAGGATTAAGAAAAAAATGCAAAAGAAACACAATGTATAAACATCTACATCCTTGAGAAGGGTGGTTATAAAAAAACAATAGTTACACTAAACTAAATCACACATGTGAAGTTAGTAGTCCAAAATTAGCAAGGAACAGGAACCAATCCAACCAAAAAAAATAATTTACCGAAATTTGATTGAAGTAGGCTAAGATACCACTTCATGCTTATAAAAGGGTGGCTTAAATACATTTTCCATCTTTCCCAAGGATCCCTCTTCAACATTAGGGCACCTAGAATTTTATAAAAGTTTCGCATTTTATACTGATTTTGCTTATTTCAATGGTAACTAAGAAACACAACTGTGTTTTGCTGAGTATTTGGCACCTTGAACCTTCAAGTAGTACATGCAAATTGCTAACTGTGCTGATGAGGACACAAAGTTATATATACCTTGAGTGTACTCTGAAGTTCCATCGAGGGGATCCACCCACACCACTATGTCTTCTTCCTTCACCCCCTTCAAACTAGCTGGACACTCTAAACCCAACACCTCTTTGTCAGCATCAAGGACTATCCAATCAGGGCTAACCTCACCCTGAATAAAATCATAATACTTATTTCAAATTAGTTAATACTTACTCTAAGTCAGAAAGATATTTAGTTATTATTATTGATAAAATATAAAGCATTTTTTATGGCATAGTGAAGGCAAACAAGCACTCAGTCAATAGCAAGCGCCTGAGGTGCTACGTATCAAACGCTTAAGAAAGCAGAGAGTGCGCATACAAACATGGTGAGCGCACGTATTATATGAGCCCTAAGACTGCATATTATGCATTTCCAACTCTGAGAACTATGATGAAATGCCTGTATGCTAGTAATTTCACCAGTTATCTTATGCTCACACACACAATGTTAAAGGATAAAATGTTATTAGTAATATGGATGGACCCTGCACAATACACCAAGAAAAACCACCAATATACCTAAAAATATATCCTACCTCATTTTGTCCACCGCCTTCCTCTCCAATGATAATTGCTTTAGGGTACTGGCGAGAAAGTGACGCTATAATACATCTCTCTGCAGATCTGTCTGCTTCTGTCTGGTAGTCATCTTTACCCTGAAAATATTATAAATATGTCTTCTTATGTCCTGCAAACTTTACTAAGTACAATTTACTAAAGTTAAACTGCCTTATAATTATTTGTAACTACTACAAAAGAACCAAACTAATTTGTTCAACAACAGTAAAGCATAAAAAAGCCGCCTATTTTTTTTTAAATATTTGTGCCTATTTAAAAACAGTTCACATTTCTCATACCTATGTAAAATAAAGCAATAGAACCAATTTATCAAGATTAAATCATGATTATAAAGATAAACATTAATATTTGATGATGTAATCCATATTAATAGTATTTTTCGAGATATAACAAAAGAATTATTGAAAATTATCAGAAAGTGCTTAAATATTAGTATTAGGTTTGCTAAACAGGTTTACCTTCTCCACGATCCCCAGCTCGCCCTTGCTCATAACATCTCGAACTATCTTGCCAGCTCTGCCCGCCACGGACACCGACGAAGCCAACAATCTTACAATAAGGGGAGCACTGACCGACATTATCTGGAATGTTACATTCATACAGAATTTTACAAGGCGATATTTTCTCGGTACCCTTACAACACAACCGAGTTGGTGAAGAAACGGTACTTTACCTACTGGTGGTAACAGTAACAAACTACGGTATTTGACACTGACCTCTATTCTATAATACACTCGGGTAACCGCAAAGTATGAAAGACAAAAAATTGTAAGGCTTTTTCTTTCGATTGTAGTAAGCGGTTGAGTAAAAGGGATACAGCTAGCAAAGATTTGTAATTATAATAATAATAATAATAATGAGATGCAAGTACAAGTGAGAGTACCTACGTAAAATTATTATAATAAACAAAATGTCATGTCACAGCTGATAAGAAACGTCAACCATCTGACTGCCATCTCAACATGTCAACATGAGTGAGTTGCAGTCACTTTTTAAAACGCAATGTTGCCCTTGTAATGTAATACTAATGAATGAACTAATAAGTTCATCAAGCAACTTTCAGGTAAAAAAAGAATTGTTGCAACAATGCGAAAAATGAAACATGTAGGTGTTTCTGTATAATGCATTCGTCTGAGATAATGCATGTTCCTTTTGTAAGGAAAACGGCCGAAAAAGCATACTACCTCTTGCTTTACACAAAGTGGGTTTACACGACATGCACTCGACCTTCCTTCGACCGATCGCTGAATTATTGGTGGTTATTGTAGTAATAATATCAACATTTTCTTACTTAGAAATTTATTTTAAATAGTAAAAAACCAGAAAAAGGCACACTTTCGGTGATTTAACAGAATCTATGAATTAACAATCAGTAAGTTAAACATTTTATTTTGTGTGATATTAAAAACTTAACTGTAATATAAAATAAATCTAGTACAATAAGATACCTCAAACCAATTTTGTATTACTAAAACCGTCAACATTCTCTAAATAACATACAATAAGTTGATTATCAAAACTTAAATTAATGATATCTATATTGCGTGATAACAATAATATTCTTAAGTTTAAACTTAACCCTCTACAATATTGGTAAAGTAATATACGTTTGTAAATCCTTACACATAGTTCAAGTTATATTTTTTCTTGTTCTGATCAATATTTAATAAACTACAATAAGTCTTTTACTTTTTTCTATAGTATATTTATTATATATTCTCATTTGATGTAATTATTTGGTAAATAATAAAAGCCGCTGGGAAAAACCACAAAACCCCGCGATAAGCTTCAGTACTATCTCCATAAGTAATCTTATTTCATCAAGCATGCAACCTATATTAATGCAATCACAAATATCTTGTAGTTCATTTAAAACATCTTTATAAAATGATATGATAATCATAGCATATAATTTTGGAATGCATACCCAAACATCAACGTTACAATAACTTTATAGCTATCTCGAGAAAAAGTTAACTCAGTGGCGCAGGAGTCAGCGGTTTGGGAAGTGCGATCTGCAATTGAGCATCCGCTTTGCTCATCGTAAGTTCACATGCCTTAACCCTTCACTGCACGTAAACTAACAAACGACTCAAAGAAATATGCATACAAGGTAAACTAAAACAAAAAGAGTAACTTTAGATATGCCCCTGATTTCAAAAGCATCATGGTCAGTCCATGGATATGCCAGGGTCATGAGACCCAAATGAAATGTTGGTCAAGGTTTCAATCAAATATGTTATGTTATATTAAAATAAGCATCCCTTGTGGATGCTACAATGAATTAAAAACGCCCACTGATCTTCACCGCATTATAATTAATCCGCCCAATGCCACAGACCCGCATCGTACGCAGGTCTGTGGTCGCCTGCCATTATTAACCTCGTTGATGTGGGTCACAAGTTTAGTGTTACTTGTTACTGGCCAGTATGTTCTAGTGTACGCCTCTACGTCTGCGCATTGTCCGCGACCTGAGCCAGTATGTGCTGCACGATCTGGTCGATGGTGTGCGTGTCGAGCATGCGCGCGATGTGCTCGTCCTCGATGACGTACAGGAACAGCTGTTTGGTGTTCTCGCGCAGGCGCTGCACGCGCGACCAGCGCTCGCGGTCCGCCGCGCGCGCGCCGCACTGCTCGATCACTTTCTCTAGCACCTGCCAGATCAATAATGACGTGATCAATAACATATCATTCTACTAGGGTGACGGAACCAATGGATTCTTTTGTACGGAAGATTTGTTTTGCAACAATAAAATTATGACCGTATAATTTTCGAACTCAGGCTTCGTAAGACATTTGAATCATTAGCATTAATAACAATAGCATTAATACTTGACGAGAAATCTCTCTAAAACTATAAGTCTAAATCGAACTTACATGCACCCCTCTCTGCACATTGTAAGATTGATATTTTGGGCTTTGTTTTACTTGTAGTGTTAAGCCAACATGTCTATTATTAGGAACAGAATCAACACATAAATGTTACGAAATTCGTGCTCGGCCAAATGTCAGTATTACTAAACCACAATCAGAATGGGACTGAGCACATACCTCATTTTTAGATAAGTAGGTACCTGAAATGTCATTGTCAATGGTAGTGTGCAGATAAATGAAAATACTTATTTCAGCACTATAACATTTTAAAGCAAGGAAAAAACAGCCGAACTTTTTTTTAAAGGTATTTCGACTCATTAAAGTAAAACTTAATTGATAAATAGTGTCAGATTTGTCGGAAAAGTAGATATTTTTTCCATAAAACAAATGAAATAAAATTTACCAAGTAGAGTTAAAATATTTAAGTGCCTGTTTGTAATCATATTTTGTAAATCGATTATAAGTATCGGGACTTAAAACATGAAGACGTCATTGATTGACTGACGAAGATATATTAATGAAAATGTTATTGATAATTATAATTAGGTACTGCTGTGATAACGGTACTTCCGAATCCCATTCTCATTGTGGTCGAATAATAACATCTTCTATCTATTTGAAGTGATTTAGAAATGCTCGCACCACGTCGACGGTCTCGTCGGGCCAGCCAAAGCACTCCAGCTTCTCCAGGTCGATCAGCTGCGACAGCAACTTTTTCAGGTTTTCGGCTAGTTCCTCCTCGGACATCAGGGGGTTGCTCTCGCTCTGGAATATAATATAATATACAACACTGAGAAGACTGCAGGTTAGGATTTATTTATGACAAGCAATGTCGGACGGACGTATGCGGTGGACAGAATTATTAATTAAGTAAAAAAAATCTCCTTACTAAGCAAAAAATTCCAAGGAGAGTGGTAGGTTTAGCAGCCCTGTAGGAGATGACCTGTACCTTGAGGGGCAGCTCGAGCTCGACGGAGCCGGGCTCGGCGTCCTGCACGCCGCCGTACAGCACGCCCTCGCCGTAGCCCTGCAGGATGCGCTCCGACTCCGCGTCCAGTACGTTCAGGATCGATTCCATCTCGGACTTCTTCACACGATCTATGTTCACGTTGATTCCCTGCGCAATCAACAAATAATGTACGGTAAACAGTATCTGTGCACAGGGTGTGTGCATGTGTGTACTCACGAGTACGCGGCGCACTTGCGCCAGGTGCCCGCGTAACAGGTCGGCATGGCACTTGTGCGAGGATGTGTGTATGTAAGTGTGTGTGTGCATGTGTATACTCACGAGCACGCGGCGCACGTGCGCCAGGTGTCCGCGGAACAGGTCGGCGTGGCACTTGCGCACGTGCTTGACGAGCTGCTCGCCGCGCACGTAGGCGCGCGCCGCGACGCAGTACATGCAGCGCCGCGGCCGGTCCAGCTGGTGCGTGCTCACGTGCCTGCGCATGTTCACCTCGCTGTGGAACCGCTTCTTGCACACCGCGCATGCGAACGCTTAAATAAAAAACCATATTATGTATAACTACGACGACGTGTTTCGCGACACGGTTAGCCTGGTTAGTGACCAGAAAGCTAGAGGTCACAGGTGTAAAATTTCTGTGATTAACGCGAGTATTTGCTCCTGAGTATCAGGACCCGCAGTATAAAGCTTGAGCTTTTTTTTATGGCTTTGAGAAGGCAAACGAGCACACAGGCCACCTGATGTTAAGTGGAAACTGTGACCCATAGACTTTCGCATTCACAAGACTGCAAATGCGTTGCCAACCCATTAGGACTAAGATGGAATGCCTCTATGCTTTATGTAGGTCGATTTGTGTGTGATTGTCCCTGTCCCTACTAGATTTGGTTAAAAGTACAATAGGTATGATAATGATTGACTCACGTTTGACTTCTAAATGGCTCCTGACGTGGTTAGTGAGACTGACGTCATTACTGAACTCCTTCTTGGCGTGCGGGCAGTCTTCATACGGGCAGAACAGCTTCACCAGCCCCATGTGCTCGCGCTGATGTATTATTAGACTGGAACGAAAAATAAACGATGCTCTCCACTTTCAGAAAGAAAAATGCTGTACCCGGTGTAAACGGCAACAGGCAATATTTGTTAAGCCACAATGAAACTCTATAATAGAATTGGTACCAATAATGTATGTAACTTATCCCTGGCATGCTAGGCAGCTCCGGGACCTACCTGGCCTTGGACTTGAACGTGCTCCCGCACTTGAGGCACATGTTGCCGGTGTGCTTGACGAGGTGCCGCTGCAGCTGCGCGCGCTGGATGTACGACTGCCCGCAGATGGTGCACTTGTACGGCTTGTCGTCCACGTGGGTCAGCACGTGGCGGCGGATCACTTCGATGGTGTACGTGCAGTAGCCACACTGTTGCACGAACAGCCACATTGGAAGATCAATTAACATTAACAGTAGCTACTACACACAGGAATTTGAAGGATGGGTTTGTGTAAATTCTGTTTAGGTACTCCAATGTCGCAACCACATTTTATTTTTACAAGCCTTGCAAAGTCGAGCCAATCTTGCAAGTCAATTTTAAACCAACTGCAATCAACAAAAATTTTAATTAGATAAGTAAGAATTAAATTTGATGTCAACGCAAAATTACGGTACGAGGAACTGATTTGATGATGGAGTAGGCCCACCGAGATAGGACCCATTTGGTGATTAGTTAGGTTTAATAAACAGATGATGACTGTGTAAAAAAAAGTACAGTCCGCCATAAATGCCGAATGAATGAAGTTGGGACAAGATTTAGCAAAAACATGTATTTCATGTCTTTGATAATTACACATGTGCTGCTCAAAATCCCACAGCTGCTATAAAATAATTGCAGCAGAAATATTGAGTTCAACATTTTTTTGTAACATTGCATTATCAAAGCAGCAGGAGCACTTATAGCTGTTTGCAACAAATTATTGAAAACAATTATTGTTAATAAATTACTGGTGTTTAAACAGAATTAAAAACAAAAGTATAGATGGATTACTTTTCAATTTAACAGTGTGATTCGAAAGTACAAGTGATTATTTTTATCAAGCAATAGTATAAATTAGTATGTGAACAAATAAAGCATCACATCGAATAGTGGCTGACATTTCAGTGTAACTAGCAATAAAACCAAAATGTTTTACTTACCCTTTAAAAACAATAGCAGCAGTAGGAAGGAAAAAACATTTGATCATTCAAGCTTGCCAGTCTGTTCATACCAACCTAAATATTATTTTATACTTACGACATCACACTCGTATTTCTTTTCCCCATGTATCTCCAAATGCTTAGCCATAGCCGCTCGTGAGCTTGTCACTTTACTGCAGTGGTGGCATTCAAAATGGTTAGGATTTTCTGGTGACAAAAAAGATGATTATATCCCTCGCCGGCCATGAAATTATCTTTAAAATACTTATAAGAAACCTTTACTTAATTACATGTTTGTACACAAATGAATACTAATTCATAACATGCAGAACTTTATGGCAAATTGCCTATGTAAATGTATTGTTCCATGTTGTTTATTATACATAATTTGTAAGTAATCACTTGCAAGTCAGACTAACGCCAAGACTCATGAAGTCAGTTTTACATTTTACAACTAAATCATTAACTTTTAACAACTACAGTTAACTTGGATTTTCTTTTGGTAAAAACAACTGTTTAACAAAATTGGAGAGTTAAGCCTGCTCCAGACATTCAGTTTTAACTAGTGGAACTGCAGACATAACGGACATAAACACTATTGCTGAACTGAGAACAACTGTATAGATGTTTAGCACAAACAACACATTAGCCTAGTTAGGAGTGACTCTGCCTCCGAAGCAGTCCTGGGTTCAAATGCCGGGAAAGATTGTGATTGTGATTGTGATTTGTGGGAGAAGAGCAACGATTTGTGCGATTCCCTCGTTCTCTCCAAACTGAACTACGCAGACACAGTGTACGGTAGTTGTTTGCTGGCGCGATCCCGAAAACTAATACAGCGAATACAAAACGCTTGCGCGCGTTTCTGCTTTCCGGTCCCCCGCCGATCTCATATTACTCCTTTTTTAAACCAACACGGCCTAATGAATATGGCTGCTCGCCGCAAACTGCACCTTGCTTCTTTGCTTTTCGGGGTAATAAAATACAAAAGACCTCCCTACCTCTTTGAAAAGCTAAAGTTTTCACAGCGTGGCGTGAGGTTAGCTACGCGTCTTTTATGTCCTCGGCACCGCACGATTGCATTTCGAGGTAGCTTCCGTTTCGCTGCCTCGAAATGCTGGAATGATCTGCCACCACCGATAAGGAACTCAAATTGCCTAGCAACTTTTAAACAAAAACTTAAAAATATGCTTCTTACTTCACAAATAAATTCAGCATAAGCTCTCGTGCGGTGCTTTCCACTGCCCTCCCTTTCCCTCTTCCCAACTAATCATTTGGCTTAATATATATCTGTCCCGTCGCATCTCTAAACTTAGCTCAATCACAGACACAATTACACCAGATATTCCCTTGCACACATACTTAAACATACTTGCACACACACACACACACTCACACACACACACACACACACACACACACACACACACACACACACACACACACACACACACACACACACACACACACACACACACACACACACACACACACACACACACACACACACACACACACACACACCTTTTCGCCTGGCACTACTGAAAATCAGCGTCACGTGATTATCTAATCTCGTGACACAAGCTGAGTAGTGACCATTTTGGACACCATTGAAAGTACTTATATTACTTAGTTATTGTGCCTACTGTTATTTTATTTTATTTTTTAACTGTCTATCTGCCATCTGAATTTCTGCCATGTACCTAAATGTGTGTCTGAATAAATTATTCTTATTCTTATTCTTATTTGTTGTAAGTATGTATTCCTTTATATAAGTATTTGTCTAGTAGGGTAAAAGTGGGATAGTTGCCCCATGACGATAGATGCCCCGAATTTTAAATCAGTAACAAACATAACACAGCCACAGGGAATATTTTTAAGTAAAGGTCACCCCCCCTCACAGCCATTAGCGAGTTGCAGCCGCGTGCGATGTCGTGTGTAAAAAAATTAAGTTCGATGATTTCGCTCACGAACAAGGCAAATTACAAAAATAGTTGGTTTTTGGAAAGAGTATCTTTTAATTTTAAGAAGTAATTTTTTATTTTTTTTTATTTTTTATTTACAAGTGTACCCTACACCTGTAAATAACAATAAATTATGATTTCAAATATTACTTATAAGCACGGGTTTTGGAATTTTACTGAGAACATTATTACTTTTTAATTAGGGGCATCTATCCCTATTGAAAAGGATAGATGCCTCGACGCCTTGTGAGTATAGATGCCCTTGAGGTTTAAGACCAAATCATCTGATGATAACATACAAATTACAATTTATATTGTGCAAGCATTTTTACAGGAGGATTATAATACTATTTGCAACAAACCATATTTTAAGGAAAATTAAAGTAGTGATTTTCAATTTTTTCTAAGATCACACAGATACATAACATCACACCATCATTCCCAGAGTGGGGTAGGCAGAGCTACAGAAATACCAACAACTCTAAAAGACTTATTAATAATTCTGTAACTACATTTTGCACAACTAGACTAAGATGTTAACCAGTGTTTTAGTGACAGGTTGCAAGCCCATCACCTAACAGTACTACAAGCCTTTATTCCCTTGGTCGCCTCTTTTTAACATCAGTTGTGTAAATATCAAAGTACTATGTTATGTGCCATTGACAACTTAAGATGTTTGTGGTTATACCTAATTTAAACCAGTGTTTTATAAATTAAAATAAAACACATTAATTACATTTATACTTAATAATTAATAAAACTCAAAGGGCAACTATACTCGTAGTGAAAAAAGCATCGGAGCATCTAACCCATAGGAATCTATCCTCACCACTAGTACTCGGAATGTAATTTGTTTTTAAAATAAATGTTACATATTTACTCAATCACTCATTACAATATAGTAACTAATAGACATGGTTTTCATTACAAATAATAATTGGTTGATTTATTGTTTTACTTTCGGAATGAAAATACATTACTAAAATGTGGGGCAACCATTCCGCTTTTACCCATAGTACAAGCCTAGAGCTTAGTTTGGGACTAGGTCAATTTGTGTGAGATTGTCCCTGATATTTATTTATAATTTATTAGATATGCAGTTATAGCTGCGCTGTTCAAATGTACAGCAGAATGGTGTTGGTTGGTGGAAAAAACCTTAATTTTATCTAATCTGAATTACCTGAATGGTTTTTTTGTGTGTGTATAATCAGCTTGGAGAAATTCCCAGTATGATAGGAACAATGTTTGCACATAAAATGATTAGTGTTGATATGCTGCAAACGCAAATGCACTATCAAATTGTCCTTGCGAGTGAAAGTGGCATTACAGATCTGTAACAATATTAACACAACATAGTAATATAAAATATTTAAAATGTACTTTCAATTTTGGGTGAAATCAGTTGGACTCTTAATTACAACTATAAAATACATAATAGCCATTAAATACTTACTTCACAGGGGAACATGCTGACCCGTGTTCCATCACATCCCTTCTGAGCAATATGCCGTAACACATGAGCTCTACGCACAAACTTCTTCATGCAATGTTCACACTCAAATATCTCCCGTTCATGGACATCTGCAATATGCTGTTTGAGTATTGCCTTGTTCGGACAGCAGACAGAACACTGTTTGCAAGGAACTGCTCCCGGGAGTTTTGAATGATCCAGCTTCAGGTGCTTCTTATAACTATTTTCGAACCTAAACTTCTTATTGCATTCATCGCAACTGAATGCGGCCTGTTAAAAACAACGTAAATTAAAAAATACAAGAAAATAACGGTGTTGGATTCATGAACACACATCACAATGTTTACCTTTCTAACCGAAGCATCAGAAATCTTCAGCAATTTCTTGCTGTTGCAAACACGATTGTGCTTAATCAAGCTAGATTTGGTCTTAAACGTAATGAAGCATATACTACATGCATGTTTAGTGGAACTAGAATTGCTATTCTTCTTGGAGCCCGGTGGCCGTCCCAAACGTTTGCGCTTGGGTGGCATGTTCAATTGTTTATCATCTGCCCCTTGGTATGATATTTACAATAACACTAGTTTAGTTTCTCTCCCAAGCTAATTTTGATATTACTTTCGCTCAGGCGCTGGGCTTGGTGTTGGCTTGGTACGGTATGGTAGGTAGGGCTCGGCTCGGGTCAGCCACGTCACGACATCCACCTGACACATGTCATGTAATGTCTGTCACAGATAACGTAACGAGGCTTTCGGAGGAGAGAGAAGAGAAGAGATCACAGATTGAAAGGGTATGGGGCGAATTAATCATTAACGTTCATTTTATTTAATGACGCAACGTTATTATTATTAACTAAAATAAAATATTGAACTACCTAATATGAAAACTAAACTTATAAAAATAAAAAATAAACTAAGCTACTTATATAATAAAAGATACATATAATAATGAAACACAACTATAAAAAAAACATCCACTCTACATTTTGCTCGCTGCTGCACTGCATTGCCCCATGTTTTTATTAGTAATTCGACGAACATAAAGTATAGGCTTTTTGCCTTTTTGCTCAAAAGCGCCCCAGAACTGCAAAGTGCATCTATTCCTATCTTAGTTTTGGGTGTTTTAACACATCAACACGTCATATGTTAGAGCGAGATGTTAGTACTTATACCATCTTACACTATTCTTTATCTGTCTCTCGCCGATTAGGCCCTAAATGATCAATGATGTGTCTAGGAGCTATTAAACATAAAATAAAGCAACTCATCAGTGAACAAAGCTGCCATTGCTACCATCTCTCACGCTATAATATAAATAAATACGAACGGAACACTTTACCACGGTTTTAGCATAGTATAAATATAACCTATTATGGCTATACTGTGATTTTAGTAGTTATGAATGATAATAGGCTAGTTGACTCTGTTTTAAAGTAGGTCTCAAGTTATTAATTATTGTCCGATTAGATGAAAAAAAATATTCCCATATTTTTTTAGGACCTACAAAACCGCAAAACTTCATTTTAAAGGTTTAGTTTTCGTTAACAGGCGAAAACGCTTACAGCCATATTAGTCTATAGATTATCTGTGCTGTGACGTCATACGGGCGAAAACAAACATTTGACATTTGACGAGAGCATTTGACATATAGATAATCAATTTATCATTTTCGAAACCTCGATACTTTTATTAATAAAAACCATGACTTCCACTAGTTTACATGGAAAATATAGTAATCAACGTTATTGTATATTCCGAGAATGCAAGAACGCATCAATTACGACCCCAGGGAAATTATGGATTAGAATGCCCAGTGAAATAAATATGCGAAATACATGGCTAAAACTTGCTAAAAAGGATCCTGACTTTATCGACTGAAACAATTTTTGTTTTTTTGCGAAGATCACTTTGATGTTAGTATTTACTTAATAAGTTATTCAGTTTCTACAAAAACTTTTATCTTCAATAATAATAAGCTCGGCAGAGCAGAAATCTGGATTCAATGCAAAAAAATTACCGACCATCAATGTGTCGATTCTTGGTAAGTTTGTGCTATCTGCATTCACGAATCCAACATCCATGATTGCTCTTATCAATAAAACTAGAAAGCAGTAACAATAATACACAGATTAGGTTTTTACTAATGTTAAAACGACTACGATCATAACACAACCTCAAAGTCCATGAGTCATAAATGTCAATGTCATGTACCATTGCGAATTTCACTCGTATAAGAACCGACATGAAGTTTGCTTAGAGTCCTATGACGTCACAACAAGTCCGACAGCGTTTTCAGAGTTCAAATTAAAAAATAAAAATGAACAATTTTAAATAAAAAATACGTAGCCATCTTACACTTTTAATATCTGAAATCGATAAATATTGGTTTCTTAAGTCTAATACTACAGAAAATATTAATTTATTAAGGCCCGATTCGACCAAACTTTTATACCGGGATAAACGCCTACTCTAAGATTAGTAATGTCAAAAAATGACAGTTTTCTATGGCATTTTGACATTACTAATCTCAGAGTAAGCTTTACCCCCGTGTAAAAAGTTTGGTCGAATCGGGGCTAAGCCAAATTTAATATGAGGCAAGTAGCCTATTAACGTGGCTGAATAGCTTGCAACTGTTGCTTTACCAGTTAAAGAAATATAAAAATGGTTACTATAGCAACCCAAGGTAAACAATGAGACGTCAAAGTCGTATAGATTCTTGCACTGTTTTCGTCAGGTAGTTAGTAGTTAAGCAGAGTTGGAAAAGCAAGTTAATGCGGATCTATGTTAGGTGATTCGTCTTATTAATTATGAACTATGGAGAAAGAATTGGATCCAAGTTTAATAAAGGCGACACAGACATCTCTTGGAAAGTATGTAAAACGCCCTCCGTTGACTGATAAGTTATTAAAGAAACCACCATTTAGATTCTTGCATGATATTATAACAACGGTAAGTATTGATTGTACTCTCGGTTACTATAGTAAGACAAACGTTGAAGTGATGCGGTACACGAGTGCAAATTTATTTTTTTACAGGTTTTAAAGACCACTGGATTTTTTGAAGGATTGTTTGAAGAAGTAGAATTGGTATCTGAAAATGTAAAAGATAGGGAAAGTAAAATATTATTCCTTAACAAAGTCATATCTGTTGTCGGTAAGTTAGTATTATTTAAATAATATGTGGAAATAGTAATCTCCCTTTGAAAAAAAACAATATTTTACTTCCAGGATTAACTGCTGGGAAAACATTGTCTGCTAAGCCTTCTAAAA
The DNA here is from genome assembly GCA_949316455.1 of Acleris holmiana. Taxonomy (NCBI): domain Eukaryota; kingdom Metazoa; phylum Arthropoda; class Insecta; order Lepidoptera; family Tortricidae; genus Acleris; species Acleris holmiana. The sequence continues at coordinate 12,563,644 of OX438778.1, forward strand.
TAGTGTCAGGGCAAGAAGCCGACAAGACAAATGAGTTACTGCAGTGTTTAGCATATGCTTTGGACAAAAAGTTGTCTTCAAATGAGGCAGTTAAAAAATTCAAAGAGGGGACTAAGCCATCACAAATAGCTGATTCAAAGTCAAAGGAAAATGCCAGTATTACTAAAAAAAATACAGAAAGTAAAAAATTAACATCAAGGAGTAGTGAAAAGTTGCCTAGTCATAAAAAAGATCAAAATGATAATTCCAACATCAAAAGTGGAAATAAAGAGAAGGTTAGTAAATCTAAAGAAGCTACACTTAAGCAGGCATCTCCGCCAAAACCAGCTAGCCAGAAATCAAAAACGGTCACCAAAAGGACCCAAGGAGAAAATGTTAATCAGCTGCCCAATTCTAATACACACACAAGTAAAGTACCATCCAAAGTAATAATCAACAGTCAAGTTAACAATGATGAAGAAGATAGAGATGTTGATACAAAAAAAACAGAAAACATCACATCTGCCACAAAATCTATCCTACCTGAAAAAGAAGGACAAGGAACACTAAATACTTCATATACAATTGCTGAAAATGAATTAAATTCCTCTTCATCATCTCAAGAATTAGTGGAATTAGACAGAAAAAATATAGAAACCCAACATCAAGAAAGAATCTCTGCTTCTATCAATGACTTGGTATCTGCAGTTGAAGAAAAAAATATACAGAAAGAAGTGGCAGACACTGGGAACAAAGAACATATGCCAGATTCTGAGAAAGAGATATTTCAAAGTAATACAAGTGTACGAAAAGAGAGTACAATAAAGAACAGTGAAATTAGAGACCAAGATAGAGTTCTATCAGCTAAAAATATTGAAACGGCTCCAAATACAGTAAGGCCAGCAAGTGTAAGGCCTTCATCGTCCAGACCTGGTGCACCTCGGTTAAGAGATAAGCATGGAACAACTGAACAAGGAACTGAAAATCTAATTTTGGGCAAAGTTAATATAATCATTGAAAACAATGCAAATGAGGAGGCAAGTCTTAAATTACAAAATTTGTAATAAAAATATAAGGAGCAATTCTGAACGTTTTTTTCATTACAGGAAGAGGATAATAGTATTATTATTGTAGAGCAGCAACCAGACAGCAATTCATCTTTAGACCAGCCTGTACAGGTATCATCAAATCAGCATGGCCACTTAGTGCAACAGATTCTGGACTCGCAGAAAGAATTTTCTCAAATCAATGGCAAAACTGAGATTGTAAGTTTAAATTAATACTAAAAATGATAATCATACTCATATAGAGAAAGTAATTATTTTAGTTTATCAGAAATATTTATCCCTACTGTAAATCAAACTATGCTAACCATGTTATAAAATTACAATATTCTTTTGCAGGAATGGCAGTTTGGAGCTCAAAAAGCAAGAGAGGCAGCAAACCAGGAGATAGAGCAAGTACGATTCAACATCCAAGCATTGTCTCGTGTTGCAAACCCATTGGGTAGACTTCTAGACCATATTCAAGAAGATGTCGAAGTCATGCGACAAGAGTTGCAACAGTGGACTAAAACATATGAAGAAACTTCTAAGGAGCTCTTGAAACAAAAGGCGTAAGTAAAAGAATACAATGTTGCATCATTTTAGCTAGTACATCAAACATACATTTGATAAATTCAAAAAACCAAGTTTGAATGTTTAAATTTTCTTAGGGCTAGTGACAACTCTCTTTTACCCCTTCACACGAAAAATAAACAGCTGGATGCAGATATGAAAGAAAAACAAGATAAAATTGATGATCTCAAGATTGTGATTCACAAGAATTCAACTAGAATTGAAAAATTACTAGCAAGTGGGATGGTGCAATAATCTTATATACATATTGTATGTTACTGTTTGTATTTATAATTAAATAAATAGAATAGTGTAGAAACTAGTATTTTTCATTTATATAAAGATGTTTACATGTAAAATGTTTTGTTTTTCTTGAATAAAACCATCTTTTTCTCAAATTCATATAATCTAAATAGATAGAGACCAACCATAATTTAATTGTACATGTACAGACCGCTTCTTACTTATAATTAGCCTCAATGTGTTTAAATAAAAATAATACAGACTTGCATCTGCACAATTATAATCACACATGAATAAATAATAAGACAGATATGTAATCTTATATTGTAATTGAGAATCATGTATTTTGTATTCATGGCCTGCCCTGGCTTAACTTTATAGTGATGTGATAAAACAAAGTGAAATAAAGTTTTTACATGTAGCCTGCAGCAAGGCTTGTCTTCAAAAAAATTGTTAAAGTTAAAGGCTTAATGAAAACAAAATCACGATCGCTTCCTTTGTGTAACGAAAGTTAGTCTTACAAACTATATGGGTAAATGTCGTTACACAAAGGAATCAATTAACTTTGGTTTTAATTAAAGCCCTTAGCTATGTACATTTTTTTTTTAAAACGTCCACCATGACGGCGCGCGAGTTTTGTCGCCCGCGAGATAAGACCGCACATCTTTATCTGACCGGTCAGACAATGACTAGTAGTCTATCTCACGCGCGACGTGCACTGGGGCATATTTAGGCTTAACATGTCATGAGTGCAGGGCAAGTTTCAAGTAACCACCCTAAAGACAATTTATATTATTGGTATATTATTATTGAATTTAGTTTAATACAAGAAATATGTGAATGGCAGTAATTTTAATTGGTTTTTGATGCCCATGCCTTATACTCACAATATAATGGGTATTGTAAGAAGCTATGTGTCAAGACCGCTAGGTTTAATTTATTTCTCAACACATTCAGCTTATCAACTCACTAGTTGGGTCTGTTTTTTATGATAGCCGAGTGCTTGGTGTTGTATGAGTTAACTAAGAATACATCATGGGGAAGAAAGGTGAAGACAAAAATAATTTTCATGGTCTGTTTTGGAGATAGCTATGCAGATTGACAATCAATAACAGTTTTACCAAAAATAAAATTACTTTAAAAGAAATAAACAAAAACAAAACGCTTCCTTTTATAATGATTTTGTTGCATTTATAATTTCATGGGTCTATACTATCAAGATAGTAACTTCTAAGTATCTTGCTTGATATGATCTCTAATAAAAAAGATACCCATTTCTACAAATTGCCAAACATTTGACCTAATTACTTAATTTTATAATTCTGGGCTTCATCAAAATATTTAATAGTATAATTACCTCAAAATGTTACATACATTCTATACAACTAACTTAAACTAAAATTAAAGTTATATACACCAACATTCAAAAATTCCTGATACTGTAAAAATAATATTTAATTAAATATCCTCAACTAAGTAAATAGGGGATTATTTCAAGTAATGACATGAATCGATACAACCAATAGATCCAAAAAATAATTAATCCCTATTTGTGGTGAGTCCAGGTTACCAGTCCTTAACAGGTTATAGTTCTTAGAGAGTATAGTAAGATTGTTAACACACTATTTAGGTACAGGTGGTTGCGGGGGCCCATTAGAGTCATTGTCACAGTGGCTGACAAAACAGTTTCGCCGCATAGCCAACCCCCCAGGGCATCGGCGCTTCACAATATTTGCAGCTTGTTCAATGCGCATCACCAATTTATGTTGATTTTCAAGCTTTTCCAGACAACTTTTGCAGATAGTTTTCGGTAAAGGATCTGATTGGGATACCTGTAAAAATGATAACTATGGTCAAATAAAATGAAAAATGAATGACAAAAAAAATGGTTAAATTCAAGAGTAAAAACTACTTCTGCAAATGGATCAGTGAAACCTTGAACTTTAAAAGGTCTCCCATCTCCTAAATGACCTCATTTGCGATCACATCCATCTTCAATTCAACTCAACATCACCGTAAATATACATAGGTTGACGAACAAGTTTACTTTTGACCAATCATGCAAAGTTTTGCACAATTGTGTACTTACATTGATTGAAAGGTGTCTATTGATTTTATCCGATATACACAAACGTATCCCTTCGTCGCCATAAATATGAACGACTACGCGATGCATTTCAGAACATAATCGACATATGAATCCCGTCAAGACTCCCCTATCTAAGCTCCCCATCACGAAGTGTATGTATTTAACCACAGGAACAACTTCAAACACTTTCTTTACAACTGAAAGTGATTAAATTTTTGATAAAATGTATCTACACACCGATCACTTTTCTTTTTCTTCGTCTTATTTTTTTTCTTGTTTTTGTTAACACTTTTTTATAATACAAGGTGTAATTAATGGACTAAAGTGACCAACCATACTGCCACTGCCAACTACTAATGATTTGGTTATCAAAGATGTGCCTACGTTTTACGCTGTGAGATTCGACAAATAATCGTACTGAAGTCTCTTTCTTAACATATATTAATATAAGAGATGCCTATACATTCTCGCCAACCAAAGTCCGTAGATATAGCCACACCAATATAAACTAAATAAAGGCACATTGCATCGTGCTTGCACTGCATTATAGTCGACAGCGAAAACGTAAGGCATTTGCATTTTCGCACGCGATCGCAAAGCGACGTAAATAAAGTAGATAAACTAGTACAGTAGTAGTAGTAACTGCGCGTCTAAGAAATGTCCTGCGCGACCAATCGCGGATACGTGCGAACCGAAGCAACGTGAAGCGAATCTTTAATTTTACACGCGAATATGTATTTGAGTGACATGTATTTATAAAGCATACATCATCAATAGTGATAAATAAAACAACAAAATATACAAACTTACTAAAAACTACACTTATCTTACTAGCCACTACCTGGGCCATGTTTTATAAAGCTACAAGCGGAAGTCTCTTTCTAACTCCTTTTGCTAGAAAGAGACTTCCGCTTGTAATTTGTATTTTGTAGCTGTATAAGACAGGGTCCTAGGGCAGACTATTGTTGCGACGTTTCTAATACAATACCTAAATCTATACCACATACATATTATATAATAAACAGCGATCTAAGGACATAGTCAAGTGAACTTTATATCCGCAGTTTAGTGCAGTGCGAGGCATACGCCTACGCCGGTATTGTTCCTACAAGGGTCAGACTATACATGAGGGCCCCTTGGACTTATGCACCCTCGACAATTATAGATGGAGACACGGAATACTCTGCATCATCGTGAATCCCAAAGTGGCGTAGGTACCACACACACTCTCTTAAGCACTGAGGCGGGACATAGTCCCTGTACGGACCTCCACAACACCCCTACAGTCCAGCCCAATCCACCGGCTCTTCTCAGTGCTTAAACCCATAACTTGCCCTCTTATGCAACTTCACAACTCTGCTATAACTGTACATCAATATAGTTTCATCTGAGAGACACTGACTTGTCTAGAGATCGCTATTACACGTAAAAGGGGAGTACAGTAGAATATGCGAAATAACTCACCGAGGGGGTTGCGTGGTTCATACAGCCATGTACCTTTGTTCTTACAGGCACGGACTATGCTAACATCTCCCTCTTCAGCACTTTTATAACTCTTGCCTTACTATCGCGTTTTTTAGCGCTAAAAACTCCCGCTGCTACATCTGTCAAAAATATGAACCATCGAGTCGGATGTCACAGATAAAAGAACATTCAAGTGTTGCCAACAATAAGTACTCAATGCAAGACAACATAAACTTACCCAAGGGTCAGGATTCGCGTTCTCAGCGACAACTACTTATAGATACTACGTATGCTACAAGTTACAAATGGAATTAGAAAAATACTTCCGCTAGTAACTTGAAGCTTCGTGGAACGGGCCTCAGTAGGCATCGTTCCCGAATTGCTGGCAGCATTGCCACATCATACATATGGCAAATGGCTTAATCCACAAACACACAAAATATATAGAGAGCTTAATCTTTGAAGTTTTGAACCTGTAGAGGCCCATTTAAGCCATTAAAAACATGCCCATTTTGATCACGAGTAGCGTCGACAAGCTCCTATTTGAAAAATATTATTATCCTCGTCTAACCTTGCGCAAGTATGCAACGTGTGTAGCTGACTTTATAATCTGTGACCCTATGCTAAGACCTAAGAAAAACGGTCTTCCCCTTCTAATCCGTGGTCTTCCAGACATACCTTCTAATCTGTGTTCCGGTCGGTAACCTTCACCAACCATATGGTCGATTGAAAGATGTCAGACTTTTGCCTTTGATAATTATATTCTGTTTACTGTTTTACTCTACTCACTTGACATTGGCGAAATCACTGCGGAATATGGCGGTGGACCGCTATTTAGGTATATAAAAAAAAACAAGAAGACCTAAGACCATTGAGGAACCTCTTACTTACTTTTCCATTACAAAACCAGGGCACACGAGGTGGCTTACTTTGCATATTGTTATACCAAATTCCTTTAATCAAAATATAATTTACAAGTCTCAAACCATTCCTTTTTAAACTTAAAGAAAGTTTCAAAGCACATAGGCCTAACAAACCCCTCCGAAGCGCTTTTGGCCATCCCGTCAGCCACCGCATTACCTGTCGAAGGTAAATAATGACACCTATTGCAAGACCAAAGTAACATTATTGCATCTGAATTAGTCAATATTTTTCATAAAGTTCGCAAGGACGTTACTTCAATGTTGAAAAACGCTTGAAATAGATCATTGTGAATGAGCTTTGCCTTCACATGGATGCAATTTTTTAAGGCGGCGTAAATTCATCGCATACTGCCACACGCCGCGAACGCACTATACGCCACTGCGTGATGTCACCAGCCGCACGCTCCCCGCCGGCCCGCAAGCAGCGACTGGCAGCCACCGCCCCGCCAGCCGCAGGCCGTAGCCCCAGGCCTCGCCCTATCACTCTTTATATACCGAACCTCCGGCCGACTAACAGGCCCTTAACCGACCGACTCCACCACCACCGTCCGAAGAGCGGGCGACCCCGCGTGCGGTGCGGCCAATATGCTGCACCATCTACCTTAGGGTATTGATGTCCTCCACCACTGGGGCATTCCACCCGTCGTCAGAGTGAAGCAGTGACAGTGGCCACACTATACCTGCCTCGAAGCTATTTGGCTCTCAGGGCCATAAAACGTTAGAGCGAGACAGCACATACCGCTTGCCCGTTCACTGCCTTGTGATTGGATCTCGTGGGCGCGCGTAGAGATGTTACCGTGTCACTATCGATACCGAGTAAATACTCATTAAATGATACAATAAATTATACAATGAGTAACATATTTATTTTATTATTATTTATTATATTATATTATAAATAAACCTTAACATGAAATAAACACCTAACAGTTATTTAAATACATACAAATTAAGAAAAACTATAAACTAACCTTTAAAATAACATTTTTATATTTAATTTTAACCAAATAATTAAGATATGATTTACACATTGATATGATTTGTACATTGTTGTACTTAAACAAACTAATATTAACACTGCTCAATAAATAATCTTAAAAATAAACATTATTATTTATAAAGGTCCATCAAAAAAAAAAGATTAACAGGACTGCGTAGTGTGCTCCCGAGTCGAAAGGACGTTGCATAAGCGATCCCAAGACTAGGAGTACACTAGGTGGTGCTCCCTCTCACCCTCCTCTCCTGGTGCCTCAGGTGCGGTGTGGTTATCCCGCAAAGTAGGTACCTGTGTCATCTTCCGACTTACCTAAGCGTGCGTGGTTATCCCCGCGTCGCTAAGGAATAGCTTCCAGCCTGCCCTTGGGCGTGTGTGGTTACCTCCGCATCGTTCCTGGAAAGGATTCTTCGTGGCTTAAGGTGCGGTGTGGTTATCCCACACTAGGTACTTTTGTCACGTCCCGGCTAGCCTATGCGTGCGTGGTTGCCCCCCCGTCGCGACAGGATAGTATCCGTGCCCTTAGTCGTGTGTGGTTACCCTCGCATCGCTTCTGGACACCTTCTGACTTGCCTTGGGCGTGTGTGGTTACCCCCGCATCGCCCTGGGAGGAATCCTTGTGGCCCTTGGGCGTGAGTGGTTACCCCGCATCGCTCCTGGACACCATCCGACCTGCCTTGAGCGTGTGTGGTTACCCCCACATTGGAGGGCTCCTCGTGACTCTGGAGCGGTGTGATTACCCCCGAATCGCTCCTGGGAGGTTTCCCAGGCCACAAACCTAAATACTAACTATTGAGTACTTAACCTTTACCGTCTTTATCAATCTCGTCTGTATGAATCTATAGCTTTAGAATAAACCACAGTAGACTTACCAGGGACGAGGTTAATGTTAAGCCAAAGCGCCCCGTTACAACACATCTGTCTGCTAGTTTGCCTCCTATTCCATAAAAAAAAAAAAAAATACACTTGTCTTGTCGATTTCTGGGGCGACGCGGATGAGGCGATATTAAATAAAACGTACGGGTTTCCCCATTGAAGTATGTTTATCGCCTATTAGACTTGTTCAAAAATATGAATAATCCACGTTTTAAAATTGTGTGTGCTAAAAATTGTTTAAAATGTGGAAGAACGCAAAATTGCCTTATACCTTTTTTGTTTTGAAGTATACGTATTTGCAAAGGCTAAGATTTACTATGGCGAAATTACTACTGAACGCCATAAAGAAAAAATATTTTTACTTAAATGACAAGCGATTTCTTTACGCCGCTGCGAACAAGGTCCTAGCCCAGGCATTAGTGATGCAATGTTGCACCAAATTGTAGGACAACATAACATCACGCCTTAATTCCCAGAGTGGGGTAGGCAGAGCTACAGAAATACCAACACCTCTAAAAAGTCCTGTTTAAAATTCTGTAACCACATTTTGCACAATCAAGAAGTTTACTAAGTATTTATTAGTGACAGGTTGCAAGCCCATCGCCTAACAGTAGGTACTACAAGATCTTATTCCCTTAGTCGCCTCTTACGACATCCACGGGAAGACATGGCACTATTCTAATTAAATGATACAAGTAATTTAATTAAAAATTATTTAATTCATCTAACAATGACTTACACTTATCCTTCAATATTTTAACAGCTTCAATAAATATAACATTGGGAGACATAGCCCCTACAGACTCCACATTAACTGAAAAGAAAAATAATACGTTTAGAGTTGTAACTTGGCTACCCCCGCCGTAGCTTTGCCCGCGGTAGACCGCGAAAAAGATGCCAATCAACTTCAAAGTAAATAATCATAAACAAACAGACAGGCGAAATAGTTAGGGTGTTAATTTTGTACACAAGTCAAAACGTGTTTCCATAGGTCGCAACCCTATTACTGAAGCTGGATCAGATTTTCATGTAGTTCTGTCTCTTTTTAAATCTCACAGGCATCTGCTATGCGAATCGGCCAGTCGGCGTCAATTTGCAACATAAGTTCGGCGCGGGCGGGAAAGAAATGGGGAGGGCGATAAAGCGCCTTTTACTAGCTCTTAAAAACTTGGGCTCATCCAATAGAGAACATGCATGAAAATCAGAATTGAGTTGATACGATTTAAGAGAAAATGAAAAAAAAAAGCATATGAAACGCTAGTATTGCACACTAAGTTTTGAACGGTTTATTAAGATTTTATATACATAGAATCAAAACTTGTTAAAATGTTAAAACTCCTTTTAATGTTTAGATTCTTTTGTCGGCATCCTCATTTTATTTACGTACTTAATATTTTAATTCAACTATAATGGCTTAAACATGGTAATTTACGAAATAAATGCAAATTTAAATTTATATTTTAAAAATGGATAACAGCGGTGACGTCATTCCTGTCGTCGATTTTGTAGTGTTTTTGTAGGGCGTCTAAACTAAGACTTAACGCTTACACAACAATTATTTCGCGTATACAGTTATTCCTCTCTTTCATAGCGCTTTCCAGAGAGCGTAAGAAGTAAATATATGCATGTTCCATATTCTAAGCATTGATTTATTAGAGGATACTTACATATAAAGTGATCCCGAACCCTAGTCAGTTCCACAGCATCCTTGATGTCGTCGTATCTAAAGACGTTCCTGCTGCAGGTGTCGTAGCGCGCGTCGCGCACGAATGCTTGCCCGTCGGAGTCCACGCCGATGACTCCCGGCGAGAAGCAGCTCTGGAGCAGCTTCGCTTGTTCGCCAGTCACTGCCCGCGTCAACTTGATCTCAGGCAAGAGGCGGTAGGAAGCAGTGGCTGTAGAAAAAAAGAAACATTATTATAGAGACAGAGTTAACGTTTTAGATCTATTAATTTATGTTACAGATTGTTTTTCTTTAATTTAAAAATCATTACAATTGAAATGAGAAAGTGAATTGATTTTGCAACTTCTGATAAATTCAATGACTGTAGGTACAGACATAGCGAATAATCCTTTCCCATCGTAAAAACTCTGAACATACGACTACTTCCGAACGATACCGACGTGTCTATGGATTATTGTATTATTAAGTGACGTGTTTGTATCAAATAAATAGAGTACTTTAGTTATCAGTGGGGTCTTCCGGTAACCTTCGGGGAGGGAAGATGGCCGATTGAAAAATGTCCGGCTTTTACTTTTGATTTATTATCTTTACTGTTTTACTCAACTCACTTGACATTGGCGAAATCACTGCGGAATATCGCGGTGGACCGCCATTAATATAAAAGAAGAAGTAGTTATCAGTGTCAAATGTCAAGCCACGAGTTTACAGTATATCACACTGAGATGTTAAAACCACCACGGTCAAATTAAAATCATAGGTTCAGCGGGTCGGGCGGTTGGGTGTGTTGTTTTCAGTTTTTGCATAACATGGAACCTTATCATTCAATTGTAAATGCCCCATGTGTAATTATAATAAACTAATGAAATGATTTTATTTAGGCTGCCTTTCTGCTACGAGCAGAACCAAAACAAATTGCCACAAAAACAAATTAATTTTATTAGAACCTTCGGAATGTGATTAAACTATTATGCACAGCTTTACGCTTAAGTGGGAAAACAGGTTCAACTCGTATCAAAGCAAACTTCCTTAGATAATATATATATATCCATATGATACTATGAAGGTTAATCAAGTGATATATGATATGATATCAATCCTCTTCATAGGCAATAAATCTGTTTAAGGATGCCATATTCTCTCTGGGTGAAATATCATGACAACGTCATTATTCTATTTTTCTATTGTGTCAATTAGAAGTGTATAAGTGGATACATAATTAAATTAATAACTTGGTAAAGATTATTGCGATTTTGAGTATGCCGAAAGTTAAAAAAAAAAACAGTCCTAAGTGGATTGAAAATGAGCTCGATATGACATTTGACGTTATTAAAACCATATTTTGTACAAATGTAAAACCAGTATGACAAGAAGAAAAAGTAGTGTGCAAAGACACATCGAGGGATCAATGCATTTTCATGTTAGTTTAATAATTTCAGTTATGGATACACCTTATCCATATTAACATTAGACACAACTACATGACATTAATGACATAAAAACAGCACACTCCCTCCTACCTCTGATTATAATAGAGAATAGGTGTATGTAGCTTCAAATTATTCTGGTATTAACCACTCTACATCGATTATTAATCTCGCGATGCGACCTTCTCCGACGTTGTCTTGGTGGGTACTGAGTCTGACTGAAGTAGCATGTCACACAAATACAAACATTTCTGAGAAAATACCATGGGAAAGAATTTTTAAATACATCTGTAGGTACCTATGTTGATGTCTTGCTTGTTTCAAAACAAACGATATCGTCTTTGACGTGTTTCCGTATTGTCAACGTTTTGATAACTCTTATGTCATGTAATGTACAATACCTAATGGCGACCAAGTCATAAACGATTCTAAAACACGTCAATCGGGATATCGTTATAACGCAGTAGAATAATTAACTGGGCGACTGATCTCGGGTATATGTGGACGACACTATTACGAGTAGATCTCAATTGGATAGTGCTCATCTGTACATGTAAAATACCCCGATGGCCGATTTTTCGGCGGAACCCGAATTTTCTCGAAGTGAAGTTGACGGCTTGACAGATGGATTTTTGACCCAACTCCGCAATTTTCATCAAAATCGTTAGCCGTTCTCGAGAGCTAGATTACAAATTATATGTAGGTACATATGTATATTGCTAGTTTAATCGTTTAGCATATGATATGGTGTTAGTATATCCTCCCATTTAGTTCATGCATTTTAAGATTAAACGTCAGTACAATTTAAGATTTTAGTTCATACAAACTATTTAAGACTTACACTCGTAAAGTATAAAACGAATCCTTGAGTATTAATATTAGCGTTTTAGATATTACTAGCGACCCGCCCTCGCTTCGCTCCGGGTTAGACATCCCTCCTCTTGAATTACTCTATCTATTAAAAAAATCGCATCAAAATCCGTAGTTTTAAAGATCTAAGCATACACAGGCATAGACAGACAGCGGGAATATCCTATGTAGTGATTATTATTATTTATTTACCATTTTACCTTTCATTCTCTCACTTGTGAACCATAACCAATATATTGGGAGTTTTCAAATAAGACTGAATCCATTGATGTAGAAATACCTATAAATAACGTTTTGAATCGACGACGGCACGTCCTGCCAATTAAGTGGAAAATCGCGTCAATGTATGAAAAGTTAAATTAGGTGGGCGGGAGTTCGTTAATTGTTTTTTTTTAAATTGAAACGTTGTTAAATTTAAACATCAAAAAAAAAAAATTACTTCTTGTGGTAAATAAGTAGCTCCATTGGTACCTTGTCGCTTTAATGCCTTTGACAGATTACAGCAGCAGTTCAAACATAACGTTAAAGTGACAAAGCACTAAAGTGTGCAGCTACTTATAAAGACGACGATACGAAAGCCCAAATTAATTCTTGCTCTATGCGAACTTGTCTTTTTATATCGTCTTTTCGCTATAGCATAGCACAAAACAAATGCCTTTATCTAATCAGTGGGTTAAACAACAATTAAAAAATAATAACATCACTCACAGCCATAGCAAGTACTAACGACTTGGCTATCTTGTCTGTTGTTTTGTGCGGTGAAATAATAATTACATCCTGCAAATTGTGTGTACACGAGTTGTGTTTTTATGCGTAAACTACAAAACATATATTTTTAAAGACTTAGATATTAATTATTAAAATTTTCGATTAATAGTATAATATTTACAATTAAATATTTTTCCATAGTGACAGCAACTTAACAACATTAACATCTTTCACCAGGGAAACTCAACTCGTGCCATTGTGTTGCATCTTGAGGAACTGATATCTCATTCCGTTGCTCCTGATCCCATAGTTGGAATGGGCTTGTGTTCGCCAAGATAACCTATTTTTTCTTGTATTAAACAAGTAAAACAAATCAATAGCAAGTATTTTGTGCCTACATATACTTTTAAATATTACTTACCCACGGGTGAAAACTTGGCATGGTCCTTTCCGATTCCTTTTACTGCAACCAAGTTGAGATCTAGCTCATGGCCGGGTCTCATCTTTGATATCAATATCTTGTCATGCACCGATCCAACGTCAGCCTCTTTGTGAACAGAGGCTTGATTTCCAATAGGTTGCCATTTTATTTGTGATGAGTAGACTAAAAGGAGATCAAAGAATTTTTAAATAAACGTCCCAATTTGTACCTGGAATAATTTTTGAGTATACTAGTTGATCATTTAATTTCTTTAACCCCTCATGTGCTTAGGCATGGATCCATGCTCAAAATTTGGATATCTTTTTGTATTTTATTTAAGCTTTAACCCCTTATATGCTTAGGCACAGATTCTGTGCTCAAAATTTGGATATCTTTTTGTATTTTTTTTAAGTTTAATTTCATGGACTATATCGTAATCAGAAGAGAGTAGAACTTGGTACTTTTTTGACCTCCCACATACGAGGGGCTAAGCTTTTAAGGATTATATCGTAATCAGAAGAGACTAGAACTTAGTTTTATTTTGACTTCCCACATACAATTATATTTTTCATTTACAAATACAAATACAAGCATATACAAATACAAGGTGACGTGACATTATTATCATTTATGTATTGTTGTTTACAGAAAATATTACTTATATCATTTGAAATGATTGAATGGTCTTGTTTCTATTAAACCTTTTCAACGCTATGTCAAATACAAAACCAGAGTGAATGTCAACTTTGCCTCATAGATACAAAGGTCTATTTTGTGCTGTCAACCATGACGGAAATATCTGTCAATGGTGTTGAAAAGGTTAATGATTCCCTAACGTTATTGCAGGCATTTGTGTTTAGAACTAAGACATATTTGCCTCACAAGGTGGGCTTCACAATGCATTTTGCTACACACTTTTCCATACTAATAATAATATATTAACTTCAAGGTATTTAGTTCCTGTTGATAACGACAGCAACTAAATATGGCAAGATTTGGATGATATTTTTTATGACATGGAGAAAAGGCTAAAGATCTTTCAGACTGAATATTTACCAGATTCAGTAAATAATAAATAAACAGACGAAACAGACTTACCACTGTGATTAATATACATGTCTTCAGTTCTGTAAGATTCCTTGGACTGGGATGTGTTTGTAGTACATTTGACTTTCAATGTAAACTCTAATGTGTCAAACTCTGTCCCTTCAGAGGCATCTACAAATAACAAACACAAGATGTATGACAAAAACATTGTTTCATGGGCCAAATGGGGATTACCTGTAATGTCAATCAGTCAGTTTAGTGTCAGTAGTAAAATAATTACCTTCAGGACGATATGCAAATAATCTTGGGTCTGCTTTTAATGGTATCAGCCCCAACCGGTGGGCCAGAACTTCATCCTGTATTATTGATGTATTGTTCTTAATCATGACCTTCTCAATAGCCATGCTCGGCACTTCGCTCAGCATCAGCCTCCGGAACGCGTTAGCAAACGCCGGCTGTATGCCGATTAGATCAAACTCCATTTCAGAGTTGTCCATCTTAACAATAACAATATTAAAGCCTTTAACAAACTTTTTGAAGTTCCACTTTTCGTCGGCCATTCCGTAATCATCAGGAGCATTCTGGAAAATTTTAGTGGGCATATGCAGTCTAAGATCTGAAATAATCTGGATACATAACTTTCAAAATAAAATAAGAAAACATCTTTAACAAAATATGGGGCCATCAATATAACCTCACAGTTTAATAAAAACAAAACGACATAATTTGTTTTACTTAAATAACATGAATTATGCACCATTGATTCACTTCGTATACTGAATGAAGTAGCAGAGAGGTTATAATCATGTGTTTATTGCACTACAAGTAGCCGTATAATAATATTGTGTAGCAAAGGACGTAAGAAAAGTACCTTTATGCGGAATTCCTCCAGTAATGCTTTAGGTTTCTTTTCACGCTTCGACATGTTTATTAATTACAGGTTATTTATTTTTACCAAGTTTTGTTTTGGTTGTTCAAGCGTGTATACCTACGGTATGTACGCACGCGGGAGACACTTGACAGTCACAAAAAAGCTTTTGACAGGATAGTGACAATGACAATGACACCTAACAGATGATTCGTTTTCGCTATTCGAGTAACTGGATAACGGATTTTTTTTGTTTTTGCTCTAGTAATCTGAACATATTACTTGTAAAGTTTCATATTAATATATGATATTTGTAACTCTAGTATACCTTAAAATAACGTTAATCTGATAATCTTTGCCGCATGAAAGAAACATCGTGTTGTAACCTGCAAGCAACATCACAATTTTATTATCTTAAATATGTACGTTTATAATTTGTTCTCTATAAATTCTGCCTCAATGTAAATGGTTAGTTATTGCCGCTCCGTGCCTCATACTTAATTACATAATTTGCTGAATCTAAATTCGCAATATTTCCAAACTTCAATAGACTGCTGTTAGTAGTCTACAAGGAAAAATGTAGCGAAAGTATCGGTGTCCCCCAAATGATATCTGCTTTACCGCTGGCGGTACTTATGCAACGGCCAGTGCGCCGGCGCCAGCATCAGTTGCAGACTAACTCTCCGCTTAGCTGCACCAACTTATCTTCAAAACGTTATCACACTTATGCGGTAATTTGATAGCTACGCGCGCGCCGATGTGTGGATTTTGATAGATTTAACGGTTGAATTTGAACGTGGGTCACAATGTACTTTCAAAAAGTTTTGTTTATCGTGTTTACTGTTGGATTTGCGTATCCAGGTGGGTTTATCAGTTTTACTTATCTTTTTTATTTAACTATTTAATGTATGACGTTACATACATACATACATACATAACATAATGCCTTTATTCCCAGAGTGGGGTAGGCAGAGCTACAGAAATACCAACAACTCTAAAAATACTTGTTGATAATTCTGTAACCACATTTTGCACAATCAGGCCAAGAAGATTACTATACTATCCGCAAAACCATCTGGCCGGTCAGGTCATAAATCATCGGAATTATGCTGTCTCTTTCACACCTGCACGGCTTATGGAGCGGGTCGAGCAGCAATAGGGCAGGTAGCGTTACGCATAAAAAGGAACGGTAGCCGACGTTTATTGCCCTACCGGCCAGATAGTTTTGCGGATAGTATAGTGTATTAGTGACAGGTTGCAAGCCCATCGCCTAACAGTACTAAAGTCAAATTAATTGGACACAAAACAATCCTTCTTGTACTCGAGCTAGCTTACCAAGCAAAATGGTTTAAAAAAACAAAAAACCGCCTTCAAATACCCAAAAAATAACTTAGGTATTTAAAAATTTTAGGCACATACCTAATAGGTTAGTCCAACTGAAGTCGGCTTTTTTGCTGAAAACATTGTGGTCGTCGACTTCAGTTTATTTAATTTTATTCTTTTTAGTGATCATAATACCAATAGTCCCAAATTTGAAAATCGGTCCACATTTGAAGGAGTAATCGGTGAACATAGTATACATAATTTTTTTTTTTACATACAATGAATCGTATAACTTCCTCCTTTTTTTGAAGTCGGTTAAACATTAGGTATATCGTCTGATGCGAAGTTCATACATTTGGATAGGTATGCAAAATTATGTGATGCACATTACATTTCGAAAAAAGATACACTGCAATGCATGTGCCTTTACGTACCTAGTAAAAATAATAATTCACTTAATTGTTGGTTTGAGGAATTACGTAAATAAAAAAAATATCCAATATAAAACATCCCGTCACCCGATCTTGTAGGCCATCGGTTTAAGAATTTCAAACTTAAAAGGTCTTTAATCGTAATATTCGGAATTCAAAAAGAGTGTTAAGTATTGAGTTTGTTAATTTATCATAGTAACCTGAAAACTTATAAAACTTATCAAGAAGTGTTAAGCCCCAATAAGCGTGTACGAACTAGGTAGCCAAGTCATAAGTTATTTCATCACTCCGACTATAATCAAACCTGAAGTTAAGGCGACAAGGTTCAAATTAAATACCTACTTTACAGTTACGTACACTTGGCGTTGACAGTATGTATGTTTTGACGACACGCTAGCCTAGTTGGTAGTGACCCTGCCTTCGAAGCTAGGGGTCCTGGGTTCAAATCCCGGTAAGGGCAGATATTTGTGTGATGAGCACGAGTATTTGTTCCTGTCTAGTATCCATAGTACAAGCCTAGAGCTTAGTTTGGGACTAGGTCAATTTGTGTGACAATGTCCTATGTGATTTATTTATTTATTTATGTACAGGGCCAAGATTCTACACCGTAAAACAATATCGCTTTTGAAGTGATATCGTCGTTTCGATAGCTCTTATTTGCTTGAAATAAATGGCGGCCGAGTTAAAACAACGTCAAAGGCAGGATTATTTTTACCTTGTAGAATAGAGGCATTCAGTGACAAAAACTTGTCATAGAATTCATTTTTACATTGCAAGGGTATCAGGGCGTCGACATGCGGTAATTGCACCCAATCAACTTTGGCCAAGATTGGATCTCAGTTCTGCTAAACCGAGTGAAGTATATGTAACGGACCGGTATTCATTATGTAAGAAAAATAAAACGAATAGTTATGCGCTCTGAACGCATTGGCATCTCGTGCTCTCATTTTGTCGACTGGATATCCAGAACATGACAATATAAAATCATGTTGCAAGAGTTATTACGACGAAATTAACATTAAAGTAAAGTGGGTAACGCAAAAGCATTCTAGAAATGCACACTTATGTGGCTATAAGTAGGATCAGGCCTACCTACGAGTAAGCTGTAAGCTGGCACAAATGGAATCAAAGAAATTATTTACCTATCAACGCAGTACCACATCACGCACCTTACATTACACTCTAGGGCTTCGCGCGGGCCTCACTCGACTGGCCATATCTATCTTATCTTAATATATATAAATCTCGTGTCACAATGTTTGTCCTCAATGGACTTCTAAAGCACTTAACCGATTATAATAAAATTCGCACACCATGTGCAGTTCGATCCAACTTGAGAGATAGGATAGTTTAAATCTCAAATTATAGTCGCAATTTTAATTTATTGCTAATTATTTGTCTATTACTTGACAGTCATGCTTTCACGCAAAAACTACTTGACGAATAATCATGATTTTTTTTACACATATATTTGGGAGGTACTAGAAGTTACATAGGATACTTTTTATTACAAAAAAAAATAATTACAAAAATTCAAATAAAAAATGACAAGAAAAAAAATGCAGCGGGCGAAGCAGCTGGCGGGTCACTATACTAATATATAAAGCTGAGAGAAGCTTTGTTTGTTTGTTTGCTTGGACGCGCTAATCTCAGGAACTACTGAACCGATTTAGATGAAATTTGGTATGGAGATAACTTAGGTCCCGGGGAAGGACATTGGGATACTTTGTATCCCGGAAATTTGATCAGTTCCAGAGGGAATAGTGATAACCGAGGTTAGCTTTATACGACTCTGAACTCGACTCACCTGCCTGCTGCCTAATTGAGAAGGCACGCGCTAAAATGTGTTTGTACGCTCCGACGGGACTTCTTAAAATTGCCGGATAAAACTTCACTTTTGAGATCGACTCTGCGCTGTGTTGAGAGAATAACCCCCCGTTATCATTTCTAGGCGAATTCTTCACTTCATAATAAATAGGAGATATATAAAAAACAAGCTTGATTTGAAATTAAAGGTTTAAATGCATGCATTTCGGAAATGTATCATTGATACTTATATTTTGACTAGTGACCCGCCAGCGGCTTCGCCCGCAGCAATTTTTTTTTCTTGGCAATACTTTTTATTATTTTTGTAAAAAATGTATTACTTTTTTTAGTAAAAGGTATCCTATGTTACTTCTATGTGTACAAAGTTTCATGATGATTCGTCAAGTAGTTTTGTTGAGAAGCAAGCGGATAATAAATAGATATTATTTACTCTGACCGATAATATTATGAGACGCGATGGGTGACAACATTTTTAAGTCAAACTAGGAACCCTTATAGTTTCGCCATGTCCGTCCGTCAGTCCGCAGCCTAGCTCAGAGACTCTTAGTACTATAGAAAGCTGTTTGGTATGAATAATATATATGTATAAGTACTTCCCCTACACGTAACGTGGGGATGTATTTTTTTTCTCGTCTACCCCGTAGTGTGGGATGTCGTTGGATAGGTCTTTCAAAAATATTGCGGGTTTGGAAAAACATCTTAAATGAAAGAGCATAAGTATAGTGAATTTTAAAGGAAAACTATCACGACCAAGTAGACATCATTGGTTCTTGAGATACATGCGATTAAAGTGTTTACACCTACTAAAATCATCTAAGACGGCATCAATTGACTTTAAAATTAGTTATTAAGTACTTGTTGATTTTTATGTTTGTAGTACTTAAAGGCTTCAGAACCCTATACTGAGCATGGTCCGACATGCTCTTGCCCGGTTTTTTTTCGAAATACCGTTTAGTTTTTATATTTTGTATTGTGAATCACCTTTGTACCAATTTCACCATACAATGTTAAATTTAACCAATCTTAATCGACTTTCATACATTTTGACAACTGTTAACGCTCTAATCGTATGTTAAGTGGGTAATAGCGTATGGTGAAATTGGTACTTACTGTCGTAGATAGGTCGACTTTCAATTAAGTATGATGACTGTATTTACTCTGCACAAACCAATAATTTATCCTACTCATTAATTCCTTATGTGTCAACTCTAATATACGAACTATGTATTATATTCAAGTAGGTAAAAGATTCATACCTACGTACTGCGACTAGACCCCAGAAACGGAGTAAGTACAAATTTTACAAGTTGGACTACATAACTATTTAAATAAATTAACTTACCTTAATTAAGACTGTACGTAAAAAAAGGTGCGTATAAATTTGGGTCAATAATGACCGAGACCTCTCGCTCTTGGTCAACGTAACGCCTTTGTTTCGCAACGACTTGCTCTTTAGCTCATGCTCTATAAAAAACGTAATATAGACATTAAGTTAGTAAGTCCAAATCACCTACCACAACTTATTGTTCCATGGAACCCTGTGGTTAGTTCTATCGCTTATATTCAAATTCTCTTGATAACCAATAGTTCTAATTAAAACGAGAACGATAATTGGCTGCTAGTGCAACTTGCCTGCAATTTAACTTTTACTGATTGCTAATCGCCATGGCGATCCAAGTGAAACAGGCACCTAATACAATTCGTACCCAAAAACTGCTTCTCAATCTGGCGGTTGTACCATGTTGCAACTTAGGAACACTGTAGATCCACTGACAGTGCCACGTCAAATCCTTTAGTGCTAAAAAATCTAGGTAAATACACCTACAGTTCGCTGCTGTGATGATGGTAATATTCGAAAAAGTTACTTTCTGCAGGAATAAAATGAAATAAAATAAATTGCAATGAATACTAAACTTAGTATTCATACGTATGTACGTATGTTATAGGTACGTACACATACGCTTTGCCGTAGTCAAGTAAAAAACTAGTTCACCTAAACGTTAACGGTAGGATTTCATTGCATTAATGTGATATCAGAGACAATTATATCTGTCTGGAGAGAAGACAACGCAGGCATCTGCATTAAATGCATTATGAAACCGGCTCGATTAGGCCGGTTAACCTACTTCTCGCTGCATTTTCGACGACCTTGCGAGTTCCTACCGTCGCGTCCGTCCCGCTCTCACATGCATCAACAGTGAGACCTTTGCTCTGGGCTTTCGTCGATGATAACATTGATAACCGTACATCGGCGGCTCTACTTTGAAATCCGTAATTCCAACTTCGGGTTGCCCCGTCGCTTTTTTGCAAATTAATTACGCATTGAGAGCAAAAGGGATAGCAATAGACGAAGTTCTAATTACGGATTTCAAAGTAGAGCCCCCGGTCAAGATAGGATGTTCGGTAGGGTTGTCGACGATGTCTTATCTTATCTACTAAAACAATATAAGTTTTTACTGAATATTTAGGTATAAAGGTTATTCTTTTGATTGAACTATTGGTTCCTTCTATTCATTACTGAGATCACTTCATTCCCAGGCAAGCTACGCAATAGTGAGCTATCACTAGTCATAGGTAGGTACAGTCAAAGCCATGTCTTGTCCTTACGGGTCAACGCCTGCAACCGATCGGATAATCAAATCAAGGGCTCTCAGATCGGACGCAGCCGTGGTCGCGGGGAAAAACTAGCTACCAAATAATTATTTATTAGGTACTTAAACACAGAGCACTTACTACAAATGTAGATTTAAAAGTTTGAGTTTGGACTACTTTCAGAGCTGATATCTCTTAAACGGACCAACATATTTTCATGAAATCTTGCTAAGGACCGTCCAGATTGATGAAGCTTAATTTAAAAAAAACCTACGTCCATTTCCGCTCATCCGTTTGGGAGCTACGTTGCCACAAACAGACACTCAGATAGAGAAGCTTAAAAATCGTGAAATAAAAAAATAAATAGTAAATTTAAAAAACCCCCGGTTTAAAACAGTCTGTAAAAACCTCTTAAAAGTAAAAAATTATATGTCTTGGCCCTGTAAGTTTAATTATAAGTCGGTATTAATGTTTTGATACAAGCGTGGTTACGTAAGAGTAAGGGCTGATTGTTTAATAAGTAGGTCGTTAGCTGAACACTGCCACTAACTGAAGTGACTCGTCGGGGGACCGCAAAGCAAATGAAATTATATTAAATACCCCAGCTACTTAGCGGTCCCCAACGTGTCAGTTCAGTTAGTGGCAGTGTTCAGTTAACGACCTAGGTACTTATCAAACAATCAGCCCTTACTCCTACGCAACGACGCTTGGATCAAAACATTAATACCGACTTATAATTAAACTTACAGGGCTAAGACATATATTTTTTTACTTTTTAGAGGTTTTTACAGACGTTTTGAGTCGGGTTTTTTTTTACATAGGTTATATATTTTTAAGAGCCATCCAATCTGAAGGATAGAGCATCCGATCTCTCACAGTAATTAACACACAAGTTTACAAACATCGGCGGATAAAACAATCAAATACAAACGTAGGTGGTTATAATATACCAATGTTACATCCTATTCGCTTAAGATAATATTACCTACTTAAGTTAAGTAACGTCTGTCATTGAACTATGCGCACAATCATCATTGTCTGTCTCCGGCAGTATTCAATTCATCCAGGACCGGGCCCTCAGATTTCTATACAATTAGACCCTATATTGCCGACCCTGGGCACCGAACGTGGTCACATGAAACGACGATAGGTAGGTACATAATTGCGCGCCTGCGTGCTTATAAAAGCGTACAGTTGTACCTATACCTATAGATATACGAATATACATATAGGTAGCCTCTTGCTTGGCTAATGAACACTCGCGTAGAAATAGCTAAAAATAATTACATATTGTATACTAGTCTTAGATAAACTATGGACCTATTAAGCATTCGGGGCACATGAACGGGTTCAAATATTACCTAAACTACAAATCGAATATAAATAACGGCCGAGTTAAATGAAAAATGCTTGTTTTAAGTGACAATATTTAATAAACATATTATAAACGAAGGATTTTCCAACAAGGTTCTTAAGTGTAACTTTTTCACCACATCTGTGAAAACAGCCCAACGCATAAGGATAGATGATGCTGTGCGCCCCCAGAGAAATAATCGTGGTGCTCACTGCTCCGCCGAAACTGGAAAACCAGCCGAAGTACCTACTCATATCTAGGCTTGACATTATATGATAAGGCATAAACATGATAAGGCACTCTAGGCACCAAACAAAGATAAATGAAATGACCGTAAATCATAGTTATTTCTCCGTTCCTCCTACTCGGTAATCCACCAGTAGCGGCTCCCGAAGCGGGCGGGTTGGCGCGGGCGCCGGTCGGGCAGCTTCGGCGTGGGGTCGTCCACGGTGACGCAGGGACAGGGTGGCGCGTCGGGCTCCTCACTTTTGCTGTCGTGAATGCGCCCGCGACAGAAATACCCAAATGTAGGCCGCCGCGAACATACCTTGTCCCGCATGCAGTCGTCGAACACCTTCTGTGTGTTCCGGCAGTACTGAAAACTATAGTCTCCGGAACTCTTATCGATGCAGTTAAGGTATTGGTTATACTCGTCGGTGCAGTGGTTCTTTATCTCCCGGAACACGTTGAGCGTGCAGGCGGTGACGCGCTTCCCGAGCTCGAGGCAGGACCGCGGGTCCATGGTCTCCTGCCGGCAAAGCATGAACTCGTTGTTCACGTTCTCGCATAACTTGCCCAAGTGGGGTGCCGCGGACAT
Organism: Acleris holmiana; assembly: GCA_949316455.1. Lineage (NCBI taxonomy): Eukaryota > Metazoa > Arthropoda > Insecta > Lepidoptera > Tortricidae > Acleris > Acleris holmiana. The sequence goes on from OX438778.1 coordinate 12,587,194, forward strand.
CAGGCCCGCCGTCGACACATTCACCTCCGCCACGTCTAATTCAGCAAACCCAGGAATTTCTACTTGATTTGTTACCACCATGTTTAAATACTCTGAACAACAAGGTACTTAATCAGGAAATTAAAACTTTATACGACTAGGAAAAAATATATAGTAATTCACTGACAGTAATGTGACACACGTCGTGTGATTTTGGTTGTGATCGGAAGTGTTGTATTTAAAATTAATTTCAAAATAAGCAGAGCAAATAAGGTTGCATTCGAAGAATTAGATACGTCAGATCAGAGTACAATCCTAACGTTTTTCTTGAGGGGTTCCGGTCACCTTCGGGGAAGGAAGATGGCCGTTTGAAAAATGCCCGGCTTTTACTTTTGATTTATTCTGTTTACTAATTTACTCTATTCACTTGACATCGGCGAAATCACTGTGTGGCCGCCATTAATTAAAAAAGAAGAAGAAGAGAACGTTTTTCTTTTCTATCGCTCAAAATTAATGGAATGGAAATGGACGTTGACCACGTGGTTTATCGTAACGCACGAGAATGTCTTCTCATACATTTTGAATGATAGAAAAGAAAAACGTTAGTAGCGTCACAGAATAAGTAATAGTACTACGGTAGCGTTTGCATCTTGGCTAGGGCGTCAGGACAGTCGTGAGGGCAATATTCAAGAACGCTCCTATTCCTTTGGTTCCACAATATATACGGAATATACAATAAAATACAATAAAAATACCTACTTTTTATTGAACACCAAATACAAAACCGCATGAAAAGTAAATACAAAGAAAATTTACAACGTGAGTTAACAGGCGGTCTTATCACTATACATATAAGATATTGGTATGGTCCGTATTAACACCAAGTCACAGAATAGATAATAGTACAAGACCAAATCCACTGAAGTAGGACCCGCAGCCGTCGGTAAAACATAATATGTTTCATATTTATTAAGTATCTTATATCGAAATAGTACTCGCGCCTTAAGTACATCCCTCCAATCAGTCTAGACGATTTTTTCGCCTTATTCTATAAGCCTGCTTTAACTGGACATCCGAGACGTGAACGCCATTTGAAAGAACTTCCGCTCCCGCAGAATTTTGTCACAAACTATTTTAGTATTTAGGCCCTTGTTTCTATTGTTTCAGGGGTTGACGGGCAGTCCGTAGTGTGCCCAGCGGTGCGCACGACCAGCGGCTGGCTGGACCTGTTCCCGCTGCCATGCCGCAAGTCCTCCGAGTGCCGCACGGTCATGGGCCCCAGCCACGTCTGCTGCAAGGGATTCTGCACCAAGGGTGTCAGCAAGCCGGCGGAAATTCGGTGAGTGCGCGGTCGCCATCGTACAAGAAGAAACGACACAGACAAAAATGTAGTAACTTGTAATTCATTCAGCCGTGTTAGAAGTATGAGCTCATCGGTAGACGCTACGTTTTAAATGGATGTTACAAATTTACGACAGGGTTCTATAGTGGCTCGACATTAACAGTTCGCGACCGTTTCCATTTTCTCCCCGACAATGTCAATATTTTAGGTACTTGATTCGCGGATTAACCAATTAATTCGGTAAATCCATGGCACTATACGATCGAGTCAGAGATCGAGAGATTTAATTTGGCCGTGACTTTATTACACAGCAAACATTATTTGCCGTAGTTAACTAGACCCACTAACTACGCTCTTTAGTAGTGCAATAAAATTGCACTCTTTCTTTCGTAACGTAAGATGGAAACGTCACAATATGTCTCATTTCGTTACATTTCTCGCAAATGTCGTGACCAATTTCTATTGATTATAAACGTTAAACGGCAATAAAGTTTGCGACAGTTGCTTGTTTATTGACCTTGATTTGTTTATGTTCGCGTTAAATTAAGTTAATTCTGAAAGTATGTAGGTGTTTAATAGGTCATACACACTCTTAAAAACAAAAGTTGTCTCTCCTGTGGTCAATAGTTACGAGCTTGTGTGCATAAGTTATGTCATTATATGATAGGTCTAAAGCAGTCCTGACGGTGTTGTTGCGGTAATGGGCTTAGCCAGAAAATTAGGCCTTAAAAACGTTAACTTTCGGTGTGTCCACAGGAAAGACGGTAACCTAAATCTGTGTATGACCCTAGTATTATTTTACTGTCTTTTGCATGATCATTAAATCATGGTTAGGTAATTGTAAAAAGCTATATTATCCACTGGTGTATGAACTCGGCAAGGTAAATGAAGTATCAGTATCTTAAATTGTGCCTAATTTACAATCGACGGTAAATTGCAAGCCAGTAATTTGTTTAGGAACAACTTATGTAATAAGGTGTAAAAAATCTTCTAATCGTCTGTTGCTGTATTGTTATTTTGTACACGACACGGTTCTTACCTTCAGTTTTCAAGGTAGGTGTATGTACGTCGACTATGAAGTATTTATTTTTAATAATGGGAGACCTTAAACTTGGTCGAGAATAGGACTCAACAGAATAGATAATAGTACAAGCATTGAATCTAAATTAAGCTTTACGGCACTGATTTTAGGTTCGTCATATTAACAATAAATGCCAGCGTAGTAACCATCCTCAATGGCTCGCAGAACTAATGGCAACTATTTTATACATATAGACGATCAAAATATGCTCTAAGCTCAGACAGCAAAGTCAGATTATGTAAATCCTAAAAACAAATCTATCTTTTTTTGCTCTGAACATCGTCGGTAAACATCCTAGCTTTGCCGTCGCCAATTGCAAAATCGCCGCTGGCCGGGTACAATGGGCGATTTGTTCTACCAGCGGTATTAGAAACCGCTAACGATCATTAACTCAGAGAGCTATGTTCCCCGATCGTGAGAGACACAGTCTTAGGTTGAAGAGAGAACCGTATTCTTATATTTTCTCTAAAATTTAATCGACAGAATCTATAAGACATCGAAGCAGTTAGATCTAGTAGTGACCCTACCTACGAAGCTAGCAACCTCGGGTTCAATTCCCGGTATGGGCAAATATTCGCGTATTGAGCCATCGTTTTAAGCGCGAGTATTTGTGTTCCTATTTCTCTATATACATATTGTAAGTAAGTTTATCGTTACCTACAGAAGCTATATATGCAGCCTAGAGCTTAGTTTTGGACAAGCAAAATGTGTAAGGTTGTCCCCTAAAATTTATTTATTAAGTCGAATGAAAGAGGTCGCATTAAAACAGGCCGGGAAAAAAAAGTGGCGCAAATTCGCCTCCGCGCCACACCGCTACCCTCAATTAAGATACTAGTCGCGAATTCACCCGCTTTAAAAACATAATTACGACATGAAGTCAATCAGTTTCAGAATTACTCTTGACTAAGAACTTTTACTTGAAAGGAGTCGTAAGTTCATAATTGCCGGGCGCCAGTCTAAGCCTGTGTGTCGCCATGCCGCTGCCACTGATAGACGGGTTCCTTGATAATTATCAGGCGCTAATAAATAAGTAGGAGTCTTTTAAAGATAAAAAATAACATTGACTATGGATAGATATTTTTGTCGGATTTATTAATAATTTAACTGTGATTTGTAAAACACTTTTTTTTCATTATGTCTTAAATTTTGTTTCGAATAAGCTTCGATCGAAACGGCTCAACGGATTTCAGTTTATTAACTCGGGGTTTCAGGGGTTCAGGGTTTTTACTGGATTATTTACCTAAAAATTTTCGTATATTTTCCAATTCGATTATTTAATAAGTAGTCAAATTAATCTAAGATCGTAGGTAGGTAGAATTAGCAAAATGGAACTGTAACCAATTATAGAACTGTGTCAAAGTAACATTTAGTTTGTCAATTCTTATGATTTATAACTTCACTGCGACAGTTCTATTCACGGTCAGGATGCCATTTTGTAGACTGTAACTAGCCTTTACTCTCAAGCATTTTTGCCTTCTTTCCTGGGGAATTAAATCTGCATATCAGATACCTCTGTGAATGGTTTAAAGGATATAGTTGCCGGGCCACAAATTGCAGCAAAACATGGCCCGTTTAGAATCCCCATTATGATTAGCCGCTGGGGGGTGATTCTCACAACACAGCGCTGCGTCGATCTCAAAGGTGAAGTTTAATCCGGCAAGTTTAAGAAGTCCCGTCGGAACGTGCAAAATACATTTTTGCGCGTACCTTTTTAATCAGAGCTGGGTCAAAGAGCTTGCATAGTGCCTACTATCTATACCATCAGTACGTGACCTATTTAGGTACTAAAACTATTAAATATAATCATGGTTTTCGGGCTGGTCTCTCGTTTTTAGAGTTCCGTAGTCAAACTAGGAACACTTATAGTTTCGCCATGTCTATCCGTCCATCCGCAGCCTAGCGCAGACAGACTCTTACTACCTACTAGAAAGCTGCAATTTGGCATGAATATGCATATTAGTCACGTCAACAAAGTGGTAAAATAAAATGTAATTTTTTTTTTAGGGTTCCTTTCCTACACGTAACTTGGGGATGTATTTTTTTTTCTCGTCTACCCCATAGTATGGGTGTCGTTAGATAGGTCTTTCAAAAATATTGTGGGTTTGGAAAACCATTTTTTGATTAAGGGATCCGTTTATGAAATATTAAGCTTTAAAGCGCTTATTTTTGTTGAGTCAAGTGTGTGTGGCCCCTACAGCCAAAACTACAAATACAAAAAATCTGGAAAACATGATAAATGAAAGAGCATATAATTAATTTTAAAGGAAAACTATCACGACTAAGTATACATCATTGGTTTTTGAGATACAGGCGATTAAAGTGTTTATACCTACTAAAATCATCTAAGACGGCACCAATTGACTTTAAATAGAAAATTAGTTATTACTTGTTGATTGTTATGTTTGTAGTACTTAACGGCTTTGGAACCCTACACTGAGCATGGTCCGACAGGGTCTTGCCCGGTTTTCCTTTAACCTTTTGAATATTCATCTCATCTCTGGCGCAAACGGTCGCAAACTTTTTAATATCCAGCCACAATTGAACCGATACTCTTATTGCTATTATGTATTATATTACGAACTCGATGAATAATTATTAACATACACTTTAAAATTAAGTATTACACCACTTCTTGTATTGTGTAACTTATAAGTGATCGATATACCAGTAGCACCAGCCAACCATTTATTTAATACTTTGCAATTAACCACGCTATAATTATCACTCTAACTCTAACGCTTTCACGGTAGCTGAACCAATTCTACTTAAGTATTATGTATTGTCTAACTAACATGTATGTACTTATTGCACACAGGCAAAGGGCAATTTCTGCTTCTCAGCTTTGGACACAGTTTTTTTAAGATGGTTTCAATATAGAGTATGCGTTGCAGTGATATTATAAAATAACATGCTTTAGATTAGTCGAGACGGAACCTCAAGGACCACTCGATTTATCCTTACTAATATTATAAATGTGACAGCGTGGATGTTTGTTACGCTTTCACGCAAAAACTACTTGACGAATCATCATGAAACTTTGAACACATATTCTGGGAGGTACTAGAAGTAACATAGGATACTTTTTTAATAAAAAAACAATATTCTTTACAAAAATTAAAATTATAACTGTCAAGAAAAAAAAATTGCAGCGGGCGAAGCCGCTGGCGGGTTGCTAGTAGTAGGTACAAAGGTAGCAAATAGCTCGAGTAAGGTATTGCACCGGTGAGCCTTATGCCTTATGCGATGCCAAACCCGTATTCGCAAAGGTAAGTTGTGGAGGAAAACATAAGAAATCCAACAAAGATTTCTCGAATTTTAGTATATTTAAGAAATTGAAGTTTAGTTTTTAACAACAAAATTCTTCAATAAATTGTGCTCACTCTATTCGTCATGCACATTGTTTTCAAAATCCTTATTTATTTATATTATTACTTTTATGATAGCGTAAATTTTGTTTGGACCCAGCCGTGGACTACTCCTAGGCACTCGCGGCCTACTGGTTGGGAACCATTAAATGATTTCATAATTTTTATCAAAAACAAATAATCAATTCAAATTAATTTTGCTTTATAAATCAAACGTATAAAAACTGCAGTACCAAAAGAACAACTTAAAACGGACTATTTGCAAACTAATATCAATCTTGTCACCTTACAATAAGGTTCATTAGTTGACCACTAATAACTGTGTTGTAATTAGTACATTGCAATATCAAGCAATATCTTATCTTATGGTTGAGTAATTATAATCCTTGCTTAAAATGGCATTTAGGTTGTACCTCACTTCTCGCTCGGTTCTCTGTCTTTTCGCCGACAAATCTTTGACAAATACATCGTTTCGCAACCTATTCATTTGCCAACCCGCTTTTTTTCTGTAAGTACCAATATTTCAGGATTTTTATAAAACTAACCTTACCTAACCTATACCTATGGTTCTACACAATGGTCCTGAAATAAATACAGAATTATTTACAGTTTCGGAATAAAACGCGGGTTGTCAAATGATAAGTTTGTGAAATGAATAATTTGTGAAACGTTGGTTATGAAATGATAGGGGACCCTAGCCAAGATGCAAGCGCTCCTAACGTTTTTCTTTTCTATCACTCAAAATGTATGGGATGACATGACAGTTGACCACGTGGTTAAACGTAACGCACGAGAATGTCATCCCGTATATTTTGAGTGATAGAATAGAAAAACGTTAGGAGCGATTGCATCTTGGCTAGGGCCCAGGATCCCGTTGCGTACGCCAGCTATTCTCAAAGTGAGCTCCGCGCAGCACTGCGCTCGGTCAGCAAGGCCTCTGCAAGTGATTCGTCCAAAAAATCGTAATGTAAAGAGAGAATTATTATTTTATAAAAAAAAAAACAAAGTTTTGCCTTATTCGGGGCTCCTTAAAAATTAGGTGGACCAAAGAGTTCCATCGCTAAAAAGGTTTGAGAACTGCTGGCTTACGCAATATTTGCACTGAACCGCACGAGCGGGAACTTCTTGTGGCTCGGCTCCTGAACCAGCAAAATATTAGGTAATCTCAGCAAAAACTTGGTTATTCAAAGTAACCTAACATAAGCTTTGCACGCACTAGCTCGCGTGGAGATTTGTGCCAACGACCTGCTTAACGCGAGACTGTGGCTAACAGATTCAACCTCCTAGACACGAATCATAGATATAACACCATAAGTACACTTTAAAACCAATTACATGTCCCTCGCTAAGTCAATTTTGAACAGGGGATGGGTCATACACACTCTTAAAAACAAAAGTTGTCTCTCCTGTGGTCAATAGTTAAGAGCTTGTGTGCATATAAGTTATGTTTTTATATGATAGGATTGATAGCTCTAAAGCAGTCCTGAAGGTGTGTTTGCGGGAATGGGCTGAGCCAGAAAATTAGGCCTTTAAAAAAGGTTAACTTTCGGTGTGTCCACAGGAAAGATGGTAACCTAAATCTGTGTATGACCCGGATACGACTATAACCAACTAAGGACAATTTTGCTATTAATGATTGGCCCAAATACATATTATATTAATGCTCTAAGCATGTGGTAGGTATATAATTAACTTAGCATGTTGGGTTCTAAATTAGGGAGCTACCTATTAATTTTTTGCTCATAGTTTAACCATTGCATGGGGCTAACTAACCATTTTAAGTGTGATGTATTTAGATCAGAATCGTTTTTCTAAAGACTTATTTTCATTGGTCGATAGTCGGCATACTAAAGCAGAACGTTGCGTCGTTAGAGTAGCCTCCGGTATAATCGTGTGATAACTGATAACCAACTTGCAATGTATCTTTTGATACTAACAGCGGGTCAATAATATTGCACATAATGTTGGGCTGTTTTGACAACAACTTGCAATGTATCTTTTGATACTAACAGCGGGCTATAGACCAATAAACATGCGTCTTAAGTATGCAATGCAACTTTATGTGCTTAATATATTTGTTTCAAAATGTCCATAATCATCAGGAAAGGAGGCTGATGGCAAATACGAGTATCAGGTAGTGACAGGGGGAAGTAGGGATCGCGTGTTGCGGAGATAATAATACCCAATCGTAAAACTAGTTAAACTCTCATACCACTATTAATGTACCCAAGTCTAAATTTCACATGTGTATTTTTTTTGGCAAGGTGCTAAATGAAAATAATTTTGAAATTTGGAAATGTTAGATAAGTTTAGCTTAGGTGGGGGGTCGGGTTCTCCTAGTAGTCTTCTAGTATCTGATATATGTATAAATAATAGTAGCTTAATTTTATGTAGGTAGCTTACCGCTAGTAGGTAAGAAGCTGTATTAATTGTTATTGTTGTGTACCAAATTATATGAATGTAAAAAATAATAATTATATTGTAGTTATTCTATTCAAACGACTTAATAATAGATTAGGCTAGTTTCGTTACATTCAGCTTATGCCTTAGTGTTAAAACAAGTTATTACTCGTAATTCCAATGCCATGAGCTCCCTAACCTAACCCATTCATCTTCAAAGTCATCCACACGCGGTGATTTTATTTATAGAACCGTGACTAACGTTCAGTCGAGCACAAGCACGAGCACCACTAGCACTACCACCACCCCCAGTACCACCACAACCACCACCAGTACCACCACAACCACTACAACGCCTCCCAGTACCACCAGCTCGACCACCCCGAAGCCAACGACGACGGAGGCGCTGAGGCCGTACTTCACGTTGCTGCCCATCCTGAGCTCCCCAGCGACCACGCCCAAGCCTAAAGCACCCACCAAAAAAGGTAACAGAGTCGCGATCAAGTAGCTTGCTTCAAGCAAGCGTTTACACACCATTTGTTTAGGTACCTAACTGAACAAACCGAATCCTCGTTGCTCTGTAAAACAGCAAATCTAAGTTGTTTTGTCAACCTCTGACGTAAAGATAAAGATATTATTTCTAGTTTCTAAAGCAAAAGACATCAACGGGCACGCAAGCCAATTATGTACCAAGAAGGAGAATTAACATTTACCATTATAGGTGCTTGTAATGCCGAATGGATGAAAGATATTCATAAAATTATCTTTTCTCAGCACTGCTCGGAAATATGAATAATATCATCTGGTTTGGGGTCAGAAAACGTCACTTTCATGACATACCGTTTTAATTCATACAAAATAAAAATATTATTGGCCTAATTTCGTAAATAATGAATATATAGAAAAATATATTTATTTCCTCGTAGTAGTTGAGAAAATCCACTATGTCTGCCTCGGCAGAAAGTGAAATTTATGGACTCGTACACTAGAGGGCGTCAACTACGTCTCAGCCCTCTATCTATAGTCTCTAGTTCTCTACCCTCGCTACCTTAGTAATAGCTACCTTTTAGTTTCATACTAAGAAGATGGTTGTGCACTCAATGTTATACTCGTAGTGCTGTGCTGACAAGAATTACAATTAAGCAAAAAGTTAAGCGACATACATACAGTAGTTTAAAACAGTGAGATATAATGCTCACTATAACGAAGTCTTCTATTATTTTCGTGGGTTGGTAAGGCACGGTAAATTGTCTATTACATCATAATCGTAATAAATTGAACAGAGCGCTCAAAAGAAATGTTACAATGATGTCATTAGCTCCGCTTGTTAGCGGTCAATTGTTTTATATCAAGTGTTCACTGTCACTCAGTAATTGGACCAATTTTTACTCACCAAGTTAGCTGCAATCTTTAATAGCATTATAGTATCTAATAGTAGATAATTAACCCGCACTATAGGTACTCAATCAACATATTCCAAGACCCCCTCATACTTTGGTGCTTTCGGTACTTGAGATGATTGATAATTTTTATTAGTATGTACCTACTCGTATGTTGGTCATTTCCAAAAAAAAAATTACACAGTTAAAGGGCTTAATGAAAAAAAAACCAACGCATCCTTTGTGTTACGAAAGTTAGTCATACAAACTATATGGGTAACTTTAGTTACACTAAGAAATAAATTAAGTTTTGTTTTAATTAAAGCTCTTAACGATGCACATTTTTTTTGAACGTTTCTTGTATGTATGCAGCACAGTATTAGTCGCCAGAATTAAAAGTTTTATAAGTTACGTCTTGTGTTTGGGCTGTTCGACGCCCAACTGTAAACAAAAATTACACTTTACAGGGTAAGCCCTGAAGCAGTTTTAACTTTAACTTTACGAGTTGCACCAAGAAGTTTAGACGCGAAGAGCTCAGTGGAATACCCGTATGCGGTCAATGTACAATCGGCAAAATGGAATCCTGACCCACTACAGAACTGTGTCACAGTGACATTTAGTTTGTCAATTCTTACGATTTGATTGATAACATCATTGCGACATAATTTTATGGTGGGTCAGGATCTCATTTTGATGTTGTACCTTATAACTAAATGTTTGATTAATCGAAGCACCCTACTCGTAGCTACCGCAGCCAAAACACAGACCCAGAAACTGGTGTGCCCCAAGCCGGGGCAGGCCCCGTTCGTGCTGTTCCCGGTGCCGTGCGAGAACAGCGCGCAGTGCCGCGTCAGCAGCGGCCCCGACCACGTGTGCTGCGAGGCGCGGTGCTCCAGGGGGGTGCCCGCGCCGCGCTCCGCGCCCGTGGTCCGTCAGGTGCCGCATCAACGTAAGGACTGACACCTAACTACTGTCCTAAACAAAAGATGCATGATAAAACTTTTATTTTATGCTTTAATCACACACATACAATTGCCATAAGTGGAGAAGAAACAATATCAAACCAACTTTACAACTAGGAACAATCTCAATCGCATGTTGCGTCGCGGCAATACAAAAAGGTCGTGCAAAAAGTACTCATGGCTCTGTGAATAGCATTGCTCTAGTGAGCAAAACACTGGTAATCTGCCACATCCCCGGGAAGTATCCCAACATCATGGCTTTGTAGTAACAAAGCCATGATGTTGTATAAGAAACAAATAAAAGTGATATATATTAGTAATCAGTGTAATCACATTAAAAAAACATAAATATCAGTAGGTAAACATCAGAAAAAGTATGAAAGTTATGCAAGTACAAAGGTACTTTTAGATACTTTGGTGAGCACGAAAAAGGCAGAACAGTGCGATAGCTCTTATAAAGGCTTTTGAGTTTGTACAGTCGAAATCAGAAGTAGCTATATGCCTACGTTTTACTTAGTAAATAGTCGCAGCGATAAACAGTCAAGGACTTTCATTGTTTTGCCACTATGGAACCCTGTCCTAATGACAGCGCCAAACCACATGAAAGAAAGCTAAAATTAATGATTAACGCTGTCATTGTGACAGGGTTCCATAGTGGCATAACAATTCAAGTCCTTGAAACAAACGCACTAAGAGCGGAGGTGCGCGTTGCGGCGCATTCCTAAGGGTCTCTCAACACCTATCGACGCGGACTCGGCGTTAGCTGATCAAAAAACTCGTCTACGCAATAAGAGCGAATATAAGACGTCGACTCGGCTCGGCTGACGTCCGCCGGCGGCAGCCGAGCCGATCGTAGACGTAAAGAAATTTTTGATCAGCTAACACCGATTCCGCGTCGATAGGTTTGGGGAGACCATAAAACATCTCTCGCAAGGCCATTTTCTAGATCACATAGATCAAACAATGCGTAGCGTGGAATCCGTTCCGATTATTCTTAGGGAACGTTTAATTTTCTTATGTCTATATCCCGAATGGGATGGGGTAAGTACATAGTTAATAAATACCTGGGTCATACACACTCTTAAAAATAAAAGTTGTCTGTCTATCCAGTGGTCAAAATTTAAGAGCTTGTGTGCAGTTATGTATTTACTTATTTGATAGGTCTAAAGCAGTCCTGACGGTGTTTTTGCGGGGATGAGCTTAGCCAGAAAATTAGGCCTTGTAAACGTTAACGTTCGGTGTGTCCACAGGAAAGACGGTAACCTATATCTGTGTACGACCCACCTATGTGGCGTATGGAGTCTATGGCTTAGGTAGTCGACTCGTGATCGTAAGGTAGGTACAGAGTTCGAACCACCGTTCGGCCATCATGTATGACGTACCAATGAGTTTCGCTAACTTGAGTACTCTCTTACGTTGAAGGAAAAATATCGTGACGAAACCCGCACATTCGAACAACCGAGTCAGAGGGTAAGTGCACAAAAGATCCTAAAGGGCATGCGTCTAAGTGCACCTGCCCGGAAGGGCCCAACTGTGAGATAAGATAAGATGTGGCGTATTTGAAATGGGTATCTCAATTTTAAGGAAAGGAGACTTCGACACATAGTATAGGTTCCTACAATCATGTTTACACTTGAGCACCTTGTCGCTTCAACGTCATGGTTGAGCTGGTACACGAAATTTTTAGAGTTACAGCGGAAAGGTACTAAATGTGCAATATTGATGTCACCGACTGAACAAGTGTGGCGATTACGTTTTCTAACTCTACGCTCCATCGCTGACGAACGTCTTTGGCGGCTTGAATCTACGATTCAGTTTAACACCTAGTTAACACGATGTGAACCAAATCCACAGCTTGTTAAAGATGTGAATATCTGCCTCCGAAGACACATGCACGGCATACCTTATTAAATCTTATGCAAATACTAAATCTACTAAGGAACGAAACGAAACTGTTACGCGACGCACGCATTCCATTTATCCTCATCTCATTACAACATAATTATAGTAGGTACACCACTTACAAATGATGGCAAACGATCAATGCGAAGGCGCCTTTAACAACGCTGCGTCTGTATTCTATTCTATAAAACCATATAGCTTTTGTCGTGGTATCGTATTGTTTTTAACTCGGCCGCCACGTTCCGTGACTCTTATTTATAGTCAAGTAAATGAAAGATCCTAACGTTGACAATACGATAACACGTCAAAAGCAATATGGTTACCGAGTTGAACACAGACCTAGGGCCCTAGCCAAGATGCAAACGCTCCTAACGTTTTTCTTTTCTATCGCTCAAAATGTATGGGATGACATTCTCATGCGTTTCGATAAACCACGTGGTCGACTGTTAGGAGAAAAACGTTAGGAGCGTTTGCATCTTGGCTAGGGCCCCTAATGCGTGTTGCGACTTCACTGTCATGTTAGCTATAGTCTAGCGAAACATTAATTCCCTTGGTTCATGCTCATTTTCAGCATTGCTCGGTGTGATCCCCCGCGAATGTCCGTCCCAGCCGCTGGGCGAGCTGCTGTTCGAGGTGCAGCCCTGCAAGTCGGACGCGGACTGCTGGCCGCGCGTGTGCTGCCCCGACGGGCAGCGGTCCTACTGCCGCACTGCCAAGGCCAGGCTGGACCTGGTGCCGGTCGTCGGCAACCAGATCGATGCTCGTTAGTATCTTAACCCTTTTCCAGGGAGAGACTCTATATTGACCACACAGGTTTAGTTACAATTTCAACCTTAGAACTTTACTTTGAGATTCAAATCTAATTGATTGTACGTGAAAAGTTACTAACCTACCTACTCTGAAATTAATTCAAAATAAATCAATAAGATTGGTGCGGCCTGGAAAAGGGTTAAAACCGCCCGTTGACACACTTTGTAACACTTTATTTGTGTTTACTTTTCAACTGTTCTTTATTATGCGTGGTGTTCAGTATATTACCAATTCAAAGTTACTATGTTTTAAACGGTATCCTGTCATTTGACGACGCGTTAGCCTAGTTGGACCCTGCGAAGCTAGCGGTCCTGGTTTCGATTCTTGATTAAATATTTGTGTGATAAGCACGCGTATTTGTTTCAGAATCTCGAATGTTTACCTACTATGTATTTTTAAGTATGTTTTTCTCTATATAAGTATTTTTGTCGTTGTCTAGTACCCGTAGTACAAGCCCTAGAGCTTAGTTTAGGACTAGGTAAATTTCTATAAAACTGTCCTCTGATATTATTTATTTATTTGGGATAAGGGCTTGTACCTACTGTTAGGCGGCGATGGGCTTGCAACCTGTCACTAATACACTAGTAAACTTCGTGCCCTGATTGTCTAAAATGTACATACATACATATTATAACATCACGCCTTCATTCCCAGAGCGGGGTAGGCAGAGCTACAGAAATACCAACAACTCTAAAAAGACTTGTTATTTTTTTAATTCTTGTTCCCCGATTACACTAAGACGCGTCTTTGATAGATTTGAATTTTATTTTGTTCGATTTGGTATACTTTCTCGTTGGTCCCATTTCCAGCACGTTAAGATCTGATGATGGGATCTTGAAGAAATCGAGGGAACTCCTCAAATATTTTAAATGTAGGTACGTGGACGACATAACATGAAAAAACAGAATTATTATGATCACTAAAAGGTATGAAAAAAAAATGTTTTAAAAAACTAAAAACCGTCATCAAAAGGCAAGAAATAACTTCTTCTAAAATGATAGGTCAGTCCAACTGAAGTCGGCGTCCGAATACATTTTTAGCCTAAAGCCGCTTTTGTATATAAAATAAAGAAGTGTACCTATCTCTAGGTGAAAAAACCTACACATTAATGAAACTAAAATAAATGTGTAAAAAGGGTACCTACTACATAATTCAGAGTTGATCAATATCCCGAATTTTCATAATTCAGAATGCAATAGTATTCTATCAAAACAGAAGACTTTATTTTTTGATATATATATATTAATATTATATTACAAATGTAAAAGTAACTCTGTCGGTCTGTCTGTTTGTTACGCTTCCACAGATAAAACGGGGAACCGTTTCAGATGAAATTTGGTACGGAGATAATTTGAGTCCCGAGCAGAGACATATTCCGAAAAATTGGAGGGAATAGCGATAAACGCCTTCCAGGCAGACGGAGTCGCGGGATACAGCAAGTCGTTTATAAATCAAACTTAACGTATAGCAATTAAAATATGCATTTAAAAAAAATACTGAATAAAAAACTTTTCTCTTTTTTTGTTAAATTCTGAAAAATCAATATTCGGATAACAATATTGTTATCCGAACCTATTTAAGTATTTTGAGGTCAAAGGTTTTACCGTGGAAAAAGAAACACTTTTCTAAATATTCTTTCTTTTTATTGCCCGCGGCGTTTTAACGGTCACTTCGAGTAAGTAGAAGGCACCAACTGATCTTATTTAATAAACAGTCGAAGCAAAAAACGATCATTTAGAAATTTGTAACCTCTTTTAAACAAGGTGAGGTTACATTGGTGTAACAAATATTGTCTTGAGTCACGGACCGACTCCGTTATTAGTATTTGATAAACTTTAGGTCAAGGTACTTTTTAACTAGAATATCGATTAACTGCTGATTAAGATAAAATCCGTAAAACGTAACTCGAGGGCCAAGTAAAAGTTAACACTAAAGTTGGTAAGTAGTAGGTTGTTAGCAGAATCGGGGTCGCGTCGTGAGCGAAGGTCTACCCGCCGTGCGGATGTAGGATTGAGTTTGTTCCGTCTCAACTGTACGAGGACAACCTCGTTGCGAAAATGTTGCAACCCTGGTAACCTAGTTGGTTTCTTCTTAAGTCGGAACAAATCCCAGCAGGAAGATCCGTATGTTAATTGCGCAAATATCTGTATTACTTAAGTCAGTGGCGCGGCTATGAAAACCTTTTAGAAAGCTTTACAAAAACCCTGAAATTAAGTTTTTCTCCCATCAATTTTCCATTTTCTCTCCTACCCATAACGAAGGTAATCAAGTCAGTGGCTTTAACACCCGTTTTTATAAACACAAAAAGTAATGAGTTAAGAAACGATTTGAGTATGACTTTTGACATTACTATTACTCAAGTACCTACTTAATTAAATATCACGAGACAATGTCACACAAATTGACCGTCCCAAACTAAAAGCTCTAGGCTTGTACTATGGGTATTAAACAAAGATTAACATAGTTAGATAGAGAAATAAATACTTAAATACGTAGAAAATATCTAAGACTCGGGAACAAATACTCGTGCTCATCACACACATATCTGCCCTTACCGGGATTTGAACCCGGGACCGCCGGCTTCGGAGGCAGGGTTACTCACAACTAGGCCAACGTGTCGTCGTAAATTACGTAAATTACTTTTCTTAGGTATGTATAAATACGGGTGTTATAATAAGCGTACAATACGAGTAAGATTATCAGAAACAAATGCATTACTAGCCACCTCCCGGTAATTAACCGGCCACTTCCAAAGCAAGACATGCTGACATTATTTCTACCATTAAATACAATACCTAGATCCAGATTTATTAGGTATTCGTAGTAATGTAAATGGTATCGTAAATTAAAATAGTGTCAAAATAACTTTACTGACGATGTATTTAAAATTGGCCAATTATTGACGATATTTCGCCCCATCTTACTCTAGCTAGACCTCTCGCTCTTACTTTCTTGTTATTGTTGTTTCACCTTTTTTACCTTTCGTTCTTATTTGTAAATTAGCGTCGCGGTTGATGCCGTGACTCAGTGCTGAGTGGTGTCATTTTCCACATCACAGGACCACTCATGGCAACACTATGCTATAATTGTTTTCTTTTCAATTAGTTTCTTTTTTTTTGTTTAATTTGTAGTTTGTTGCCATTATTTTTATTATGTGTAATCTTTGAACTGTTTTTTTTTTCTTGTGATCGTCGAATAAATGTTTCTATTTCTAAATCGTTTACCTCGTTAATTTATAATCTATTTGTACATATGTGTTAGCTTTAAGAATATGCTTTTTGTTAATAAATTTATCTCATCTCATCTCATCATACTTCTACAAGCAACTTGAGTTTCTCTTCTAAACAACCTAGCTACCCCTAAGGCTAAAACTATCGAAAAATGCCGACTACGAATATTCTGGTCAATTCGCTGGGATTGAAATTAGCACGCTTTTTTAATTTCCCAGCCGTGCGCATGTTAGAGCAGTACCTGCAGTGCACCGCGCCGCCGCAGTACGACCTGTTCCCGAAGCAGTGCAGCTCCAGCGTAGACTGCTTTCCCAACCTGTGCTGCGCCGAGGGCGGCAAGAAGCACTGCCGCCCGCCGCAGCGGAGCCTCCTGGCGCTCCTAGCCGGCGTCGGACAGGTACCTACCTACTCTACACTTATTCTAAAAAGACAAAATAGGGTACCAGACCGGAAATCTTGAGAGTAGGTATGTGGTATACACATAAAACCCTACTATATAACTATCGATTTCACACTATACAAACCAGCTGACTTGACCTGTCATTTGTTACAAATTAGGCGCGTAAAAATTTGATAAAATTCCACCACCGAAGCGATTTCTTCTTGTTTTTGTTAATAATTCAGTGAATTATGATAAACGCAGTCGCGGCTGTCATCGTGTCCGACGCCATTTTGAAATATCGGCTCGCAGCGAGCACGCTGCCTCACCTGCGCATGTTTACGTGCAACAATTAAGCTTGCGAGCAGCTCGCCGCGCGGGGCGAGCATGCCTCAGGCTGAGCCGCTCAGATTCGTACCCAGCTTTGAGCCGTGCGAGCCTCAACCCGAGGCTGCTCTAATTCGTACCCACCTTTAGAATTCCTAGATGCCTGCCTCATTCACGCACAAAACTTGTTAGACTATAATATTCTTACCCGATTATTGTTTTATTGTACTATGATTGTATTACAGCAAGTGGTATCGTACTAACATGTTTTTTTTATCGTTGCAGAGGGTCGGGACCGGCCTCGTAAATTTCAGACAAGCACAAGCGAATAGAGATAACAATAAAGTATAAGTGTCCATCCACTTATTGTAAAAGACCATATCAAATTCTAGTTTAAGCTTTTTGTATTTTTATATTTATATGATTAAATTTTTGTTATAAATCCGACGTGTTTCCCTTAAAAGATATAATTAATTTACAATTAAAGGTTTTTTCCCACCATTTAAATTTACATTGAATTTATATCGACGCAACCGTGCTAAGTCAACAGAGGCCAGGGCCTCGTTGAAAACATTAAGCACACGAGAGTTTACTCAGGGCGGCGGCGGAATTTCGAATTGAAAATAGACATTACTATAAAAAAAGTTTGTTTTTTATTGACTCGAAATAATATATGTACGTACAGTGTCATTCTATGGAACTTGCTAACTATGTAAACAAGCCGCCATACTAAAATTGACATTAGATGTCAATTTCAATATATTGTTTGTTTACATAGTTAGCAAGTTCCATAGAATTACAGTATACAGTACGATTACTAGGGAGCGAAACTTTGGTGCCGATGACGTCATTATGACGCAAATTCACATATAGGATGCTTTTATATAAAAAACAGTATTGCGACTCCCACTGATTCTTAATAATGCTATAATGATAAAGTAAATATTGAAAAAAAATAGAAAGACAAAATATTTTATTGGGTAATGTAATTGTAACGAAAAATATTCTGTCCACAAGTAAATAAAAAACATTAAATGAAAATCCGTTGGATTTCGTAGAATGCAGAACGCTTAAAATGCTAGCGTTTGAATTTTAAGCGTTCTGCATTCTTCGAAATCCAACGAATTTTCATTTAATGTTTTTTATTTACTTGTGGACAGAATATTTTTCGTTACATTTTTCATTACATTCAGGACACTATATCTGTCGAATCTCTATAACCGCACCGGGAGCAAATATTGTTCAAAGTCAACCTTTCTTCATCTAAATCAATATCTTCTGATGGTAGACTTTAAAAATAATTAATTGTACAAAACTACTGGAAATCCCAAATTAAAAAACATTCAATTTACAAATAATAAAATACAAGTAAACTTGTTATTGTCTCAAACCATCTTTTTAATATGACAATGACAGAAAATTATGTTAAGTACCGGCCGTCTCATCTCTAGTGTCAATATCGGTAAACTAAAGAGGTCAATAAGTTGTTATTAGTGATGATGTATAATCTATGTAAAAACACTCTGTATGTAGCTTGACGTCATACGCCTGTCATCGGCACCAAAGTTTCGCTCCCTGACGATTACTGCAAGTTTACCACTGACACACAGTTCGCCTTCATTTCATTTTCAACTTTAATTTCATACAAATAAAGCGAATACAAAGTGTGCCTGGCGCAAAACTTAGCTAACATAATAATGCCCACCTATAAGAAAATATACAATCTTAAACGAAAGTAAACCCACCTCCGTGTGAAACTTAGTGAAGGTTTATTAGCCGATGGGAGTTTCGAAATTGCTCCACCTTATAGAAGTCTGCCAAAAATGCACTTTGGTACGTCGCAACTCCAGAAGCTTTTCGCCCCATTAGCCATTGGTTCTAGGAGCAATCTACTCCGCCCACTGCCACTTATGTGATGAGCAGTGGTGACAATTTAATTCAGGCACCTTCAATTACAGGTGAATGAAATTGTTACATAAATAAAAATTCTCTTGTACCTACATAAATTATGATAACTGAACACTATAATGATTTGGACCCAAACTAATGTAAGTAGGTGCTAACTTTAATTTTGCATAAAACAAATAGCATAATTTCGATCTGTAAATAAACCAATGATAAAACAGTTACCCAACAACGAAATGGAATATTTTCCTTCAACATCATGGAGAAGTAAGTTGGGATAAGGGCAGGAGAATGATGATAATTCGCACCTTCGGTAGAACAAGGGCATAATATACAATGTGACTAAAGGGGCAATTATGCCCTTGTCCACTAAAACAAAGGGCACAATGTACAATGTGACTAAAGGGGCAATTGTGCCCTTGTTCTATCGAAGGTACGAATTAATGGTCTATAGGTGATCTGTTTACTTCTTATTTGTTCAATTGTATCCTACCCTAGTTAGAAGCAACTGACTTAAAATGAATAATAACAAGAAGATGCAAATTGTATAAAATTATACAATTTGTTTTTATGGTAAACATTTGTTATGCTCTTCAAATTTATTTAGATGTAATCATAAGTTATGAGGCAGCGCGATCAAAAGTATACTACTCATGGCAGTTAATTATTGTAATTTGTGCACTTATAAGTACTATTAATTACACTTTGGTTCTCATTGTCATTATGGTCGCAGGATGTAGCTTAAAGTATAAAATATGTTCTGTTTACATAGGCGAGACACGAATCTTGGTACAAAAAAAGTAACACATACTTTAATTTTTTAGCATGATTTGTGCCTCACCCTATAGAGGTATATTGGGAGCTTGTTAAAAAAAACAAGTATAGCGATTTTAGAATGTATTAAACCTTAACATTATTCTTAAAACCTCCATTTAGTCCAACTGAAACAAAAAAAAATATATATATCACATATAATATAAAAAACAGTTGAGAACTTATAAAACCAGAGTACACAGCTGACAGACGCCAATGAGAGTGACCCCAATAGACAGTATGTACTTTGAATACTCTTGTTAAATACAATTATATTAAATTTCTTTAAATGGATAATGGGTCATCTTTTTTTCAATAAATACTAAAACAAAAAACGCTTGTAGTACTGTTAGGCGATGGGCTTGCAACCTGTCACTAATACACTGGTAAACATCTTAGCCTGACTGTGCAAAATGTGGTTACAGAATTATCAACAAGTTTAAAGTTGATGGTATTTCTGTAGCTCTGCCCACCCCACTCTGGGAATGAACGCGTGACGTTAGTATGTAGGTATGTCCTAAAACAAGTTTTTTTTACCCATTTGGGCATTCATCCCGGGATTGGTTTGTATGCAATACCTGACCTAGTTCTAGTATTACATACAAAATGATCCCAATCAACTTAGGGCAGTATTAATAACCCTTTCCGGCCAAGCCTGTACAAACATGAAAATTATTGCATAATTTAAAAATGTTACTTTACGAAAATTAATAAAATTCACATCAATCCAGCGTCATCACAAACTGGTCCAGAAAGGGCTAAACTGATCTTGACCGAGATGCATTTCAAAACACATCAGAAATTAGTTTTCTATGACTTTACATTATAGCCTGGTATGTGCCAAGATGGGCATCTCAACCAGGATTAGTTGTAATTTAGCCAAACAATAAGATAGACTGCTTTTGTTTCATTTATACTCTAGTAGGGACTATTTAGTACAGGACTGTACCTTAAACTTTTGAATGCCTTACGTCAAATACAAAAGCATGCCAACATGTATTAAAAATTATGCAAAATTTAATTTAATCTATAAGAAATAACAACACTTTTTAACTTTACCTGTGAACTATATATTGGTCAGTGGTGTTGTAGGCACAACAGGTCATGACCACTTTAGGGGTTGTTGGCGTTCAAAGGGTAAAAATAAGACAAAGCTACATTATATCAAATTGCAAGCATAAGATGTAAGTAAAAGTTCTAATCACTAGTGTTTGTTTTCTCCCCATCTATACTAGGGATACAACAAGCTACCAGGCAGGACCCTCAAGTGAAGTTGCCTCATTTAAAAATGATTAAGGTTAAACTTGTTAACCAAGTAATAAGACAGATAAATTTCCACAGACCCGCTGTTCATCTTTAGTTTATTTAAGACATCAGGGCCCTGTATTATAAAGCTGCAAGTTAATTAAATGTGGAACTCTATTTCTAGCAAAAGGAGTTAAAAAGAGACTCCGGTTGTAATTTGTTACTTGTAGCTTCATTAAACAGGGCCCAGCGGCTCTAATTTGAAATCCGTAATTCGAACTCGGGATCGCCTCATCAATTTATTGCAAATTAGTTACGCATCGAAAACAAAAGGGATAACAATAGCCGAAGTTCGAATTACGAATTCCAAAGTAGAGCCCCAGGAGGATATAGCAGAAGTCGACCCAGTAACTCCTAGATAATACGTACGTCGCACATACTACGCGCCAATGGACAAACTAACAAAGTCATCAGTTAAGTATGTTAAAAAAAATTAACGTCTTTGGTCTTTCAGCTGACATGATGATGATGATGATGATGACACGACATGCAGTCAGTCTTGACACTACATATTGAAACAAACTTATATCATGTAAAATTTGTTCTAACCTTCTTGAAACCGATGTCATGAGCGTATTCCCTGAAGCATTGTCTGCAGATGTTCAAGCCGTATTTACGGATAAGTCCGTGACGGTTGGAGCAGGCCCGGCTAAAACAAAACACTTTCAATATAGTTGAAACCATTTAGCACGTGTTCCGCTACACAGTAAACCTAACCAAGTATTTTATATTTCTTGAGGTTTAAATTCCACAATCCACGTACCAGGAACGGGAACCCTGTCCGTATTTACGAGGGTGGGAATACCAGATGTTAGCGTGACCCATGGTGAAATTACTTAGATATTTTGCTGAAAAGCGACGAGAAAACGTCTACAATGGCGTACGCCTTTGACCTGAAAGAACGAATGGATTGAACGATTAAGTGAACAATATGAGCGGCTAAGAGCAACAATGTTTTCTACTCTGTCAAAAGCTAGTGATGTAAGTAAAATGATATCAACCGATAAACAACCGACAAAATGGAAAAACGCCTAAATGACGCGATGTCAACTCATCTTGTCTTTTCTTATAATTTATAATCAATCTGTGGTTTTGTCTTGTCAAGGTGAAGGTGAATGTCCGACGTCTGACCGCGCCACGGATTTACAGTGTACGAAATTGCTCAATTCTTCCTCAAGTGCAATTCACCGGGTAAAAGGTATTATTTTACAATATTTTTACATGAAGTGTTTTTAAGGTGATCATCACACTTAAATACTAAATAATATTGTACTTTTTTTTCTACACACCTGGATTATTACAAGGCTTGCAAAGATTAAGTGTAAGAAGTAAAATTATAATCTTAGTCTTGCAAAGATTATTAGTACGATCACATTTTAAAAACCCAAGTCTCTACAATGATTACTAAAATTTCAACAGAGTATAATTAAATACTCTCATAATTATTAAGGATAACCATTTTGAAATAATGAGAAGGAAAAAGCTACGTGGTAATAAACTTTCACAAATGTTTTTTTAAATGAAATTACAGATGCACTTGTTCCAAATCGTCATGTGCAATATGTGTAGGTCCTTAATGTGTATAAGTAAACAATGTCTGTGTTATCAAGTATGCTAGCAGCATACATTCAACACGGAGCTGGGGGCTGATAAGTTCAAAGTTAAATAAGTAATCTTGAAATGAGTTTTCTATACAATTATACATTGTATGTAAGTAATTTAAAGACTATTACACTATAAACCAATTACAAGTAGGTACATAAATAAACTTAAGATAAATGTGTACAATGTTATTTGGTGAACTTATTCTTGTAGGGGTGTCATCCAGGTAACATGGTCATTGTTTAATGAATTTAA
Organism: Acleris holmiana; assembly: GCA_949316455.1. NCBI lineage: Eukaryota > Metazoa > Arthropoda > Insecta > Lepidoptera > Tortricidae > Acleris > Acleris holmiana. The sequence continues at coordinate 12,610,230 of OX438778.1, forward strand.
TCTGAAAATTATATCTGGTATTTCTATGTTAATTTTTATGTTTAAGGTACACAAGAACCAGAAAAATGGGGTTCATATTTGGTACTGTGAAAAAAATTATAAAGCTAATATTGTATCTGGGTATATTTATTGGAATCATTGTGTTGATTCCCAATCTACCTCCATACACAAAGTTCACAAGCATTGAGTAAGTCTTATGTTGCCTTTACAATTAATTTTATATTCAGTCATATGTATCCTTTACCTGAGTAACTACTTACGCAGTATGAAATACCTCTAAATTATATTTTTTAATGGATTGGATCTAATATATGTGGGTTTTTTGTTTGTACACTGATTTACAGAGTCTCATTTCATAGAATGTATTACTTCGCAGAATTTTAATTTCATAGAATTTCTGCTGTAACCTTACTGTTTCAGATTATTTTATGATCGACACAGGTCTAACCTTACCTAACCTATGTAACTGATACTGAAACTGATAGTCTGAAAACATTAAGGTTTTACCAGAAATTAGCTTTCTATGAAATGAAAATTCTATGAGTGATACATTCTATGAAATGAGTTTCTGTAAAACAAGGGGACACCAGGTATTCCATACACAACACAATTTTTTTGGGGTATCTTAACCTTTCATGCACTCAACCTACCTAAATAGTTTTAGGGTTACATCATACAATCAAATTTTGCATATCTTTTAAAACATGCTAAGCATGATAGTAACAACTTTTGTATTTATAATTAGTCTTTACAATTTTTTAGGTTAGCACCAACTAAGGAAAGAGTGGGGCCCTTGGCACCTAACACAGCTTTAAATAATGTTCAAAAATTATATGTTGACAAGATTTTGGGACCAGAAGCATTTCAGTTGTTAAATGGTGAATTGTACACTAGTCTTTCTACTGGGGAGATAGTGAAGTTGTCTCCAGGCGGCCATGTCACCTTTGTCACTAAATTTGGACAACCATGCAGTAAGTTAGACACTTCCTAGATACTAGAATGCAAAAAACTGGTTAGAACTGAATTTGAGCAAGCAAAAGAGGGTTAATAACTGGGATTAACTGGTTATTTGCACTCCCTACTAGATTCCAATAAGTCTTATTTATTCTAGTTTTATTTATTTTAGACTTTTTTATTTTTAAGTGATTTTTTCATGTATAGTATCTCCTGTGATAAAATGATGGTACTGATTTACATTTAATTAGTTACTATCAGTATAATTAAATGCAAAAAATACCTTCAATTACCAGTGGTAAAAAACTGATTCAACCACATAAATGTCATTTGCATTTCTGATAATGAATACTCAATTCACCTGTTTAGCTGGCCTGACCCAAGAGCACATATGCGGAAGACCACTTGGATTTGAAATTGATGCAAAGAAAAATGTGATGTATGTCGCTGATGCATATCTCGGAATTTGGAAAGTTGATCTGAAGACTGACAAAAAGCAGCTTTTGGTATCCCCTCGGGTGGAAATTAATGGTCAAGTACCCAGGCTATTTAACTCAATTGCCTTGGCAAAGAATGGAGATTTCTACTGGACAGACTCTACTAGTGACTTTAGTTTACAAGATGGCGTTATCAGCACGCTCACTGACCCTTCTGGAAGGTATGTAATTCTTTTGTACTGTAGATTAAATATTTTATTCAAAGAAAAAGTAAGAATATTTATTTATGTATGTGTAATTAATTACTTTCAGACTTTTCTATTACAATGCTGCCAAAAATGAAAGCAAAGTTCTTCTCAACAATCTGTGGTTTAGTAATGGTATCATCATGTCTCCTGACAATCAGTTTGTGTTGGTGGCTGAGACATGCAAACTTAGGATTTTGAAGTACTACATTGATGGACCTAAGAAAGGGAAGAGTGAAGTGTTTGTAGATGGTTTGCCAGGTAATTATAAAAATCCTTACAGTCATTTGTACAACTGAGTTACCTTCTTTTTTTTGCAGCTTTAGGATGTAGTGCATAAACATGTCAACATCGTGTTATGTCAGAAAGTTTGTTTCATTTTGGTTTCTAAATTAGCTTTTGGTACTCGAGCTGACTGAGAACATTTCTGACCTAAACCAATGTCATAAGGATAAGGACCAAATAGTTGGACCATCAAGCGTAGTTAACCATACAAACAACAAAAGTGAAAAAAGATCTGTTGTGACACGAAAATTATCCCTACAAATTTATAGCTAATTTTCTTGTCACAACGGAAAAGTTTCATAGAACATTTTATTGAGTGAGTTAGCGTGGCCAAGTTTTTGGTCCTTACCCATAAAATAATAAACTTAATAAACTTTTATACCTCTGTTCGGCTCTATAAGTAGCATATTAAAGTCCCAAATTGGTAAAGGAGTTTTTTTGTTAACTATACCTATGTCACTAAATTATATGGCTGAAATATTTGGAAATGGTATGACAATGTTTTTATTGACTGGCTTTCATGATGTTGCAATTTGTTTTATTTCTTTATCAATAACATTATACAAAATCAAATGCTAATAGTAATTATTCATGCTCTTGCTAGGTTTGTTAAACAACTTTTTTATCATATAAACTTGAATAATTCCAACGAGACCCATGAAGGTTATTTGGAAAGCGGACCACACGTCGACTATGAAGGTGTCTTCGAAGGCGGCGTAGGTGTCGCGGGAGCGCGCGGCGCCGTGCACGTCGAGCAGGTGGCGCGCGCGCACCACGTGCTTGAGCGTGCGCGCCAGCGAGTCCGCGATCAGCGCCACCTCGAGGAAGTAGGGCTCGCCGTCCGGCCCCGTGCCGGCCCACTCGAGGACCTCCTCCTCCTTGTGCTCGTCGGCCACGCTAGTTTCAGCGTCCGGGATCGCCTCGACCGGCTTGTCCTCTATCATCACGTATACGAACACCAGTTTCGAGTTAATGACGCTGAAACTGTTATCAAGGCAGAACACGTAGTCGCCGTCCTCCTCCAGCGTCATGATGAGCGAGTTGTAGCCCTTTTTGTAGTCGCTGACGAGCGGGCGCCCGCTCGGGCTCGACACCTCGAACGAGATGTCAAGGTCGCCGTGCTGCCCGTCGATCACCTGGTAGGAAGCCTCCATGATCTGACCGGTTTCTCCTCTTTCGAAGAAGCACAATCTAGCACCGGGCTCCACTCTGAAGTTCATGTCGGTCTCGTAGGTTTCCACTAGAGCCGTGCATGTCGGCAAAATTACTACCAGACATGCGATTAAATAAATGGTAGTACTTAAAAACTTCATGTCCACATCACACGATCGCGACACTAACAGTAGCCGCCGAGTGTTCAATGTTTACTCAAGTGGGCGACTATTGTCCTTATTCATTGTCGAATGATAATTTAGTTTTACGTACCAGTAAACACGTCAAAATGATACGGTGTAATGCGAGCCTTCCCCGGCAGGCTCCCCGGACAACCTGCGCGCGCTGCCGGACGGGTCGGGCGTGCTGGTGGCCCTGTACTCGGTGTTCGACGACGAGCACCCGCTGCTGATGCGCTCGCTGGCACAGGCGCCGCTCATTAGGAAGTTCGTCGCCCGCCTGCAGCGCCTCGTAGAAATACCATTCCAATACATGAACACCCTTTACCCGCATTTCTTGTTCGAAGAAGTCGCCTATAATGTATGTATATATCCTACTTATTAAATATTATACTTGAAGATATTGTGCTCCTACTATCTTCCTCTTGTTTTTCTTTCAGATCGGCCACTTTAAAAGTATATCCGGCTTGCTCCCCCCGATGGCTGGTTTGGTACAGATAGACTGGAGCGGTAAAATAATCGCTTCCTACTTTAACACCGACGGGAGCTTGGGTCATATCAGTGACGCGATCGTGTTCAACGACAAGTTGTACACGGGCGCTCCCGGCTTGCAGAACTTCATCGGCGCTGTGCCCGCCCCGCCTCTTCTCCAAAAAGCTTTTGCACAAACTAAGAACTCTCCTAAATCTGAAAATGTTGCTAAGGATGCCCCAAAAACCAAAAAAGATGATAAAGAAGTCCCAAAAGTCGCTAAACCAGAGCAACAGGCGAAACCTAGTCAACCGCCGAAACCGGTAGAACCTACGAAAGCGACCACGCCTAAACCTACAGAAGAAAAACGTGCCGCTCCGCCCCCACAAGCAAGCAAACCCGCACAGCCTCCTAAGCAAGCTGATAAACCAGCAGCGCAGAAGCAACCTGAAGCAAAACCGACAACCAAACAACCTGAGGTCAAACCTACTACTAAACAGCCTGAAACAAAACCTACCACCAAACAACCTGTAACGAACCCTACGACCAAACCAGTTGAGGTGAAATCAAGTACCCCAAAACCTCAAGCCAAACCAGCTGAAGCTTCAAAGCCTGTTGAGCCTAAGTCAAAGCCAAACAAACCAGCTACGAAACCAACCGATTCTACAGCACAAAAGAGTGGATCTCCAAAAATACCTCATGATAAATCGAGACCAGAACAGATCCCAATTGAGGAGGAGATTCCATCTGACACAGCAAAACCTAGTAAGGAAACATTGAAAGTCATCAAAAAGAGAGGTCCAACTGAAATACCTAACCCTCATTTGTAAAGGGGTGTGTTGAAACCGTGGCTGTAGTCAACAAATTACTGTTGTTTACACACCCACACATGTAAGAGTTGAATGTGGTTGTGGTACTTTTAGCTAAAAATAAAAACCTCTCAAGGATTTGAAACATATAAGAAATTTGAGTACACATTAACGGTCGAAATTATGGAGAGATTATTTGGATGAAAGTTAATTTAGGACCTAAATTGTCATTCCATGTTATGATTAATAAGCGTATTATTTTTAGACTGAAACCTGATAATTTTCATTCCTTTATTTTATTAAAATATTGTTGGTAAATATTTATATTTTGAAATTGGCATAGTTAGAAATTATTATTTTTATTGTTACAAAAGAGGTATTATTTTTATTTTTGAGAATAATTTCTTATCTATACTCATTTTGTGATCCTTCTAGAGGTATGTTTTTGTTCCACGTTCTTGTGTTAGTAATAGAAATTAGAGTAGAGTTTTATATGGTAGACAAGGTTATTATTTTTCCTTGTTGTTGTTACCCTATAGTGTAGTTTTGCTAATGTGTGGTCAATAATTACAATTCGTTTGAATATTCTATTAGCACCTTAGAACAAAACCACAATGACGTTATGTATGATCCAATGTATCCAATCAGGCACTAAACGGCGTTTAAATCGTGTGATCCGGTGGACAGGGAACTTCATAAATTTGCGCCTCCTTTGGCATATCTCTTTGTCCTACTGGCTGCCAAAGAAAACCAACTCCTGTTGCCAGTATAAAGTTTGCACTGCTACTTTTCTATCTTTGATTCCTCTGTTTAAGGGGGGCGTTTCTTAATCCTTAGTTAATTCAACTGATTGTTCAAAATTATAACCATGGTCACCTGAGCTGTCACATTTTCGATTTTGCATTTTATTTTGTAATTATTGTAAGTGACACATGTTTGCCCCCCAGTCTTATTTTTGCCCGTTTTTGTAGGACTGTCACCTCTATGGCCTTAAAATAAGATATTATTATTATTAGAGACCCATAATAAGGGGAATAAGAACAATGGGGTATAACTGTCTTGAGTTGATTACGGATTAAAAAAACAAGCCCTGAGTTTTGACAAAGATTAAAAATAATGTTTTTTTTTAGTTACCAATAAACAATCAGTGCAATGTTAAATTTAGGACTTAGCAATATTTGTAGCGCTGGACTCCCAGCATAGCCAATATTAGTTCATATAATCATATCCAAACTTTGTTGCCCAATTAACAGCTAACCTTGCAAAATGTATTCGTGGACATTGTGAAGGAATTTGAATTGTATCTTTCAAATGAGACCCAATTGTAATTGATTGATTGATTGGTCGATGATCAAAAATGTCAACTTATCACAAAGATTATGTATTGTAACAAAGCTATTATACATATGTATACTTAAGTAATAATAATAAATATGTTTTTATTAAAATAATGTCTTATTGCGTAGCGGGGGAAAAGGGTGAAAAGCAAACAAAAAATAAAGCATTGTTGCTGTTTATATCAAAAAGTAATAATAACTAATCGCTTTACAAACTTCCTAGCTAACAATTTGAATAGTTATACGATTTAGCCGAGCGGGCGTGTCAAGGGATTGCCCGGTTCGGTACTAATTAGTCCTTATCTATCTAATTTGATTTGCACTGTTACAGTGCTCTCCTGCACATGACAGGCATCTAAAATGGTGGCCTTGCTCGAAACATACAAACTGAACATTATAGTATATTGATAAGTAGATCATTAACAAACCTGGTAACTCAACAACAGGGTGAAATTAATGGTTACCCTCATAGAGTAATACGGTGTACACAGTGGAATTCCACGTACAGATGCTCTGATCTCTCTTTATTACCGTTTTTTTTTATGGTCTTCAGATTTAAAAAAAAATATTAGTCATTGGCGTGTAAATGACGCCTTTTATATTTGATGAGGCGTCGCAAAGGTGAAAATCAATACGATCTTAATCCTTTGAAAGTCATAACATTCGCAGAGTATCCAGCGCGTTTCCTAACTCTTGGACAGAAGAAGTAACATGTGTAAGAGCTCGTAATAAACCTGCATTAATCTTTTTCATAAGGATTGTGAAGCTAAAGATTTCCAATTAAAATGCGTATAACGTTTCTCTCCTCTTAAACCTAGTCCGATTTTATGTTGTAGATATCATGAAAAATTATTGTTGTTGTATGTTCCCTTTCCAAGAAGGTATTTATTGTAAAGAAACGGAAACATACAACCCAAGTTTTTCATAATAACTACAACATATTCACAAATCGTGGAAATCGGACTTGATTTTGGGGGTGAGAAATGTTGAGCCCGAATCCGAGTTTGTAAGGTTTTTGACAGCTACGCGATCGAAGCGTCTTCGGTTCATCATTATCCGCGGAGCGTCCAGCGGAGCTCTCATTACTTTGATAGTGTTTTATTATACACTAACGTATTATCTTTAAATCTAAGAGCGGTTTTCTGTTCTACAACTGAATACACAAAGTATAGCATACATCAGGGACTGTAAAACCGGTTTTATTCAATACCTGTATTTAAAACGACAAATTGTTACCGCTAAAAAAGTAATACTTATATTCGAATTAGAGGTATTATTGTCATTCCGCTTTTGTTTTTATCGCTACGTATACACTATTTACTGTATTAAATTTAATACCTGTATTCAATACCGCTATTCATTGCACCTGATAAGTAAGATGTCAATTGGACTGTAATTAATTGTAAATTCAGACTTGTCTCAGGCGTGTCCGAGTTTTTTGTATTAACACCAAAAACATTTACAGAAAGAAATAAACGAGTAGGTATTGACACTGACAGGTTTACCTACTGGTTATGGTTTTTAGGGGTAAAGTATCAAAAAGAGGTAGGTATTATTCTCAATCGCTAATCAGAGCTTTAGCGATATAAATAGCGTAATACAATTATAACCGGTTATACCTCATTTAAAACCGGTAGTCAGAATACCGGTAACGATCCCTGGCATACATGAAACAGTTTAATAACTTTTAACCTCTTATTTCCGTTAGGTTACTCACTACGTTATGCAACAAAAAACGGCTCTTCAATTTTAAGATAATTTAGTTTGTTAGAAAACAATAAAAGTAATGAAGGCCACTGGACGCTCGGCGCCCTTATAATTTTTTTTTTTTAGGAAAAATATCCGACATACTCCATTATATTATAAGTATTATAACTTACTTCTTCCTTGTAACTTTCTAAACAGTCTACTGGAATGGAATGTTCAGAATTGTTTCTTATATATAAATAAGGAAACTAATTAATTATAATTAATTTACACACCAGCCGAGTTTGTCAACAATAACTATGAATGAGTCTGTTACGAAGTTTCCACTCTCAAAAGTTAATAGCCCCTCTACGTGCGCCCGCCTGTGTCGCAAGTCACAGCCACTTCCTCTCCAAGTTTATTTATTACAGCTACAAACCTAAAATGCATGCCAAAAGATAATCAAACAAAAACAAGTCACTAAATGCTAGTCTGCCCTTATTGAAGTGAGTTTTTAATAAAAAAAAAGCTGTTTTAATATAAAAGACCTCTTGACGTTCTGGATTGTATCGACTATGCAAGGTAGGTAACCTGAGTAAAATTTGGCGGCACAGGGCATAAGAGGCGGCCAGTCAGAACAAGCAAGGAATCAATTATAAAAATCCCTATCATTAATTTGGTGAAGCAACAGAGATCTAGAAAACAAATCCATAACGAATGCTACGTTATGATTATGAACACTAATTGTCACGAGTGACCAATTCAAAAGTCCATTTATTTTTTATTGCATTACAAATTCAATTCTCTTTCGATTCTAATACTATATCACCTTAATATCTATATTAATTTGGTTTGCCACCGCATCTCTTTTGACTGGGCGAGTTAGTCGATATTCAAATGGTGCCTACATTACAGTGCAACAAGTCTCAACACACATTTTAGTTAAATTATCGAATCTCTGCACTGGTGGGACTGGATGGAATGCGAGCTAGGAAAAACCAGAAAGTTGTTTAATACTTCTTGCACTTTACACTGTACACCTCAGAGAACAGAAGCTGGGGCCAGATTCTCGAAACTCAATTAATCTAATTCACCTCAATAAAGGTTTGTACAAGTCTGCTAGTGAACTGTAACGAATGGACTAATATTATTAATCTAGTGAGTTTCGAGAAATGGGCCCCTGTAGGGGACTAACAGCTTCACAGCCAACCAGGGATTGCAAAACCGGTTTTATTGAATACCTGTATTTAAATTGTCAAATTATTACCGTTATAAAATAATACCTATATTCGAATTAGAGGTATTGTTGTCATTCCGCTTTTGTTTTTATCGCTATGTATACACTATTTACAATATTAAATACCGGTATTCAATACCACTATTCAATGCACCTGATAAAAAAGACGTCAATTTGACATTATTACTAAAGCATACCAAGTGTAACAGGGTACGTCACGCGATGACATTATTGTGCATGGCTGGTTAACTAGTGTCTACTAGAACCTGGATAAGTAAATTGATTGTGTGTATTTTGATTTACATAATAGATTTAAAAACTTTTACGAAAACAAATAAACAAGTATATTGACACTGACAGGTATTACCGGTAATGCTTTTTATGGGTAAAGTATCAAATAGAGGTATTGTTGTCAGTTGGCTAAACCGATCATGTACTCGAATACCGGTATTGATTATACCGCTAATCAGAGCTTTAGCGGTAAAAATAGTGAAATGCCATTATAACCGGTTATACCTCATTTTAAACCGGTACTCAGAATACCGGTAACGATCCCTGCAGCCAACACATATTATATGTATATGTTCTTTAAACTGCATAATAACCGAATTGCAAGAACTGTTTAGGGCGCTTCGTTAGAAGGTATTGGATTACAGAGTAAACCCTATTCTATTCGGTCGAAATCACCAAGCAATTCACGCAAAGTCAACCTTTATTGATTTTGAAAAAAAAAATGATCGTGTAGACATCAGTTGGGCAACCAAATTGAATGAATTAAGTTGATGGCTCACTAGCCCTAAGTTACTATATTCAAAACGTCTCGTTAAAATTTGACACATTTTGTAAGTAGCAAATGTCAAATTTTAACGAGACGTCACATTTTAACGAGATAAAAAAGATAAAAGAGACGTTTTTAATATAACCCAGGGTAAGAGGTAAGAGAGCCTGTGTACCTGCTACGGTGGCCCATGAGAAGACAACTTGATTGCGTTACGTTGCGTGGCAGTTCCTACCGCGTAAAATAGGTATTAGGATATCATAATACGGGTAGAACGAAAAACATTTGGTCTCAATCAATCCTCGAGTGTAAAATGTGGATAACATTAATAATTGATTTTGAATTCGGTTTGTTTGTGACGGGCGGTGGCGGTAGCTAGATGAACACTTGGTCGGCGGCGAGAGCGTCGGCGAACGGCTTGATGATGCCGCGCGTGGCGAAGTAGAAGATGAGCCCGAACGTGATGGAGATGGGCAGCGCCGGGAGCGCCATCTTCATCATCGCCAGCAGCAGCAGCGTCAGGCACAGGCCCTGGGGGCGTTCACCAAATACACTGCTTAAATACAGAACATGCATCAAAATCTGAATTTAGTTCCATTGACATATTATCATTTACGTAACATTTTTAATTCAACGATATTGGCTTATAACATACGAAAAAAAACAAATTTCTTTATAAGGTCCTAAACATCGAACATTGTGACGTCATTCCTGACGTAGATTTTGTAAAGGGTGTTTTTGCAGGGGGTCTGGACTATGACTTTTTCAAAACTTCATATCTTATGAAAAAATTACACGACAATTATTTCGCGTATACAGTTATTCCTCTCTTTCATAGCACTTTCCAGAAAGCGTAAGAACGAAAATTATGCATGTTCCCTATTGCACTAAACTATGGAAGCGGCTGGCGGGTCTAACGGGCAGGGGGCTGGATTATTGATTTGAAAATTGAATCGTGTAGAGGTCAGTTTGAGAACTAAATTGAGTAGATTGAAGTCGAGAACTTGACTTTGATTGAGTCGCATGGTTTAATTATTTTAAAAAACTTGTTTGATTAATATGGTTATTAGTTAATGTTATTAAGTAGCGAGATATTTATTTATTTTACTTATTTATAGTTTATAGGAAAATTAACAGCGATTAAAATGCGATTCATACAATAGTATATTAAAAGTGTACAATAGTATATTTTAGTGGTGCTAGGACCCTGTGCAGGGTCCGTCCGGATCGCTACCACCATCTTATCAATGGATAACACGTTGCTTAATGAAACACCCGCCAAGCAACAGTGTTCGCATTGTTGTGTTCCGGTGTGGGGATAAGTAGAGGCATTCCATCTTAGTCCTCAGGGTTGGCAACGCATTTGAGGTCTTAGGATTATAGTCTTGACAGTTCAAATGTCTAAGGGTCTCAGATTCCACATACCATCAGGTGGCCTGAGTGCTTGTGTCTTCTCCTTAACATAAAAAAAATAAGTGTGTGTGTGTGTGTGTGTGCGTGCGTGCGTGTGTGTGTGTGTGTGTGTGTGCGTGCGTGTGTGTGTGGCGTGTGTCGTGCGAGTGTCGTGTGTGTGTAAGCCAGTAACTGATATGGGTTCAACAAACGCACTCTCACTGTTGATTTTAAGAACCTTTGAGCAACTGAGTATGTCAATATCTGAGAAAATGATATTATAAGTGCAAACAATACGTATCGACTTAGATTTGTTCTGAAAGATTATTTGGGTCATTCTTCTTTTTTACCGACAGTTGCCTGTCCTCATTTTACCATACGTTATCGGTTAGAGTATTGATTATTAATGTTTAGGTGTTTGAATATACGTCCAAACATTTATTCATCTATTAGTACTAAATAATCTTTCACTTTCTCTATCCAGTGTTTTTTTTTATAAGTTTGTTTTGCATAGAATCGCGTGACAGAGTGGTAATACAAAATTTTGTCTCCTCTGAAACCGGCCACTTTGTCACAGTATATTCTGAAAAACCACCATAAAGAAAAAAAACATTATCGCCACCGAAATAATCATTAATTAGTCCCAATAGTAATTCACGCAACGTATTTTAAAATCAAAAATTAAAAACCATAATTATCAATAGTTGAAAAACGCTAAATTTAGAAAAATGACGATGTATTGTCGGTAAAAAAGTAGAACGACCCATTTACTGTTTATCATACGTTATTGATACTTACGATAAGTATAGCTACAAAACAAGCTAGCGTCGTGTTCCAGTCGCCGTACGAACTCGCCTTACCGACGAGCACGCTGTAGAATATGAAGTCGCCCAGTCCCAGCTTTACACCCTCTAAAGTAAACAAAGAAATTATGAAATTTCCCACGCACACATATCAGAGTTGCCAAGGCGGTACAGTCAACGGATTTCAAGTTGCCGACGTGGGCTTTATAATACCCCATTTACACTCAGTCCCTTCCACTGCTCCGGCTGCTACCGGACATATTGCCCTAAATACTGCGTCGATAACATCGACGCGAGTGAGTGTTCACATTCAGCCTTCATACTGCAAGGTAGTGGGCAGCGCGAGAATGTAAACAGGTCACTCGCGCCATCACTTCTCAGGGCGCTCTGGGAACGCTGGCGGTGGTGGATTTACCCTTGGTTTCTATGTTCAAAACGTCTCGCTAAAGTGTATACAAAATGTGTCAAATTTTATCGAGACGTTATGAATACTTATAGGAACCCAGGGTTAAACACGCACTGCTGCTCGCGTTACCGGCCCTTTGATTTCCGCACAAAAACCGCCATTTTAGCGCGCGTCTACACTCGTCCTGCCCACTTTTTTGCTCACTTCGGCTAAATTTAAAGGAGGCATAAAACACGTTTGTCGGTGACGATTGTCAACATTACGTAAGTAAACAAGACTAGGGCTATGGGTATGGGCGACTTTTGGGAGAGTGCCTGGAAATGCCCTCTTCATTTAAATTGTCTCTCCATTTAAAGAGATTAATTAATTAAATTATTTCAGTTAATAAATCATGCATTTTATAATCTTTACATACATACATACGGGTACATAACATCACACCTTCATTCCCAGAATGGGGTAGGCAGAGCTACAGAAATTCCAACAACTTAAAAGTACTTGTTTATAATTCTGTAATCACATTTTATACAATCAGGCCAAGAAGTTTAGGTTGACGTTCGTATAGTAAAACTAAACTAATGATACAACTTATTTCTTGAAAATAAAAGCTGTGTAAAGAGATGTAGCGCTCACTCTCTTCGTCGGCGTCGAGCTGCGGCGGGGCGTCGAGGCGCGTGGAGTACTGCGCGGGCGCGGCGGCCGAGCTGTCGACGCGCAGGCGGCGCGCGGCCGGGAACCCGCCCTCCGCCTCCGCCTGCTCGCCCGCGCCCGCGCCCGCAGCGCGGCGCCGCCCCGCCCCGCTGGCGCCAACCACCCGCTCCCCACCTACATTCAAAACTACCTTTATCTACGCACATATGATCACATATCATTAGTGCTCTAAAATGCGTTCAGAGACCGTAGGACATGACCAGCAATATTAGGTACCCCAAAGATGATCAATTTATTTGTGATTCACGTTTACGCAATCATTTTATAAAAGTTTGACAGAGGTGTATTTTGTTTGTGTCATCACGTGTGATTGTGTTGTCGTGATTTCATAATATCTCAATGTAGCTGTTTTTCACGTGACGTTGAGCCTGATAACTCAGTTTTAGTTTTTAATAGACCATAGCTCATAATTATTGATGATTGACTCAATCAACTGACACGTGTAGGGGTAGAACCTGTTTCAATCAGATTGTACAAAAATACGATTGCGCAAACTTAATTATCTGTGGTTAGGTTAGGTTAGGTCCGAGTGCTTGACAGGTCTACCAGTAACCTTCGGGGAGGGAAGATGGCCGATAGAAAGATGTCCGGCTTTTGATTTTGATTTATTGTTTACTGTTTTACTCTACTCACTTGACATTGGCGAAATCACTGCGTATATCGCTGTGGACCGCCATTTATAAAAAAGAGAAGAAGAAAGATTGGGTGTTCGGGGAGGGAAGATGGCCGATTGAAAAATGCCCGGCTTTTACTTTTGATTTATTCTGTTTACTGATTTACTCTATTCACTTGACATTGGCGAAATCACTGTATGGACCGCCATTAATTAAATAAAAAAGAAGAAGAAGAGTGCTTGACATGTCAAGAGAAAATATTTATTTGCGTCGTGATGTTACGTTCATTTATACATATACCCACATACTTTTGATAAATCGAATTTGATAAATATGGTGACCATATCGCAATTTCGCAAAATGAAAAAAGATGTCAGTCAATCCGACTGTACGAGTAAATGTCAGGTGCTTTAATTGAAAATATTTTCTATACTATAAAATTGGCGTGTGAAATATCAAAAATGTGGTGGTGATAAAAGTTATGTTGATCTTATTTTATATATCGCAATTCAAAGTATAGTGACAACTACTAGTACAGTGACGAGCACTCGGACATTTACTTTAGTAGGTAAAATCTGTACAATATGTGTTATTAGGTACAGTATCAGTTTGTGTAAGATTAAGGGTCTCTATTCTACTATCCATAGATATTAAAACAGTTATCGATACGAAACTTCTATTCAGTATATTCTATAAACCGCACGACATTTGATCTCGAGTGACATAAGAATAGGGTCTTCATTCGTTTATGATTTTAAAAAAACATTCGTCTTCACGGAGGATCGAATTGCCGCCATTTTTGTTCTCATTTGTTTGTTGTGTATATGTGTATAGATAAAGTAGTGTATGCAACTGTACATAATTAGGCCTTAAAACACTCGTGTGATCCTATTATGCACACTCGTATTTTAAGGCCTATCATTATGCATCAGTTGCATAAACTACTATTAACGCCTGTAGACTTAACACTGCATTGCGATAAAGTTCAATTTTAATTATAATATAATTAATATATCTAATTTCGTTACCCCTTTTTTGTATTCATTATATATTTTTAAGTCAGAGTCCCACTGAAAACCAGCGCCGCGGCGTGCTGCGGCACAGTGCTGCCCTTTACAACGCAATATTCAATGTGTTATTTTAGTTGTCATTTGTTTTTAAATGTGTTGCTGTAAGCGTTAAATAAATTATTTATATTCTATTCTATTCGATGCTCAGACACCCTGGCCAAGATGCGTTCGCTAACAAGCGTTTCCATTCGTTTTGTTTTTAAACCAATCGCGTCACTGGTAGATCACTTGACTTTTCGTATTACGTGATCTACCAATGACGCGAATGGTTTTAAAAACAAAACGAATCGAAGCGCTAGTTTAGCGAAGGTAGTTTCTTGGCTAGGGTCTCAGATGTAATAAGCGATCTAAACGTTATTTTATCATAAATGAAGAAAAATATTGATGTAGACAGCGATCAAAGTTATACAATTTCATTTTGCGTTTTGAATTAGACATGATAATATTATAGAAAAGCAAAATCTCCTGCAATACCATGTTTCATTATTTAAAGCAAACGAAACATTAAACAAAAGTTATTTATAAAAATTTAAAATGGCTTCATGATTGTAAATATTTTCTCTGGACACTAAACTATAAATTAAAATGACAGTCAAAGAGACCGAGATACCATTCAAAAAGAAAGAGGGCGATAGCGTTTGGGAAAAGCGTAAATCTTAGAATATAAGTGTACAGTTATTGATTTACGATTCTAAAATTTACACTTCGTATATAAGTACACAATTATAAAATAAAAGCTGGAAGCACAGACAACCCACAACCAACCAAATCAACAAAACTCCAACTACGATCCACTCTCTCTATCTCTCTCCACCGTATATTAGTTCACCAATACCATTCAATTATTCCCACAACCGAAATACAAAATTCAACCAGAGACATTATAGAGTATTTAAATTTTAAAACGATCCAATATATATCGATAGAGAGCAAAAACCAACGACGCAAATTCGTGACGTGACCAGCATAATTAAATGGAATGGAATAAATGCAAACTCTTAAACGCACAATTACAAGTGCTAAACCGATTAACTGGATTAAAACTAACTGCTGCGCCGGGACGGATACAGCACTACGCACACGAAGGATTAAAACTATTTCCACACCAAATTTAATCGAAATTGGTTCAGCGGTTTAGTCGTGAAAGCAAACAAACAGATAGACAGTCACTTTCACATTTACAATATCACTACATAGTATAAAACAAAGTCGCTAGCCGCTGTCTATCCCTATGTATGCTTAGATCTTTAAAACTACGCAACGGATTTTGATGCCGTTTTTTTTAACAGATAGAGTGATTCAAGAGGAAGGTTTATATGTACACCGTGTTTTTTTTGATTTACGATAACTTCGGCATATTGTTAGGTACACGTATAGTAACTACGTGGTACATTAGATTTAAAAAAAAATGAAAAAAAAAAAAAAATTGTTTAGAACAAAGTAATTAAATGTTGTGTCTTCAATCATTCTAAAAGGGTCTTTAGAGTTAACTCATAGTTAGTGTCAAATACGTCAAGTCAGCGTGACATACACACACACAAGTAAAGATAACACTTGACAGGTGCACGACCTAACAATTGAAAACTCTTTACTCATAATAGGTAATTAAAAGAAAATTGTTAGGTATCAATTAAAAGCCTTTTACATTAGTTTAACGTGATTAACTGATTAATTTTAATAATTGAATATCTTTATAACCGTACGAGTTATCATATGTCTGTCTTCGGGAAATTAGCTTAATTTGACTTGAAGAACGTGCCCTTAAAGTTAACGTAAATCAAAAAAAACACGGTGTATAATACTTTAAACCG
This sequence comes from Acleris holmiana, assembly GCA_949316455.1. Lineage (NCBI taxonomy): Eukaryota > Metazoa > Arthropoda > Insecta > Lepidoptera > Tortricidae > Acleris > Acleris holmiana. The sequence continues at coordinate 12,626,607 of OX438778.1, forward strand.
GAGCGAAGCGAGGGCGGGTCGCTAGTTAAGTATAGATTAAATTCACATTGAAGAGTTACTAAACAATGAATCTAATTGATAAAAAAAAATATAACGGGATAACACACTTATTTTAATTAAGTGAAAGTAAAATGAAATATCCGGGTAAATTCACTAAAACCGTACTTGTCGAGAGCGCTAACTTATAAGAGTGATATCTCCCACATGATCGACAAAAATCGGGTGATTATAGATTGTTCATTCATCATCATCATCATATCAGCCGAAAGACGTCCACTGCTGGACATAGGCCTCCCCCAAGGCTCTCCATTCAGACCGGTCCTGTGCTTTTCGCATCCACCGCGTTCCCGCGATTTTTACAAGGTCGTCGCTCCATCTTGTTGGAGGCCTACCTACAGCTCGTCTCCCGGTCCGTGGACGCCACTCAAGAACCTTCTGACTCCATCGGTCATCAGTCCTGCGAGCAATGTGCCCCGCCCACTGCCACTTAAGTTTAGCTATTCTTCGGGCTATGTCGGTAACCTTAGTTCTACTGCGGATATCATCATTTCTGATTCTATCACGCAGAGAAACCCCGAGCATAGCTCTCTCCATAGCCCTCTGAGTGACTTTGAGCTTCCTTATAAGGCCCATTGTTAGCGCCCACGTCTCAGATCCGTAAGTCATCACTGGCAACACACACTGGTCAAAGACTTTTGACTTCAAACACTGCGGTAATTTGGACGAAAAGATGCTGCGAAGCTTCCCGAACGCTGCCCAGCCGAGTCGGATTCGACGAGTGACTTCTTTCTCAAAGTTGGACTTACCTAACTGGACCGTTTGTCCCAGGTAAACATAGTCGTCAACAACTTCGAGCGCAGAGCCTCCGACCATCACGGGAGTTGTCGCGACATGGACATTGGACATGACTTTCGTCTTGTCCATGTTCATTCTCAGGCCAACTTGGTCGGAAACTCTACTGAGGTCAGCGAGCATTGCACTGAGTTCCTCCATGGTCTCAGCCATGACTACGATATCGTCAGCAAATCGAAGGTGAGTGATGTACTCGCCATTGATGTTGATGCCTCGTCCTTTCCAGTCCAGAACCTTAAAAGCATCCTCCAACGCAGCGGTGAACAGCTTCGGAGAGATCACATCTCCTTGTCTGACTCCCCGCTGCAGAGGAATAGGCTTCGTGCTCTGGTCCTGTAGTCGGACGGACATAGTGGCGTTTTCGTACAGACACTTCAACACTTCGATATATCGGTAGTCAACTTGGCACCGCTGGAGAGACTGCAGCACAGCCCAGGTCTCGATCGAATCGAAGGCTTTCTCGTAGTCCACAAATGCAAGGCAAAGGGGGAGGTTATACTCTTCGGTCTTCTGTATAACCTGCCGCAACGCATGTATGTGGTCTACGGTACAGCCTTTTCGGAAACCGGCTTGTTCAGGAGGCTGGAAATCGTCAAACCTGCGCGCGAGACGATTTGTGATGACCCTCGAAAACAACTTGTAAACATGGCTCAGAAGTGAGATGGGTCTATAATTCTTCAGCAAGGTTTTATCACCTTTCTTGAAGAAGAGAACCACCACACCTCTGTTCCATGCTTTCGGCGTTCTCCCTTCGTGGAGAACGGAACTGAACAGCGTCTGGAGACCCCTAAGGATGGGTTTACCACCCGCCTTCAGGAGTTCAGCTGTAATTCCATCCTCACCTGGGGCTTTGCCATTCTTAAGCTGTTTGAGGGCCATACTAATCTCGTATAGGCTGACGTCGGGGAGATCTTCGGTATAGTGTCGGGTTAATCTAGCCCTCGGGTCTTTAGCTAGATTTTCGACGGGTGTTCGGTTTGTCGTGTACAGCTGTCCATAAAACTTCTCAACTTCCGCCAATAGCTCAGGTTTGGATGAAATGACTCTGCCGTCGTCGGTCTTCAGCTTCATCAATTGGCTTTGGCCAACAGACAGATCCCTGGCAAACACCTTAGAGCCCCTGTTACGCTCAATAGCCTTTTCAATACTTTTAGTATTGAATCGGCGTACATCACGCTTCAGAGACTTCGAGATCTGTCTGTTGACCTGCCGATAGCGACAAGCGTCACCAGAGGACTGCAGAATCATCTCGCGCCTCACCTCCATGAGCCTAAGGGTGGATTCCGAGAGCTTCTTGATCTTTGTACGGTTGTTGATCAGCTTCTTGATCTTATTGTTCATTCACTGCACTTCAACTCAAAAACACCTACGCGATGTTGATCAAAGATTCGATCGTGTCACTAATAGCATCCTTATTTATTTTTTTAAACTCAGCGCGACATATCGGCGACATTTTGAAGCCCGTAGTGCGAAAATCCACTGTCGAGTCCTACTAATATCCTACCAATGCTGAGGTATCAACACTAATATTATAAGCACGAAAGTTTGTGTGAGTGTGTGTTAGTTTGTTACACTTTCACGCTGCAACGGCTGGACGGATTTGGATAAAATTTGGAAAGGAGATAGCTTACACCCTGGATTAACACATAGGCTACTTCAGAAAATTTAATAAGTTCCTTGATGGAAAAACGATAAAAGAAATGACGCGAAAGAAGTCGCGGGCAGAAGCTGTTTAATAATTTTCATATGGTCACAGATAAAACTAAAATATTTTTAAGTGGTAACTACTTATTATGGGACAGTTTTTGTGTAAAATATGGATCATATTGCCAATTTCTCACGGAACAGACTCCTTATTTTTAACTCTTTTGCCAAGCTATGGAATTGCAGTAACCGTGTGCCATTGAATAGGTTAAGCGGTGGGAATGATTCTTCGGCGTTGTAACCGCCGTTATTATCGTCTAACTACTCCTGGCACTACTTTGAAATCCGTAATTCGAGCTTCGAATCGCCCCGTTACTTTTTTGCAATTTAGTTACGCATCGAAGCAAAAGGGATAGCAATATTACGAAGTTCGAATTACGATTTCAGAGTAGAGCCGCAGAAGTTGCTGGTCATTATGACTATTTATGTGAATATATCAAAGACAACAATGTCGGCAGTTGAAACGGCCGGGTACAAAACGCTAGCAACAAGCCCACAGTCCACAAGCAACAGACGCGAGTAGCGGCGAGGTGCTGACGGACCGTGTGCGTTGAGCGGGCGCAGCTCGCGCGGCTCACCTTCGCCCGCGGTGCCCACGGACGCCAGGCAGTACATCACGGTCGCTGCCGGGAAAACAACACATACATACATTACAATTCATATGGATGCAGACTTATTTATCATCAATAATCAATACCAGTCTCTATCTGCCGTTTGGACTCAATATTTTTGGCCAAATGATACATTTCCAAATTTCCAAAGAGATATAATTTCCGTCAAAGCATTGTTTTTGGAGTCACAATGTCTAACGGAAGATCAGCGCTGGCTTTCCGGCTAGCTAATGCTAAGTTGGAACCGTTTCGCAACAATTTCTTTGTGTCTTGTTCTTTTTGTATCTATGTAATGTAATTTTGTATTGTTGCGAATAAATGTCTCTTTATCTTCATCATTTCAACGTCAATTTTACATTTACCTTGTACTAATAAATACTTTTTCTTTTGAGTTGAGTAATGTAGAATGAGAGTTAACCCCTTGTATGCTTAGGCACAAATCCGTGCTCAAAATTTGGATATCTTTTTGTATATTAAATTTTTTGGACTATATAGTAATCAGAAGAGACTAGAACTTGGTACTTTTTTGACCTCCCACATACGAGGGGCTAAGCTTTTATGGATTATATCGTAATCAGAAGAGACTAGAACTTAGTTTTATTTTGACTTCCCGCATACAATTATATTTTATATTTAGAGACTGGAACTTGGTACTTTTTTGACCTCCCGCATACGAGGGGTTAACGTAATATCAGATACATACATGAGTAAATGAGGGCAGGGAAAATAGGTTCATTCCTTTCTTGCGCCGTCTCCACCAATATTCTCAGTGGACCCTTTGGTGTCAGTACAGCTACCAGGTCTATAACAGATTGAAACAAGAATTATACAATAGTTTAACTGCCAATTAACTAGAAATATCATGCAGACATTAAACTTATCTACATAAATTTGGGTAGGACAGTTAACCACAGTAGGGTTTGGGTAGGACAGTTGACTATGGGCTATGTCAAAGTGATGATGTCAACCAAAAGAAAGTGATTTTTTAGGATTTGGTTTAAATCATCACTTTGACATAGCCCATAGTTGCCTAGGAATCAAATTGGTTGACTGTACATTGTGTTGCTGGTATAGAACCAGCTCAATAATGCGAATACTAACTTGGCAACATAACAAGCATTTATCAACTAATTTTACCCCAAATAGATATAACAGCGAGGACAGCCCACGTGGTCCACTCAGGCAGGTACTTGATGAAAACCAGGGCCATCAAGGCTGCAATGAAGATGAGGTATGCCTGCTGCAACTTCAGTGGACCCCGCCAGTGGATCACGATCATGCCCATGACTCCGAAATTCCACAAAACAAATCCTAATGTTATGAAGTCCATCGGTATGTTGAAGGCTCTTAATGCTTCTCTGAAAATATTAATGAGGATAGAAATTAAGTTGCTTGAAAAGCACATTTGGACTCTTTATGAGAACTTTTATAAAAGTTGTGGAAGTTATTAGTATAATTGGCGTGCGTCATTTGAATCATGATTTCCTAGTCCCAAGTGGGGATGCTTAAACCTGTTTATCTATCTATACTAATACTAGCGACCCGCCAGCGGCTTCGCCCGCTGCATTTTTTTTTTTCTTTCATGTCACTTAGGGTTATGAAAAATAGATAGTAGGGTCATTCTTCTTTTTTACCAACAATTGCCTGTCCTCATTTTACCATACGTTATCAGTTAGAGTATTGATTATTAATGTTTTAGTGTTTGAATATACGTCCAAACATTTATTCATCTATTAGTACTAAATAATCTTTCACTTTCTCTATCCAAAGTTTTTTTTATAAGTTAGTTTTTCATAGCATCGCGTCAGAGTGGTAATAAAAAATTTAGTCTCCTCTGAAAGCGGCCACAGTATATTCTGAAAAACCAACATAAAGAAAAAATTAAAACCATAATTATCAATAGTTGAAAAACGCAAAATATAGAAAAATGACGATGTATTGTCGGTAAAAAAGTAGAACGACCCAGTAGCCGATTCTCAGACCTACTGAATGCATATAAAATTTCATAAAAATCGGTCGAGCCATTTCGGACGAGTAAGGTGTGACAATACGCAATGTGACACGAGAATTTTATATATTAGATTATAAATGTGAAAGTATCTCTGTCTGTTTAATACGATGTCATGGATAAACTGATGAACCGATGATATTTGTAATAGAAATAGTTTGAGTCCCATGGAAAGACATGCAAGTAAGTTTTAAACTGCAAAGCGGAATGAGTTGTGGGAAATCTAGTACTATATAAATTTAAGTTTTGATGAATATTCAGGTTTATGAAAAACTGCTTTAATTAATCTTATCTCAGTAACAGATTAAGTAGACAACTAAAAAGATAAAATTGTATATTATAGTACTGAACTAATTTCAAAAATTCTTTCACTATTTGAAAGATACATCATCCCTGACTAATAAAAGCTATATTTTATTTTTAGTCAGTTAAACCGCACAGTGTCGGCAAGGCTAGTACATCATCATATTGTTTTAAATAAAAAGTTTCTACTTACTCTATGTACAAGAATGAAAACAAAAACAACAGCATCAGTGATGACAGTATGAGCCAGCCGTGGATGATCCTATAGCACCGCTTCTTGTAGAGCACAATCAGCAGCACTGTCATGAGAGCAATCACACATAACAGGATCATAGAGTTGGCCAGGGCATTCCACACCTTGGTGGATGCAAGTGGGCTTTCTTCATGGAATGGTGTGTAAGCTCTGAAAGGTTAAAATAGGGAACAATGATGCACAGCTGCAAAAATACATATTTTATAGATGGTCAATACTATGGCCAATAAAATGCATTAATTAAACACAATAAAAAACTCAGTACTTTAATGACAGTATGATTGAAGATTTTACCTATTTTATAATAATATTTATTAAAATATCCTCTTAAAAGTATTTTATGGATTCATTTTAGTCTTAGGCACTTTTTTAAAAACTATTCATTAAAAGTACAATAAGTAATTAATTTTCAATGTATATTTCCATAGTATCTAAGTATACTTACAAATATACATCCTTAACAGAGTAAAAGTTGACAGTTGATATTGTAGCAACCACCACCACCATACACAGAGTGACTGGTACAAAGAGTTTTATGACATGGCATGCACCATACTTCAGTTCCAGCTCTTCCATAACAACTTCAGCACCCTCCGCAGGTGGTGGTGCATCTGATCTACTTGGGTCCGGCCTCCTTGGCTGACTGGGCCCGGCACCATCGCTCTGTTCCACACTCTGAGTAAGTTCAAAAGAATTCATTACTTGGGATAAAATCTGGGTAAAACTATGCAAATAAACAACAAGTTACACTAGGATAACAATGCCACAAAGCATGAGGTTAGTCTAATTCTCTTTTTTGTTGTCGAGATAAAAAACTCGAAACGTACGCATTGCGATTAAGTAGGTAGCGGCTGTGTAGGAGTAACGCCAACTGTTTTGCCACCCACTGCCGGCCAGCTTAACATCTGAATGGAAACCTACAGAACATACATTCGCGTTACTCACGCCATATGTGCGTTGGGGTTCTGGTTTGGTTTTCTTCTTCCGCGCTATTCTCTCGGCGATTTCCCGATCAGGGCGAGCTTCTGCGATGTGGCCGTCCATGAGTGCCGTGCGTTCGGTCGCCTCCTCTATCTCACTACCTGTGTCACTCATTCATTAACCTACGGCTTTCCCGCATTTCGTCATTAAACAAACTAAGTAAAACGTAGTTTGGTAAAAAGTATAGTTTAATACCTATAACTTTTTCCTCCCAAATAACTATCCAGTTTTATGTGTCACAAATTTGACATGACACATATTGTAATATGACTGAATCAAATAGAATCTAAATTGAAAGTTTATCTCTCTTTTTTTCACTTGTCACAAAATGGACACCTAAACAGTCTCTTCTCTTTTAACCTACCTATTTAAATTAGTCGGGGAATAATATAAATGCAGTCTTGCAATGCTACATTATGACATTTTAACATAGCGTTCAGAAACCTAAGTAATTAACATTAAATTTCATAAAGTTCAGAAATTAATACGTAGGTATTTTTTTATTACCGTACGTTCCTCTGCTCGTATTATGGTCACGTTTATTCACAGATTAGAAGGTATGACTCGTTTATTGCGGTGGATTAAGCCTCCGTTACTCTCGCACTATACTGCACTATACTTGTCAGAAAGTGACGGATATTTTATCCACGCTTAGTCACGCGATAAACTGCCATAATAAGTACAAATAAAATGTGAATATGTTTGCCTTTAATATAATCACTACATAGTATAAAACAAAGTCGCTTTTTCTGTCCCTATATCCCTATGTATGCTTAAATCTTTAAAACTACGCAACGGATTTTGATGCGGTTTTTTTAAATAGATAGAATGATTGAAGAGGAAGGTTTATATGTATAATACTTTAATCCAGAGCGAAGCGAGGGCGGGACGCTAGTATAAAATATAAAACATACATTAAAAAAAATCGACCAAGCGCGAGTCAGATTCGTAGAAGGGTTGCGTACCATTATCTATACAAATTATACCTCGTATATTAGAGTTAACCTTTTTTTTTTAAAGAAATGGCTAAAATATCGTTTTTGTTGTATGGGAGCCTTCATTAATTTATTTTATTTAAATTTAATTATTTATTTTTGAAGTGAATATACAACTAAATATTCTGTGAATATTTCAAGCGCCTATATGTTACGGTAATTAATATCGAGCAAAAAACGGCTAAAAAATCTTATTTGTTGTGGAGCCCCACTTAAATCTTTATTTTATTCTTTTTTTAGTATTTGTTGTTATGGCGGCAACAAAATACTGTTCTGTGAAAATTTCAACTGTCTAGCTATTACGGTTCATGAGATACAGCCTTGTGACAGACAGACAGACGGACAGCGGAGTCTTAGTAATAGGGCCCCGCTTTTACCCTTTGGAAACGGAACCCAAAAACGTTAGTCAATGGATAATTCTTAAATAATTTAAACACTGTAGCCAACACGACAAGACACGTTGGCCTAGTTGGGAGTGACCCTGCTTCCGAAGCCAGCAGTCCTGGGTTCAAATCCCGGTAAGGGCAGATATTTGTGTGATAAGCGCGAAAATTTGTTCATGAGTTTTGGATTTTTTCTATGTATTTCTCTATATAAGTGTTTATCGTAGTCTAGTACCCATAGTGGGTTACTCTCAAAATTCCCTTTTCGCCAAATGACAATATAGCTCAAACGTCTGGATTGTGTAATGTCTTTGATGCTATATAGACATGAACGCTAAATGTATCTTTAGCAAAACGTCTGGATCTTAGAATGTTACAATTAAAAATACACTAGTAGAGAAACGTCTTTATCTTAGTAATGTCTTTATTACTTAATAGACATAAAAGCTGAATGGCCCGGTAGCGGAACGTTTGTATCTCAAAATGTCTTAATTACTAAATAGATATGAACGCCAAATAGTCAGTTCGCAAAACGTCTGGATCTTTAAATGGCAAGTGTTGATATGACACTTAATAATTTCAAACTCCTTTCCACACAATCAATTAATATCTATTATTTAAATCCCTGGCGCTCGTTCTGTGGTCATAACAGTCAACTAATTTTGCTTTCGACGAATTAAATATTCTAATTATACGGACTATTTTAATTTCCAGACGTTTTGCTAATAACCCCTTCTATGTTCATGTCAATCAACAAATTTTACTTTCGGTTAATTAGGTATTCTAATCACACGGACTATTTATATTTCCAAACGTTTGGCTACTTGTTCATTTCAATTCTGTGACGTCCGGCTAAATTGACACTTTGCTGACTGAGTATTCTACTTTCATGTCATTCAGCTGAATTGACTCTTTGCTGACTGTGTATTTTACTCTTATGTCGTCTAGCTGAAATGGTCCTTTGGCGAAAAGGGAATTTTGAGAGTAACCCCCCATAGTAAAAGCCTAGAGCTTAGTTTTGCACTACGTCAATTTGTGTGAGATTGTCCACTGATATTTATTTATTTAAGTTTTGGACTGGGTATGGTTCCATAGGATTGAGTTGGGTTCTTTTAATCCACATATAGGGGTCTAGGCAGAGTTTGTCCTACCATCTATTGTTTTCCCCTTGATGGGATATGCCATAGTCTCCACGCTTGGCATGCAGGTTGCCGATCGCAGTCAGTTGGATGACTAAGTACTCAGAGGAAGCTGCTGCCCGTCCCCCAGTTCTGGGGGGTTACTCTCAAAATTCCTTTTTCGCAAAAGGACCATTACAGCTAGATGACATAAGAGTAAAATACACAGTCAGCAAAGAGTTAATTCAGCTGAATGACATGAAAGTAGAATACTTAGTAAGCAAAGTGTCAATTTAGCAGGACGTCACAGAATTGAAATGAACAAGTAGCCAAACGTTTGGAAATATAAATAGTCCGTATGATTAGAATACCTAATTAACCGAAAGTAAAATTAGTTGATTGACATGAACATAGAAGGGGTTATTAGCAAAACGTCTGGAAATTAAAATAGTCCATATATTATTTAGAATATTTAATTCGTCGAAAGCAAAATTAGTTGACTGTCATGACCACAATACGAGTGCCAGGATTTAAATAATAGATAATAATTGATTGTGTGGAAAGGAGTTGGAAATTATCAAGTGTCATATCAACACTTGCCATTTAAAGATCCAGACGTTTTGCGAACGGGCTATTTGGCGTTCATGTCTATTTAGTAATTAAGACATTTTGAGATACAAACGTTTCGCTACCGGGCCATTCAGCTTTTATGTCTATTAATTAATAAATACATTTCTAAGATAAAGACGTTTCGCTACTAGTGTATTTTTAATTGTAACATTCTAAGATCCAGACGTTTTGCTAAAGATACATTTAGCGTTCATGTCTACATAGCAACAAAGACATTACACAATCCAGACGTTTGAGCTATATTGTCATTTGGCGAAAAGGGAATTTTAAGAGTAACCCGTTCTGGGTCCTAGTGAAAAAAGGTTCTTATTCTTCTGAAGATCAAGCGAAAAAGAGATTTAGTCACTCTCGCACTTAGTATATGTATAACCCTAATTTTAGTAGTTTTTCAAAACAACCGGGTTCGATTCCCGAGCTGAGTACACTTTTTTTTAATGTATGAATGCATTTTTTCTTCTTATTAAAATCGATAACATGGTTCCTAAGAACAGATCTTCGTATGTCTTATAGTTTTAGAAATTCCCGTACTGACCGATTTAAATGAGACACCCAGTATACAAGCAGAGATGGATGATACATCATGTATCATCCATCTCTGCTTGTAAACTGGGTGTCTCATTCACACATACATCACACACAGTGGGATACATCATGTATATGTACATGTGTACTGGGCTGGAATTCTACACGGTAATAACGATATCGTCTTTGAACTGTTTCCGTATTGTCAACGTTTTGATAACTCTTGTTATTTACAATAATGGCGACAGAGTCATAAATGATTCAAAAACACGTCAAAAACGATATCGTTATAACGCAGTAGAATACAGGCAATGTATAGAAAACTGCAAGGCATTTTATGGCAATGAATTGGTATCATTAGAGATATTTAAAAAAAAAAACTCATGAAATGTGGCCAGCGCACTGTATTTCAAAATATTACGAAGGTTTTGATTGTTACAATATTAGGTAGACACATACAGAATGTTAATAAAGACAAATTATTATAATCTAGAAACTCCTTCAAATGCAGCTTATAGGTAAAGCCCTTCGGGAGTGCCCTCTTTCTTGCGGTATAGGACGCTTTCTTTGGACTTTTTGAAGTCTTCATTAGTGACTTTCATGCGTCGCTCTCTAAGCGCCATCAGTCCAGCCTCGGTACATATAGCCTGGAAACAAGACACGAGTTTAAGAGTTCTTTCAATAGTTTTTTATCTCCAATCTCTCTATCCTGCGACCATCAACAATTACATTGAGTAAACAAGACAAGAAATAAATAAGTAACGTCCAGGCATCGGAATTTCGGGAGCAAAATTGAATGGCAGATAGGGAATTCGTATATCGATACTCACTTATCGATGCTTTTCCCCTATATTAGTGGTAGATCGCTCCTAGCTTCGTTTGTGTGTATTTTTAGTACATTAAAACAAAAATTCTTTTAAAATAAAGTAGAGATAAGTTCATTATTTTGTTTAATTTTCATATGTGCAATAAAAATATATTTTTACAAACAAAACCTGGAGCAATTACTAGTACAGGGAAGAAGCATTAATAAGTGAGTTTATCAATACAGGAATTCCATAATGTCATTCTGTTTCGCTCCCAGTATTCCAATGTCTGCATATAACTTTGCATTCACCTCCGAAACATGTTGCTATAGACATCTGAGGGTTAAAGACCTGGTGACCGAACAGTGTCCCCCTAGTTCGGGCACCAATCTCCACCAGACAGTCTTTACCTATTCTTAAGTTAATTATTTGTTATTTACTGTAAAAACTGCATACTTTGCGGTGATGAACTTTTTACTATTTATTTAAAAGTTTTAAATGTATGCAGGATATGAAAAAACCGGGCAAGAGCATGTCGCAGCATGCTCAGTATAGGGTTCCGAAGCCGTTAAGTACTACAAACATAAACATCAACAAGTAATAACTAATTTTATATTTAAAGTCAATTGGTGCCAAAAGATGATTTTAGTAGGTATAAAAACATTAATTGCCTGTATCTCAAGTACAAATGATGTACTTGGTCATGATGGATTTCCTTTAAAATTCGTTATATGTCCTTTCATTTATTTATTTTTTCTGATTTTAGCATTTGTAGTTTTGGCTGTAGAGTGGGGGGGGGGGACACTGGAGTCTAACGGTTATTTTATAAACGGTTTGCTTAATCGAAAACAGTTACAACCCCGTAATATTTATGAAAGACCCCACACGATGTAACGTGTAGGGGAGGTACGCTAAAAAAAATTTTTTTTTAACTTTTTATTGTCCCACTTTGTTGGCGTGACTAATATGCATATTCATGCCAAATTACAGCTTTCTAGTACTAAGACTCTGCGCTAGGCTGCGGACGGACGGACGGACATGGCGAAACTATAAGGATTCCTAGTTTGAGTACGGAACCGTAAAAAATGGGTTCATTTTCGTGCAATTTTAAGAGCAAATTAAAAATGGTAATTAAGACAAAACTAAATAAATAGTTAAATGAAATATGTATGGTTATTATTGCTCCCTTGTGTGGTTGCCGGGTTAGAATAGCGCCACTCCGTTTCTTCCCGAGGATGTCGTAAGAGGCGACTAAGGTAATAAGGGCTTGTAGTACTGTTAGGCGATCGGCTTGCAACCTGTTACTAATACACTGATATACCTGTTTGTGCAAAATGTGGTAACAGAATTTTCAAGAATTCTTTTTAGAGTTGTTGGTATTTCTGTAGCTCTAGATACCCCACTCTGGGATTGGAGGCGTGATGTTATTTATATATGTATATATGCATTATTATTATACCTTAATATCTGCACCGGAGAGATCATCTTTCGACATAATAAGCTCCGATAAGTTAACATCATCAGCCAGCGTCATCCTGGAGGTGTGGATGGTGAAGATCCTCCTCTTGGTCTTCTCATCAGGCAGGGGGAACTCTATCTTCCTGTCAATACGCCCGGGACGAATCAGAGCTGGATCTAAAGTTTCTATGCGATTGGTAGCCATGATGACCTGTTTTAAAACAAAATTAAATCTGTCACTTAAAATTGTAACATCCTTTCTCCTGAAAACCTGGTAGACCTAAAGCTATATGGATAAAGTTTAAGGATATGATGGAGGAATAGGATTCTATAGGACATAACCAGAGGGCGGAATTTCTCATGGCAAAAACTGAAATGTCATAGGGATAGAACATTTTGCTTTATCGATTTTTCCAGTTATAGATATTGTGTAATCACTAATCTCTGCTATTTTAGTTATGCTTTTATATTAAAAAATAAATGTCATTATTGATTCGCATTTAGTTATTGTTTTCAACAATACATGAAGTTTTAGGATTTAATTTGTAAATATTGTATTATTTTTGTCTAAAAAACATGTCTTTATTAACGGTAAATAACAAATGAAATTAAAGCTAAATCTAAGACATAGAACTATACAATAATAATGAAAACTACACCTACATTGACCAAAAACTATATTAATCTAAGACCGCTACTAGAGGGCATTGTTAATATTGGAAAATTATTTTGCTAAGTGTAGTGTATCAATAGGAGGTATAATTCTATTCAGTAAAAGATCTTGTGCTACGTGAACCAGAACTACTTGTCGATAGTCGATAAAATACTTCGTTCTGTCCCTATGACATATAAATTTTTGCCATGAGAAATTCCGCCCTCTGGACATAACACAGAAAAGAAAATTAGGAGACTTAATATTAAAAAATATATATATAGGGCGTCCCACGGCTATGCCACATGGAAGGAAAGTACCTTGAATATTGTAGATGGAACATTTTACTGAAAGAAGACATTATTTTAATTTAAAAAACAATTTAAACTGCATTCATAGATATTTAAATAATTACATGGTTGAACCGGGAATCGAACCAGTTACACAAGGTAAATAATTACCCTGTAGCTTTATCATACCGATCAAAAGGCTTCATCATAAGGATTATTTTTTGTTAAATAACATAGTGTCAGAAATAAAAGAAAGACCATGAATTTTAACATTTGATGTGAAATTTTGTTCAGAAAAATGAAAAGCTGATAGATAGAGAGATATATTTTTTTTTATGGGGTTATGTCAAAAATGTAGTTTACAAGAACCAGTATGAAAGTGTTTACGAGCTATAAACAACTTACGACGTATTATTCTAAATATCCACCACAACAAGATCAAAAAATCATCAGGGAGCGAAATAATCAAGAGTGCGACTTTGTATTCAACAGGAAGCGACTCATTTTGAGCATTTGATAAATTGATTAATTTTGTATTAAAAATGTTAAAATTCATGGTCTTCCTTTTATTTCTATATGTATATATATAAAAATACTGGAGAAATTTATTATTTAGTCCATAGTCGACAATAGACAATTCATCAAAAATTGGCTTTATGCTATCCACACACAGAAGACGGAGGCGGCGCGGAGGCGGGCATATTACCGTATACAATTCGCTTTGTGAGAAGGCATTTCGGAGGATGCGTTATGTTACGAGCATTGTAACGGCAATGCGCTCGCCTCCGCCCACTGTGTGGAGAGCTTTAGTGTTTTCAAGTAATGCTCCACTACTTAATTTTACGATTGTACATTGATGCAGCCGTTCAACATTACTTGCCTTTGTGGATTAACACATTTGCTGCCACGAAATGCCAGGCGTTACGCTCGTAACAATCCCAGCGTTTTTCCGCTTTGTAGCGACCAAACCTTAAGTTCACTCTCTATGATCCATATTTATAACCCACCATCTGCCGAGGGCTGAGCTAAGTCAATGTTGGAGCATAATGTAGGTATTTTGAAAAGGAACAATAATGATGATTTTGAAGGTACATGACGAGATTTACTTACTTTTACATCACCTCGGGAATCAAATCCATCTAGTTGATTTAGAAGCTCCAACATAGTCCTTTGAATTTCCCTTTCACCTCCCGAATTTGAATCATATCTGAAATTGTATAAAAGAATTTAAGAAATACTCTAATCAATCAATTAATTACCCAAACAGAATGCAGACCATTGGTTTAGGAAATTAGCTAATTTAGCAAAAAAATATGCCATAAGGCCGCCTGGTGGTAGTGTATTTTGAGAAATTAATGCGAACACGCAATAATTTATAATGTATCAATAACCATATTCCGAATCTTTTCTCTGCACTATATGACAAATGGTCCACCAGCAATGTTAATCCATTTAATAGCCGTGGAAATCAGCCCAATTCCTACCTTTTTGTTCCGACTGCATCAATTTCATCTATAAAGACAATCGATGGCGCATGTTCCTCTGCCACCCGAAACAGCTCTCGAACTAACTTGGGCCCATCTCCCTGGAAAGCATAACCAATTTTAGAAAAGCGATATGATAAACAATATCAATATGTTTGTAAAAGTTGAAATGCAACAGGAGTTACACAATTTTTTTATTATCATTGTTTTTCAGGTTTATAAATTAAAGCCAAGTAGCAAACTGTCAAGACATGTTTATTTATTTATAACAAGCAGAATGCTAACGAGCGCCCAGGCCACCTGGGTTTCTATTCCACTGGTTTAACATTATATTGCGTTTGACGTATTTTAGTTCCGTTTTTAACTCTGTCACCATTACTGTCAAGTAAATAATACGGAAACACGTCAAAGGCAATATCGTTCTTACCGTCATTACTGTAATATCGCTAAAACCTCATCTCCTAACATTCATATTTCATTTTTAATGGTAAATAAGTTTATTTAAGTTTTTTATCAAAATAAAAAACTTACCAAATACTTTTGGATTAGTTCAGAGCCTACTACCCGAAGGAAAGTGGCAGAGGTTTGGTTGGCCACAGCTTTGGCTAGGAGAGTCTTGCCAGTGCCAGGTGGGCCATACAAGATGACTCCCTTTGGAGGCTTGATGCCCATCTCTTCATAATACTCTGGATGAGTTAGGGGAAGCTCCACTGATTCCTGTTCAAAGAAAGAGTTTGTTATTCAAAAATTCAATTGTTTTGCAATGAAAAAATATGTTTAGTGCCCCATAAACAAAACAAAATTCAAAAGATCTGGGCAGATTCCATACACTTATAATAATATAAAATTTAAAAAGTTATAAATTTAAAGTGACAGAAAAGAGAAAATTGTCAGAACCAAAAAGCAAACCTTGATTTCCTGAATTTGTGTGTCCAGCCCACCAATATCAGCATAGGTCTCTTGAGGAGCTTTTTCTAGTTTCATGACGGACACCATGGGGTCTGTGTCATCACCCAAGACTCCTACTACTGCATGCACCTACAAAATCAATTTTTATTGGAGTAAAGTCTAATTAGGCTATTTATAACTGCTACCAGCATTACCTGACAGACGCTTGTTGTCTACATATTAAATTTATAAATGTAAGACTGCAAATTAAAATATGTCCTAGATTGTCATACACAGCACTTTTTTTTAAACTTCGCTGGGAATGAAGCTGATTATATATAATAAGACTAGCTTCTGCCTGTGACTTAGTCCACATAGTTTTGATTATTGTTATTCCCTCTAAAACATTTAAAAATTTCAGATAGATACATGGATATTGTACTGTTCTGCGTTTTGTTTTCATATTGCGAAAACACTTGTAGCTTCTTGGAAATATAGCTCGTCTCGCTAGAGTTAGCTCAGGTATCTATAAAAATTACTGATAGTTTCAGATACTTTGATAGCTTTTTGCTATGAAACAACCTATACCTACTTCATGGAAAATTATAGATAGTATTGTGCTATTCATAGTTTTATTTTTTTAACATTTAAAAGACATACTTTGACTTTTGTGTATTTCTTTTGTGGATTAGGGAATACGCATATAACTTAGATGACTATAACTTATAAGAGACTCCAGTTTTTTTATATTTCACAGCCTTGCAAAAAACAAACAGAAAGAGACAAGCTAAAAATATATTATGGTAATATTTTACTGTTAGTCACCTCAGAGTTAAGAATGTCTAATAAAGTAATGTTAAAAGGAACAGTAATCTGAGGTACCAAGTTGGTTATACTTTTGCTAAAAAGAATTCGGAAAACATGAGAATGATTCAGAATGATTTGGAAAAAAAAGTGATAACCCAAAAATCTAACTTAACAATCCACCCCACCTGTCACCATGTGTATCTCTTTTTTGCAGACCTATATTAGTTACATTATATTAAGTCTTTTTGTTTAAGAAGAATATTTTATGCAATAAAATGCAAGATTGTAAAATAATGCAAAATTTGCACATTAATAAAATGCAATGATTTAGGATTAGGATGAAATAGAATCTTTAGGCTTAATACCAGAGTTGTTAAGAACTCATCACTTAAGTAAAAAAATTAAGAACTTGATATTTATGAGTCTTTTGAGTTGTGAGTCCAGTCTTATTGAGTCCTGTAGCCAAAACTCAAGCATTAGAAGAGACCAGTCCAGTTTTTCTATATTTCACAGCCTTTTTTTTGAGCTTTATTTAAAAGAGGTAAGTATAGTTTCTTTACTTCACCTCCATGTATGTTTTCTTAAACCCTCAATTAGTTTTAACTCAGATTTAAACTCGTTAAGTAAATAAAACCCTCAAGTCTCTACTAAGGACGATTAAAAGAACTCATCTTCGATTAAATGACTACAGTTCAAAAAAACAAGTGGAGTCAAGACAAGTGGAGACTCCAACGACTTGAGTGTTTATAGACTCTTAGTTAATGCATTGCTGAGCTAAACTTGATCAGTGTGAGGTACACAAAATATACCTTACCTTATGGTTTAGCAACACCGAGCAGCCAGGCTCGAGTTGGTCCTTATCCACAAAGGACAGGATGCTCACATAGTGCTCACTGCCTACAGAAGTAGACACTATAGCATGATTATCATCTATGATCTCCTCGAGGTTGCCCACAGACATTGGTGTCCCTCTCAGGTCATCAACCTAGTAAGACAAAACAAACAAAAGCATTGGTAAGAAACAATGTTACATTGTTACGAAAATGACAATTAGTGATGTGCCGGCGGTAACTTACTTGTTACCAGTATAATACCATTTCGTAAAATACTCAGTAAATTACCAATGCTACCGGTAATATTACCAGAAGCGGACATAGAAATCGATTTTACCTGTTTTGTTTTCTTTATTCATTTTACTTTATTAATTATAATTAAAAAAGTTACTATACTCTTACTAACTATGAATTATTTCTGTAACTCATTGGATCTTCCGTCTCTTTTACTCATTGTATTGTAATTTGTGACTAGCTAATATTGACAATGAAACCGAAAAGTAAAGTTTACAATCATTTTACTGACACGTCGGCTAATAACAAGACAAGTTACAAGTGTAATTATTGTAACACAGTGTATAATTTTAAAAATGCTACAAAATTTGTATGGCATTTGCTAAAGTGTAAAGCAACCTTGAAAGATGTTCAAGATAATCAACTTTGGCGTTATGATAAACAATCTTCACAGAGTATAGCTACTCTGTGAAGATTGTTTATCATAACGCCAAAGTTGATTTCTACATCTTTTTTACTTAGTTATGTAATGTGCAGCTTTTAAACATACATAAAAACTTTACAAAACAAGAAATGAATAAAAATAAAAATAAGTTATTTTCAGATGATTTGTGATACGAATATAAACCTGTGATGATTATTTTATAGTTTGTTTATAATTGTTAAGATTTATTATTGTTAATATCTCATTTTTAAGATATATTATACACATATTTTTACTAGTTATACACATACCTACACACTTTTTTTCATGTATACACAAACGTACCTATTTAAGTGTTTTAGAAAACTTAACATAAATTACTAGTCGTTGTTCAGTTGTAGACGTAGTTTAGTCGTTGTTGCAATAAAACAGAGATAATGAATAATAAAAGTGAAATAAATTTATACGATTTAAAATATTTCACTAGGAGTTTTTAAATAATTAAAATGCAACATGCAGAAAAGACTGATTGGTAAGGAATTGTGTGATTTGTTTTAGTTAAATAATCATCAAGACTGTAATTATCATTTATTAAAGCATATATTTTTATTAATATTTCTCTTATTTTATACTTACTTCGTTATCCGGTTTTCACATGATAAATATGTATGAAGTATAAATATGAGAGAGTAATATTCCCGGTAACATTGGTAAAATACTCGGAAATATTGAGTATTTTACTAGTAACATAGGTAATATACTAAACTACTGAACCCATCTAATCATTTTTAGTTTAAAAGTGTCCGTCTGGTGCTAAAATAGTATAAACATGTATAAAAACACATGGTTTTATATACGAAATTTGAATGTTACCGTATATTACCGTTTTTCGGTAATGTTTCTGGTAGCGTTACTGGTAAAATACCCGCTTGGAGTAAGTTACTGGTAACGGCACATCACTAATGACAATTACTACAAAGGTTAAATGGAAAAGAGAACTAAACTCTTTAACAAGTGTGATTTACCAAATTAATTAGAGATATATCCAACACAGAAACAATTTTTATTAGCATTGCTAATATGAAAAAAAAAAGTAGGTTGTGAGATTATATAGAAATACTAGTACCTTAGACCGTTCTTCCTCTATCTTCTCCTCCTGTGGCTTCAGCCTCTCCTGGTTTCGGATGAATTCCTCCTCCATCAACAAGTAGTCCTTTATCCTTTCTAATTTCAACAATTTCAATCTGCATCTGGTGTGTGGCGTGACTTGAGGCAGCTTCAACGCGGCATCAGGGCCCTTTGCCTTGCGCTTCTTCTTGCCAACCCTTGTGGGGATCGGAGGCTCATACTTCTTCTTTTTATCCTTGTCATCTTTTTTGTCACCACCGCTACCTCCACCAGATTGATTCTGACCCTAATATTTAAGCAAAATATGTTAACATTATTTTTCCTACATAGATCTTTGAATAAATATAATGTAATTTAGTACAAAAATCTTACCATCCTTAGTCTTTATAACGAATTTATTGTACTAACAAATTCACTAAATAATAACCTGTGTGACAGGCAATCACAGATTATGCTATGTCAAGCGATTACAAGGCGAATTTTTTACTTTTAATTTTGGTATTTGCTAGTGCTACACTTAATCGAAAACCACAAAGTTAAATTATCGGTTTTTGTGTTAAGAGTTCCAATTCTCGTGTTAAAGTGACATATAAAAATAAATCAATATATTATTTCGAATAAAGCTTGGTGTAGCTTGAGAATAGGGGACTCGAAAACAGCGTCACAAATCGCTTGAAGAAACCCAAACAGCTGTTACTGCGGTCTCTAAACGAAACGTACCTCTGTTATTTGACGTGTCGTCTCATCGTGTTCGAGTCTTGTCACTTCAGTCAGTTTCATTCATTGATGTTGTGGAAAATTATTGAAATAGAAAGTGTAGTGTATAATATTTAGAGTTTTGTTAAACAAAACAGCTCAAGATGCCACAAATTTCTTAAATAATCTTTTAACAAGGCATCGGGTGTTATAAGGATTCTTTACGTAGTAAGGAAACAATAATAATTCAAGATGGTATTAGCAGATTTAGGTCGGAAAATCACGACTGCCTTACAGTCCCTTAGTCGGGCTACCATCATCAATGAAGAGGTAAATTAGCATTAATGACAATTAAATGATGTTATCCTAAACGTCCACATAGCTTTATTGTAAAATTTGTCGTACAGGTTTTAAATTCTATGCTGAAAGAGATATGTGCTGCGCTCCTGGAAGCAGATGTTAATATTCGCCTGGTGAAGAACCTCCGTGAGAATGTGCGAGCCGTTATTGACTTCGACGAGATGGCTGGAGGGCTCAACAAGCGGCGCATGATCCAGTCTGCTGTGTTCAAAGAACTTGTCAAGGTTGGCACATCCACCTAACTAAACTACTCTGTCTTTTCATACGAGAATTCTTCAATATTTAAATCGAATATGAAAAGTCATTATTTTAATTCATATAAGTTTGTAGACATTCTGTAGTAACATACTATCTTATTTATATTTGTATTTAAATGAGACTAGTTTTATTTGGATCTAATTTAATCTTGTATATTCTTCCATATTTCATGGAGATAATTGTTTGGTTCTAATGCTTATGCATTTTGCCTTTCAGCTTGTAGACCCAGGAGTGAAGCCTTATCAGCCAGTAAAGGGGAAACCCAATATCATCATGTTTGTAGGGCTGCAGGGGTCTGGAAAAACCACAACTTGTACAAAGTTGGCATACCACTTCTTAAGGAAAAATTGGAAGTCAAGTTTAGTGTGTGCTGACACATTTAGGGCTGGTGCCTATGATCAGGTCAAACAGAATTGTACCAAAGCCAGAATACCCTTTTATGGAAGGTAAATATTTAAACTTATTGCTTTTATTTATAAGCTGGATATTATATACAGGATGTCTTCAAAAAACAAATTATCAGTATTATCTAAATGGTGGTAGTTTTTCAGACAGTAAAGAAAGAACTTTGTTTCTACTTATAAAGAAACATGATTGGAGTTTTGGCTTTTTATTTCACTCTTAAACGTGATGTGAAGTCTGATTCCTATTTTTAAAAATAAAGTTTATAAGTACACCTCAAAATACAAATGGGGGGGCTCTATTAAACTAACATTGCATATGTATGTTTGTAAACACTTTATTGTACAAGACGCAGAAGTTAAAAAGCAGTATTGTAGTAATACTCTGACTTTATTTCAATTATTTTTACTGATTTACTTTGACAATATATGTCCAATACTTAATAAAGAATATTGTGTTGTCAATGTTATATTAACTTGATTTTTTTGATAGTAATGGCAGCCAAGTTAAAAGCAATATGATTTCCTGTGAAAGGCAATATGGTTTTACACAGTAGAATTACACATGCCCTGAAAATACTGTTGATTTGGGTAGTTTTTTATTGCAGTAATTTTAATTGTATCTGTTTGGCTTTTAACTTTTCTGCCAGTTTAATTATAGAATATTCATTTGGGTAATAATGGTATAAAACCTGTTGAACAACAAGATAAAATATGGATTTGGATCAGATGTTTTCCAATTTGAATTAAACACATTCCTGTGTCAGTAGGATAAATATTGCTTTCGTATTACATAGCAACATAAGTCTTTGTTGTTATGGTGGTGGTGGTGGTGCAATATAGAGTATGGTATTTTTATATGTTTAATAGCAATTGATATTCTATTCATCCCATAATAGTGTTAAATTTGGTTTTCAGTTACACAGAAGTAGATCCTGTGGTTATAGCCACTACTGGTGTGGAGATGTTCAAGAAGGAAGGGTTTGAGATGATCATTGTGGACACAAGTGGGCGGCACAAGCAGGAGGAATCTCTGTTTGAGGAGATGTTGGCAGTTGCTAATGCGATTGTAAGTGGCTATGTACCTATAGTGAAATTGTATAAATAGACTAAAATACTATTGGGGGTCTCAGAATGAGCAGCAGAGCAAATTTCAACAATTAAATAATAAAATTCTGCATACTCTGCTTTGCTTGGCAGTCAGGTGTCATCATTATAATCTATGTTGTAACTTACAAAATGTTTTAACCTCGTGCCGCCTGTAGTACTCTTCCTTGTGGGGAGGGGGAACAAGTATACGGCTCGTTACGTCACCAGTAGTAAGGGTCAACACGTCCGTACTCGCCCAAGGCTCTCACGTGACTGTCTCCCCACTACCCGTGAGCCCGAGACTACGTCATTCCTCATAGATCAATTACACGAACACTACATCCCTTCCTTATTATATTAAATTTAAAGAAACCAATAAATACCAATGTTACTAACAAATGATTTATTAAATAATCTCAAGAACTTAATTATTTGGCCTCAATACACTTTGATTTAATTTATCAATGCACTGTCTTCCCGTTCATTTTGATATAGTTCCTTGTTTTCTTCGTCATGGTTCCTAACTTTCCATTCGCCTTCTACCCTTTTTAAGTGAATCACATTACGTCGCAGTGTTTGGCCAGTTTCCTCATTCCTTAGAAGTACATCTCCGCCATCCGCACGCTCAACGACGTGCGGAGTTGATTTAAAGTTTGCTGACAATTTATTCCGCTTTTCCATTTCTTTAACATATACTTTGTCACCGTCTGTAATTGTTGACTCCTCAGCTCTTCGCTTTCGGTCCCCATACTCCTTCCCTTTTTCTTTTTGTATTGCATCTCTGTCTCTTACTTCAGAGTCATCTAGTCTGTGTTCATTATATAAAAGAGACGGTATCTTGTCTTTATTTTGTCTATTGAAAAATAATTCAGCTGGGGATTTTCCCGTTACAGAATGGGGTGTCGAATTGTACATCATTAAGTAGTCCAACACTGATTCTTTTAGATCTTTCCTTTCAATTTGACTTATCTTTAGTCTTTTTAGTATGTCACGGTTTTGCCGCTCCACTTCTCCATTTTGCTGTGGCCAATAGGGAATTGTATTAAATAGTTTTATGTTGCACTGCCGGCAGTATTCCTTAAACTCGTCACTTATAAATTGACGGCCATTGTCTGCTGTGATAGAAGTGGGATAACCGAGACGGCTAAAGATTTCTTTTAACAGTTTTATGATCTGTGTGCTCGTTATTAGTTTAGTAAATTTAATTTCTTTATACCTGCTGTAGTAATCGATGATTACAAGCAGGTAATCATTACTTGGCAATGGTCCGAGCAGATCCATGGCGACGTCGACCCAGGGAGCAGCTGGAAATTCGCGACGCTTCATAGGTACTGGAGGAGTCGGCAGTCCAACTAAAGTACATCCCTTACATTTTTTTACGATAGCCTCCGCATCTTTGTCTATACGTGGCCACCAGACTTTTGACCTCAAGCGACCTTTCATTGCCACAATCCCTGGATGTCCCTCATGAGCCGCATCTAAAACACTTTTCCTTAATTCCTTAGGGATTACAATCCGGCTACCTCGTAAAAGGATATGGTCATAAAAGCAGAGTTCAGATTCAAAAACTTTATACTCCTTGACAGATTCATCCCAATCATTGCTGTAAACTCCTTTTTTGACACTTCTTATTTCAGAATCATTTTCTGAGCTTTTTGCAATAACGTGCATAGGGACAGCACAAGGACAAGCTTGTTCCACAATATGATGAACGTAGTCTTCAATGGTTCCTGGCGGTGTATTAGGGTATGTACAAAGTCGAGACAAAGGATCTGCAATATTGACTTTGCCTGGTTTGTATTGAATATTGAATCAATAAGTCTGTAACCTTAAGACCCAGCGCTCAACCCGAGCACACGGCTTCGATTTTGGACCAAATAAGAATTCCAATGGTTTATGATCTGTGATGAGATCGAATTTCTTGCCAAACAAAAATATGCTAAAATGCTCCACAGCCCAGACCAAAGCCAGTGCTTCTTTTTCAGTTTGGCTGTATTTCCTTTCAAGCGCCGATAGTGTCCGATTTCCGTAGGCGATTATTCTTGGACCGTTATTATCCTTTTGGATCAGAATAGCTCCCAAACCAACTGGGCTTGCGTCAGCGATAACTTGCGTTTCATCGTCAGCGTCGTAATAACCCAGCGTGCTGACTGTAGATAACGCTTGTTTCAACTGACGGAATGCTTGGTTCTGTTCTTCTTTCCACCATTCCTCAATACTAGCTTTCCTTGTGGCCTTAAGTCTTAACAAGGCTTTTAATGGTTCTGTCAAAGTTGCAAGATTAGGTACCCACTTATTGATGTAATTAACCAGGCCTAAAAAGCTCTGGAGCTCTTCAATTGTCTTAGGAACGCGGAACTCTTCTATGCTGGTTATATATTTTTTTAATGGTTTTATTCCATTAGGTGTCAATTCATGCCCAAGAAAATTGATCTTCTGTACCTTGTACACGCACTTAGCCTCATTTAGTAGAACATGGTTTTCTTTCAAAGTCTTCATAACATTTTTAAGTCGTTCGTCATGTTGCAGTTCGTTCTCTCCGTAAATCAAAATATCATCAATGAAGTTTATGACTCCATCCAGTCCCGTTAACATTCTTTGTAATATTTTCTGGAATAACTCTGGTGCACATGTGATACCGAACATTAATCGCTTGTATCGGTATAACCCTTTTGACGTAATGAATGTCGTCAAATATCTAGAATTAGGGTGAATTTCCACCTGGTGAAAAGCGTTTTTTATATCCAGTTTCGAAAAGTATTGTCCTTTTTTAATCTTGGGTAATAGACTATCCATACAAGGCAGTGGATGGTTTTCCCTCAAAATTGCCATATTGGCACGTCGCATGTCAACACACAGACGCAGGTCATCATCGTCCTTTAAAATAGGCACTACTGGCGAAATCCATGCAGAGGGCCCATGCACCTCTTCGATGATATCACTGTCGAGCAATTCCTGTATTTTATGTTCTACTTTTTTTTCAATGGGAATTGGTATACGCCTATAAGGCTGTGATACAGGCTTGCAAGTCTCATCTATGGGGATTTCAACAAGAACATCCTTAAATTTTGGAAATGGCTTTTGCGTGTGTGTGACCCCATTTACTCCAATGCCTATTTTCAAAACTCCTAAACGTATAGCTGTTTCTTTTCCTAATATATCTCTAGATCCACCATTGATCACGTAGACAAGCACCCGTTCGGATTGTCCATTCGTCTCAATATTAGTTTGAAAAGTCCCTTTTACTTCTAAAGGTATTTTACTACCATAAGGGTACAAAGTCTTATCTGACCCTTTTGTAAAGTTAGATGCATTTACTTGCTTCTGTTTCAACACCTCCCAAGTTTTATCCGTGATAAGGTTAAGTTTACACCCAGAATCTATTAGCAGGCATAATTTGACCCCTCCCAGTACACATTCAATCGTAGCATCATCATTTAAATAAAAAATGTAATGGTTATTTTCCGCTTTAGCCTCAACTTCAATAGAATTTACTTTCTTTTCATCCCGGTATCTTTTAGATCTTCTGTCTTCTTCTTGATTGTTTTCCAGCTTCCGTTTTTGGGGTCTACTCCGGCACAACACGCTAAAATGGCCTGGTTTTCCACAAGCATGACATTTTTTTCTTTTTGCCGGACATTCCTGATTTGGTAAAGTATGCGCATTATAACCACACCTACCACATTTGTTTGTTCCTGGTTTACTCGAACTCGGTTTGGTCAAACGATTTACAACAGTATTAATGTCGGAACTATTAGATGTCGTATTTTTGTTTCGTCCATATCCTTCCAGTTGATATCCTACCGCTTCTAGTGTATTAGCCTCCGTTATTATTTTATCTAGAGTAACACTCTCTCCTAATGTCAATATTTTTTTTCTGAGCTCTGTTGACGAACATTTATCTACGATTTGATCAATCAAATGTTCTTCCGAACTAGTAAAATCACACTTGCCAGCTTGGTTCCGTAATCTAACTACAAACTTTTCAAACTTTTCGCCGTCTTCCTGTTTAATTTGACGAAACAGGTGTCTCTCGTAAATTTTATTTTTCTTAGGAAGAAAGTATGCGTCCAGTTTTTCAATAGCTATTTCAAACACATCAACATTTTCGGAGGCAGTAACATACGCTCCGGGTAAATTATAAATAATCTCCTGTAGTTCAGATCCACCTAAGAGTAACAAGGTGGCTCTTTTTTTTTCAGCGCCTTTGGTTTCAGTAGCATCCAGGAAGATATTTAATGACCTTTTCCATCTTTCCCAACGCAAAACAATTGTGGCGTTGTCACCTTCGAGATCAAGTTTCTCGGGAGGTGGAAGTAAGTTTGTCATGTTTGGAGTATGTTGGGGCCGACCTGAAACCAAAAGGTGGCTATGGACTACATGACCAACATACGTATGGTTTACATTTAGATCTGAAGGCCCATACTGCCTTTACTCTTACTGTGCCATTTATGAGGCCTGCACCGCCTAAAACACATTCACGCACGGTTTACATTTATATGAAGGCCCGTACTGCCTACCACACATTCACGCACGGTTTACATTTATATGAAGGCCCGTACTGCCTACCACACATTCACGAACGGTTTACATTTATATGAAGGCCCGTACTGCCTACCACACATTCACGCACGGTTTACATTTATATGAAGGCCCGTACTGCCTACCACACATTCACGCACGGTTTACATTTATATGAAGGCCCGTACTGCCTATCACACATTCACGCACGGTTTACATTTATATGAAGGCCCGTACTGCCTACCACACATTCACACACGGTTTACATTTATATGAAGGCCCGTACTGCCTACCACTCTTCTAAAATAGCTGGTATGAAAACTGAATCACTAAACATAACGACTACTTTATTTTACGTAAAATTGTAAGTTTCGCTAAACATTTATTATTTTGTGCCAAAGAGGTATGAAATGAAACTCATCCTTGTAATGAGATGCTCTGTTTTAAAAACCCTTTGAACGATTATGATTTTAACTGGAAGAAAACGGTGTTAGATATATATGCAAAAGGTTACTTTTGTTTGACTTGATTAATTTTATTTGAACTAGAATAACAATAGTTCAACTCATTAGAAAAATATGTCACTAAAACTTGTCAAGACTGATTTCGGGCTAGTATGTCAAATCGATATCGATATGGAACAAACGGGTGTTAAGTTAAGTTTAAAAACCACAATAAAAACTAAACCAATATTTAAGTCATATAATTAACATAATCGAGGTTACGGACAAAAATGATGAAAAAGTTATGATGAAATTAAAATTTAATTTTCTGCAGTGTAGTGTTAATCTAATGATTTACTTACCACTGCGATTAGATAAAGTAGAATCTCTTTACTTGCATAAAATAGTGTAACTATTAAAATTTCATCACATCACACGCTTCTCAAGCTATCGCTAGTATTACTTTGTTTACTTTATGGTATATGATGAGATTTTCTATTAAGGTGGGTACGTATCAGTAGTTACCAATAAGATTAATTAATATCGGTATGTTATTTATTCAATTATAACGTCTGCACCTAGTTATTAAGAAATTTAATTGCAGTTGTAACAAACAAACAAAGTAACAATCAAAATTACCTATCTAGGTACCCTCTTTTCCTTAACGAAAAAAAAAAACTATACCTAGTCAAAATCACGCTTTCTACTTACCTTTTAACTCGTCGCCACATGTAGTACTCTTCCTTGTGGGGAGGGGGAACAAGTATACGGCTCGTTACGTCACCAGTAGTAAGGGTCAACACGTCCGTACTCGCCCAAGGCTCTCACGTGACTGTCTCCCCACTACCCGTGAGCCCGAGACTACGTCATTCCTCATAGATCAATTACACGAACACTACACCGCCCAACTTACATCACATTGTACAAAGTTACAATTAGCATAACAGCACAGACTTAGAAAAATAAAAATTTGATTCCAGTGAACATTACACATCCCATCCTAATAAACGCCCAATGAACATGGCACTGTACTGCAGTTTGGTCATAAAAATGTTTTGGCTTATACATTGTACACTGGGCGTTTAGCTGATCTCACGTTTTTTTTCTTCGGCTGTACAAGAGGTTGAATATAACTTCACAAAGAACTGTGAAGAGTCATTATTTATGTATGTAATAATATCTTATCAATATATTAATGACAATATATTAAAGACGTAATAATTGTACAGGAAGGTGGAGCTTCTACTGTACATGAAACTGAACTATCTCAATATTTTGCAGAAACCAGACAACATTATTTTCGTGATGGACGCCACAATAGGTCAAGCCTGCGAAGCGCAAGCCAGAGCTTTCAAAGAAAAAGTAGACATTGGTTCAGTCATCATCACCAAGTTAGATGGACACGCCAAAGGTGGTGGCGCTCTTTCCGCGTAAGTTTCAGTTTTGAATTTTGCCTCGTTTGCATTAAATGCAAATTAAATTCTGAATTTATTGTTGTTTACAGTGTGGCAGCAACACAGAGTCCCATCATCTTCATTGGTACAGGAGAGCACATTGACGATCTAGAGCCGTTCAAAACTAAACCATTCATAAACAAACTGCTGGGCATGGGTGATATTGAGGGCCTGCTAGACAAGGTGAACGAGCTGAAGCTGGACGATAACGACGAGCTGCTGGAGAAGCTCAAGCACGGCCAGTTCACTTTGAGGGCAATGTATGAACAGTTCCAGAACATCATGAAGATGGGCCCCTTCTCACAAATTATGGTGTGTATGATTCCAAGGTATCTTACAGAGGAAATACTATTGAAACATCTAGTGTGAGTCTGACATCCATACAGCTTAGGGTGTGGTCATCCCGGAGTCAACAAGTAAATTACTATATTACAGTATATTTACATATAAGTGAGTATTGTTCTAGCCGATGATGCTGGTTTGTTTGGCTCGCATTTATAGACTTTTGGTATTTTACCACTTTATAAAATCTCAAACAAAATGCATTAACTTTCTTTTGGTCGCAATTGTTCATTATTGATTTACAACCATTACTGTCATAAATGAGATGATTAAAATTAATTATTTATTTCCTAACAGTCTATGCTGGATTGATGATGTTTTTTTAAACACCCCATAGCTAAGAGATCTGCGGTTTTTTTCTTATATTGTAGTTCTTATTTATTGGACAGTAAGAGCTACTAAGCCAAAAAAATATGATTAGTTCGATATAAAAGCAAGATGGGCGAAAATAAATTTAATAGGGCTCTGTAGATGCATTTAGTAGGATTAATAGCATTATGATTAAACATCCGTTAACATCCATACAGATAAACTCTTTTTCATCATGCAGAATTTATATCAAGTCTTATTAGGTTGACAACACTTGACACCATTTGCGCGTAAAAAATATCCGGAAAGAAGCAAAAATCCGTCGTCTATTTTAGATTATAGGATGCATGTGTAAATAAAATTAATGTACTTAATTTACCATGGGAAATCATTTCTGAGTTCAAAGGATGCAGATTTTGTAATATTCTATATTATTATCTTTTGGATATCGGTATCCCCGAAAAGAGAGAAAGCAATTCAAATAATTTCCAATCAAAACTCATAGCTTTTGTTTAATCCAAAACTGATTTTAGTAATCGGCAGCCCCAAAAACCTATTAATAAGTCCCACGAATGGTAACCTTTACAAAAAAAACTTAAATACAAAATTGATCTAATGCATCTTGAATCCTGGGAAAATACTGGACTAGACCGATATTGATTTAATTTATTATTCGCCAATAAATTAAAATGCGCGAATGCTTTTTGCCACAGCGGCGTAGCGTACGTGAACCCGTAGATGAGAGGTCACGCACACATCGTCGTGTGTGTGTAAGGTCGAACTCGGAAGTAGCTGTACATTTAAGTACCTACCTTATCACAGTTATTTGTATACTATTTCAAACCACTCTCAGAAGTAGCTATAATTATCCAGCTACTTTGAATTCGACCCTACACCCACCTCTGATCTACACTGTGTTCAAAAAAAGTTGATAATGATTGCCCATAATTCTTTTTGCAGGGCATGATCCCAGGTTTTTCTCAAGACTTAATGTCGAAAGGCAGCGAGCAAGAGTCAATGGCTAAGCTGAAACGGCTGATGACGATCATGGACTCCATGAACGAGGGCGAGCTGGACCACCGCGACGGCGCCAAGCTGTTTTCCAAGCAGCCCACGCGAGTCACGCGTGTAGCGCAGGGCGCCGGCGTCACCGAGCGCGACGTCAAAGACCTGATCGCTCAGTACACGAAATTTGCAGCCGTCGTCAAGAAAATGGGCGGCATCAAAGGCTTATTCAAAGGCGGCGACATGG
Source organism: Acleris holmiana (assembly GCA_949316455.1). Lineage (NCBI taxonomy): Eukaryota > Metazoa > Arthropoda > Insecta > Lepidoptera > Tortricidae > Acleris > Acleris holmiana. The sequence continues at coordinate 12,657,096 of OX438778.1, forward strand.
CAAAGAACGTCAACCAAACCCAGATGGCTAAACTCAACCAACAAATGGCTAAGATGATGGACCCCAGAATTCTACAACAGATGGGCGGCATGTCCGGACTTCACAATATGATGCGGCAATTGCAACAAGGCTCCAGTGGGATGAATAGTTTAATGGGGGGCAAATAGTTTTAAGGTTGAGCCACTGAACTGTAATTAAACCATATGATGATAACCAATAAACCACTGAATACGGTGTTTTTTCTTATCCAGTCTTGTCTAACTTATTGCTAGAAATCAAGCTTGTCCTTGATATCATGTCGCCTACTCAGTTTACAATTATCTCACAACATGGTCACCGTATTGATGGTAACAGGAACTATTGCAATTAAAAACAATGAATCTAAACTCACGGACATCAATAATAATTATGGCCGACCTCATACATAGCGCCTTTTGAACGTTGGCGTCCTGATAACGCCCGCGCAGCGTCGACGCAACGTCAGTAACGTCTTTCGAAAGTCGACGTCGACGGCGTGCGCTGACAAGAGGCTGGCAAGACGCCGACGTTCGAAAGACGTTATTGACGTTGCGTCGACGCTGGTAAGACGCTGATCATCGATAGACGCCGCTGACGTCACGTTGCCGCTACGCTGGCGTTAGCAAGACTAGTGTGGACCCCATGACGTTGTCCCTCTGAGGGTAGAGTTTTTTTGATCAAATACTAGGCGCACTTTTTTAAATTGTATCGGAGAAATACTGGAAAAAGGCCGAATCTTAAGTACCTTCCCGAAACCGATGTGGATGCATGACTCAATAGTATACAATAGTAGGTAGTCTTTGACTAAATGTATGAATGTGGAAGAAGCGAAAAATATTTTGTTAAGATCGTATAAGCGGAAAGAAACGGTCTCTGCCTACCCCTCTGGGAAACAGGCGTGATTTAATGTAGTTATGTATCAGGCTATCACGAAACACTATTAGAAGCTTCGGATGCCTCATCACTTTCACTAATTATCATCATTCGTTTATAAATCGAGAAAAAGTGATGGAGCTTTATAGAAGCGAGCACTAAAATATTGTAATTCCACCTGTTGCCTTGCTACCCCGTATCCTACGTAAGCGTACTGAGCGCAAACGCGATACGACGCGAATTTTTACTGTTCAAAGTATAGCTAAGCGACGCGACTGCAGGCCTATTTAAGATCGTGTCGCGCCGCCCAATCCTTTCACTCACGATTTATAGTAACAATTTTATCACATGTAAGCCTTATTGTAAACCTAAACAGTACAACAGCTTGAATTTGACAAACATGCTCATTGTGAATCCACCTTTAGGCAACTTTAGCTTGACGTGCGGCTAATCAACAACAAATTTATAAAGAAAATATATAATATATTCGGGTAAAAATTTGACTATTTTGCCAATTTCACTCTGGAAAGCGCCATTATTTATTCTGCTTTCATGTGATTATTGTTGACAAAACCATGGGTTTGATTGCGTTTTTACTAGTAACCAAGTCGTACCTTCTGTAGTCAGTATCTTATAATCTGTGGTCCGTGTCAAATTGACAAAACGTCAATGTGTAGTCTAGTTCTTTAAAAAATTTACACATTTTTATATTTTGGTGTGATATGTTGCACTTTAATTAAAAAAAACAGTAATGATCACTAGCCGTACAATTGGCTTTAACTTAAGTCATTACTCAAAAGTAAGGGTACTATAATACTAACATCCTTTCATTATTGTTTAATCTCGAAGCTACCAAGTTAATATAACATTTTAGAGGTTCTGTAGCAATACTATTCCTGAAAGGAGAAGGGTTCGCTCAAGAGTAGACATGGAATTAAAAAGCCGGGAAAACCCTGTCGTCATCAAGTTAGATTCGTCGGAGTTTCACAGCATCTTTACTCGGGAGGTTATGGATCTTAAAAAGTTGTTTGATAAATATCAACACGAGATAAGGATCGCCGGTGGAGCTGTAAGGTTTGTACATTTATGCTTAACTTGGATGATACTATGATAAAAGTAACAAAAAAACATGTTAATCATTTATAGGGATCTGCTTATGGGCCAGCAAGCAAAAGACCTTGACTTTGCAACTACTGCGACACCACAGCAAATGAAAGACTTGTTCACGGCTGAAAACATAAGGATGATTAACATGAGCGGTGAAAAGCATGGGACTATCACACCAAGAATCAATGACAAGGAGAATTTTGAGGTAACTACACTCAGAGTGGATATGGTCACAGATGGACGGCATGCCGAGGTTGTGTTTACCACGGACTGGAAGCTTGATGCTAATAGAAGAGATCTCACTATAAACTCTATGTTTTTAGGTATGTTATTTGTTATTGATTCTTTTATTAGTTCAAACACTGTTTGGTTCAGGTTACTTAACTATTAAATCCTGCAGATTTTTTCAATGTGAATCTTAAGGCTCCTGTAGAAAATAGTTAATTTTTCTTATAGAAATAAATAGTTAAACATATATTTATCACAAACAAATTATATTTCAAACCTGAAATTCAAATAATAAATAAATCATAACAGATAATAAGCTCCCAATTTAGACAAATACTTTGTATGGCATTAGATACAAATTATTTATTACCATAAATTGTATTTACAGGGTTTGATGGAAGTGTATATGACTATTTCTTTGGTTATGAAGATTTAAAAAAGAGAAGAGTAGCTTTTGTTGGTGATGCCGATGTCAGAATAAAAGAAGATTACCTTAGAATCATGCGATACTTTCGCTTTTATGGTAGGATTGCTGAAAAACCTGATGAGCATGAGAGAGAAACTCTTGAAGTCATTAAAAACAATGCTGAAGGTCTGCAAAATATATCTGGGGAAAGGATTTGGATGGAACTCAAAAAGATACTACAGGGATCATTTTCAGGTGCTCTGCTAAAGACAATGTTGGATGTTGGAATTGGAAAACATATTGGTGATTACATTTCTTATTAAATAAATTCTCATTGGACTTATTTGACTATGGTTGATTGATGGTTAATTTAAAAAAAAAAAATTGCAGGATTGTGTCTAGAACCTAATATAGAGGAACTGGATAGAGTTTTGATAAGAGGCAGGCACTTGGGCTTACATCCAATGAGCTATTTAGCAGCTCTGCTCAGGGACATGGATGAAGTAACAGTTCTACAGAGAAGGCTCAAGTTCTCAGGATATGACAGAGAAATGTTGTATTACATTGTGGAACACAGGGAGAACAAAGAAGGTCTTAGACCTATGCTGTGAGTACCAATTCAAATAATGGTTATGTTTATTGGTCATAAATCCATGAAAAAACTGTCTCTTAACATGTATTGTATATTACCTGAACTCCATTTTCTTTCAACATGAATGTGTGACAGAGAGAGATGAGTATGTAATGGTTTGTGTTCTAATTTAAACCCATTAATATTTTTATTTTAAGGCCCTATGAGAAATTAGTCTTAAACACCAAAATAAAACAAAAAGATGCAGTGGATTATGTTCGAGAAGTACTAAAATATAGAGGAGAAGAGAAACTACTAGAAGATTTTAATAAATGGGAAATTCCTCGATTCCCAATGAGTGGTAAAATCCTTAAAGACAATGGTGTGCCACCTGGCAAGATGTATGGCCCTATAATCTCTAAACTGAAAGATATTTGGATTGTTAACAACTACACACAGACAGCAGAAGATTTGGCAAAACTTATACCTGGTATTGTAGAAAAAATTGAGATGAAAAAATAAAAACATACAACAATAAGCAAGTATAATTTTTTACTAATTTGCATAAATTACATAAAATATATCAGTGATTTAAAAAAATGTTATAGTAATTCCTTGATTGAGTGACGTAGATTTGAAAATGCTTAGACTGAAGTGCGATTGGGCGGAGTGTATGGTTCATATTTGTCACAGCCATCATCATCATCCCTGTGCTCCAGGAAGCAACGTTTGCAGAATAAGTATCGGCAGCCAACACATCGCATTGTCGCATCTTCATTGCATATCTCACAAAATGGTAACTCATCATTGGCAGATGGACTTATGTCATCATCAAGAAGAGCCTCTGTTTTTAGCTGAAATATATACCAATAGATTAAAAGTTAGTAGTTTTGAAAAATACCAACTGTTGTAGTAAAATTAATATTCACCTTTTCTATTATTTTCTTTACAGTATCTTCTTCATCCTCAGAAATGTCATCTTCTGGTTTTGCCTTTGTTGTTACAGATGGACCTTGGTTTCCTTTTAAATGCTGCAGTCTTGTCTCCATGTTAGTAACCAAATCATTAAACTCTGAATTGTATTTAGTGTCCATGTTTATTTGGTCATGGTATTGCTTGAGCAAGTCCTCTATTTGTTCCTGTTCTGATCTTGTATCTGCTGTGACCAGCACAGGCTATAATGAAAAATGCATGTAAAATAATACGCTTCAAAATTAATTAATAGACAGCAATAGTTTCATGAATTTAATTACTTTAGATTGTAGTGTAGTGACAGGCACACCCCGTAATTTTGCCAATCTATCAAGCAGTTCTCCATCAGATGTTGAAGGGACCTCCCCTTTAATATTTTGTAGTCGTCTTGATATCGCTTCTTCTGAAGTTTCCTCTATTTTTTCTTTCAACTTGTGCAACCTCTCTTGGATTTCTTTGTCTTTAGTGTTTTCCATGCTACTGCTACTCGCAGGGCCTGAGTTATTGCTCATTGGCCTTATTGCACCAATACGCCTAATAAAATACAACAAATATAACAACATATTGCACCAATTAGTGTTCTGCTTTAATTTGGGGTAGGCAGAGGTAAAGAAATATCAACAACTCAAAAAAGATTTGTTGGTAATTCTGTAACCACATTTTGCATAATCAGGCTCACTTGTTTACCGGGTTATGGTTTTATTTGTTTATGTTTTTTTCTAATTTGAACAAATCGTCACACCCATGCTAAATTCGCAAATCTGTAATTTGACTTCAAAAGACAATGACGGAAACGCCATTTGGTAACACAGCAAATCTGCTATTCTTATTTTAAATCGAAATGCAGATTTGCGACTTTGGCATGGGTGTGACGAAATGAAGTATCAAAGGATTTCCTAAAGACATCCCGTGATGGCCCTATATGCCAGGTATTTTTATATCCTTTAGCATATGAGGGGTGCAAGAGAAAAGTTGGTAATAAAATATATTGTTTCAACCAATGCAATGTGGCAATCTCACACAAATTGACCCAGTCCAAACTAAGCTCTAAGTTTGTACTATGGGTACAAGACAATGATAAATATACTTATAAATATATATAACCAAGACTCGGGAACAAATACCTGTGCTCATCACCCAAATATTTGCCCTTACCAGGATTCAAACCTCGACAACTATCTTTTTGACAGGGACTCTACCAACTAAGCTAATCACACATTGGTTTATGTAAAAAATCTTTTTAGACAAATACTTAAATTGTGAATTAAAAAAAAATAACTTCAAAAACCACTATTATTGATCATATAGCTTATGATATTGTACCTACTCAAATGTTTAATAGAACAATTCATACCTAAAAGGGTTATGCCCAACCTGTATTTAATATTGTAAGTGATGGATGATGCAATGAGATTGTGTACATGGCCATGGGAAATCTGGTCAGACATACTTGTAATATGCATCCGGTGGTTCAATCGGTTTCTTTTCATTGGACTTTTGAGCGTCCTGTTTGCACTTTAAACAAACCTACAGAAAAAATAACTATCATAACGTAACAAGAACATTCATTACTCAATAAATCAATTGTTATTACAAAAATTGGTGGACTTACCTTCATTGTTTCTGCATTGTTTTTTTGTAAAACTATTTTGTTATCTAAACATTTGGAACAATAGCTGAAGCCACAACCAGGGCAGCCTTTCTGAAACGAAAAAAAATACAGTAGAGAATATTATTTATTGATCACACTCAGATGAGACATAAACTCAGCGTTTAAGTACCTCTTTACGTAATAAGGTAAAAGGCTTTGCACAAGAATTGCAAGACATCTCTAGGTAAACAATTAGATTAAGATTTAATAAATTTCTGAGAGCACTGCAAACAAATCTTAGAATGACATGACATTGACAGATCTGAATGATCCGATCGTTTGGGAATCTAATCTAACATTAATGTTGTTCCGAATCACGCTTACAGCGTTCACAGAATAGAAGCTACGTTAAACTAATCTCTTTTCCGCGATAGCGTATCAACTTAAAAGCATAAAAGAGATGTTCTATATTTTTCGTTTTAATTAATGTATCGGGCGTCACAATTCTCTTCTACATAATTACTATAACACCTAGCTTTTTACGGCAATCTATGGCAATATTCAGGTAGATTCACATTGCGTGGATAACTGTCGTTGTGACCAATCAAAAGCAGAGATATGTTACCCGCGACTCAGTCCTTAAAGTCGGTTACTGCTATTCCGACGGGTACTGACCAATTTTCCGGGATAAAAAGTACCATCTATCTTATACGTCCATCTCTGTAGAATTGTGAAGACAGAACATAATGAACAAACCAATACACTTTCTCATTTATTTTTAATATCAGTTAGGAAAAGTAAGGGTAAGAAGAAAGGGACATTATTTATATTATAATAAACTCACTTTTATTTTAAAACTTAAAGCTAATATTTATTAAGATGTTATAAAAGTTATACGATTTGCGTGTTCAGTACAACAACGCGTTCCGGGTGCTGCTGGGGCTGGGGCGGTGGTGCAGTGCGTCTGGCATGTTCTGCGAGGCGCGCGTGGACGGGTTCGCGGCTGTCATGAGGAAGCGCTGCGCCTCGCTGCAGGCCCGCCTCCGCGGCAGCCCCAACCGCATGCTGGCCGCGTTGTCAGACCGTTGGGATAGCCCTATGTGGGCCCGATGGGAACGTATGCATGTACATCCCACAATTAAATTTGTTTGGTAATTTCAATTAACTATCATAATTATAAGCAATACTAACAACTTTGTATGGACCTTGTCTGAAATAAAATGATTATTATTATTATTATTATTATTATAACACTTTAAACTTTTAGGTTTTATTTTAATCATTTTGGCATCTAGAACCCGTAAGAAGTGCAAAACTAATGCCAAAACTGTCCTTAGTAACAGTGATAATGTTGTTTGATGAAAGTTTAGATACCTTACAATGTTACATCAGTGTGAAAATATTTGGTTCCTTTTTTATTTTATAATGATGAGTTAATTATATACATACTTTACAATTACCCCTGGCATGTGGAAGGTGAACAAAATACCAAGTACTACTCTCTTCGATTTCAAGATAGTCCATAAAAGTTGCTTAAAAAATACAATAAGATATCCAAATTTTGAGCATGTTAAAGCATACTAATGTTTAAACACCTACAATACCAGTTGCTGTTACAATGAATCTAGTTGTTTTATTGCTTAAATCAGGAGAAAATACTATGGACAATTCCCTTACATGAGCACATTCCACTTGATTGGATGAGGATTCATTTCCTGTATATAATGTTTCTGAAGTTTTTCTTAGGCTCAATCTTGTAGTAACCATATTTGACCAAGCAAGGCCCAAGGAAGGCAACGTATTATTTGTTCCGTCGAAAGCTGCTGTAACTTGGTTTATACATAAAACACCTATGTTAAACATTTGAGCAGTCCTAATCAAAGACATGGCCAACTCTCTCAGTTCTTCAGCTCTTTGAATATAGTTTGTAGTATCAGCTCGGTATGGTGCAGCAATAGAGTCCACTACAATCAAGGAAACTTGTTTTTTACTCAAAAGTTTTGGCAACCGGACCTTAACACAGGACAGTAATTCATTGGGCTCTGTCACATGTTCAATAAATATATATTTACCACAGTCGTCTTTGTGATTATAATTTGGAATGCCATACTTTATTTGTTCTAGTCTTTTAACAGGAAACAAGTCCTCAGTGCATATGTAGACACATCCATTCATCGAATTATGTGCAGTTGTTTGGAGTCCTATTTGAGTTTTTCCGGATCCACTTTCACCAAATATTTCCGTAAGTGCCCCTCTTTGAAACCCACCTCTTGTTATCAAATCTATTGCCTCACAGCCAGAGGATATTTTTGGGTACAGATTTCGTTCCTGTAATAACATATTACCTGTAACTTTTTCTGGTGATATGTAATCCGCAACGATGGACTTCAACAAAGAAACATCATCCATGTTCAAGTTTGTAAATTTCTTTATGTCCCATTTTGATAGAATTATTAATTGTTTAGCAGTACTTATACCAGCCCTGTCCACTACTTCGAATATCCTTTGTGGCAAGATATTTTTAAGTGGATCCATTTTTTCTTATTTTTATTATTGTTAATTAATATAGAAAACAACTCATCGGTGCAAAGGCTAAGTTTTATTAATTTCGATAATTTCGCGCAATTTTTACCGTGGTATTCTGTCAAAAATGAAAAGGCACGGTCAAGTATATATTTTTTTTAATTGTTTGTTCGGATTCCCGGAAGCCCAGCCAAGTTTTGAACTATTATAACCTATATTGTACCTACCTAGTACTTTTTTTGTTATGTTGTTAACTTTATCATCTGTCACGTAACCTACGATACACGAATTAGTCAATATTAGCCGATGAGTGTTCGTACTTATCGTAATAGTTGTATTTAATGGCATTGAACAGAATTTGGGCTAAAGCCGGTTGCTTGGCGGTGATACACTTTCACCCCGCAAGGTCAGCTCCCCGCGCGCGGGCCGCGATCAATGCCAGTCGAGTTGTCGCTGCCGGTTTCTCTAGTGTACCTCCGCCCGTAGTAAAGAAGAGGAAAATGGTATTTTATTCCATCATTATCAGTGCAATTACTTTAAATATTATTTTCAAGTGTGCATTATTTGTACAATAATAAAAACTCCTAACTTGCGATTGTTTTTATAGGCAGACAAACTAAATCAAAACGAACGTGATAGCGAGCTCCAAACTCTTCTCCAGTCTGGTTGGAAACTGCAAAGCAACAGGGATGCCATTGAAAAAGAATTTGTGTTCAAGAACTTCAATGAGGCTTTTGGTTTTATGAGCCAAGTTGCATTATTGGCAGAGAAGATGGACCATCACCCAGAATGGTTCAATGTTTACAACAAAGTAAAAGTAAGTTGAGTTTTACCTTTTTTATCAATTTAATTTAACCGTCTGAATAACTATTTACGAATTCATAGATAGGTAAACCTAACCTATAACCTATAGAGCTGTAAAAAGGAAAGTGATCAGTTTTTATGAGGAAATTGAGAGTATTTTCAGATAATAGAGCATTTGGTGGTACACCAGCAAGTGGACTAATAAATTCCAAGACAACTTATTTTGACTAGTTTTAGTATAAATTAAACCTGGTGTAGATTTCACATAATTATATTTTGAAACAAAACAGAATCTAAGAGATTAAACGAGATTAAACCTTCCTCATATTTTATTTTGCAGGTTACACTATCATCTCATGATGTGGATGGATTAAGCAAGCGAGACATCAAAATGGCCACGTTCATGAACACCCTCCGTCAATAGCGCTCTGAACAATACAAGACCAACACCTTCACGATAACTTGATGATGATAATGGATATTTTTCTTTACACTATCACTTGTTTACATTGCGTCATACACTTTGCTTACTTTACTGTGATAAGAACACTGAATGGAACATATTTCAATAACAACCATTGTAATTTCTTAGGTTTTTAATTAAATTTCTGTTGAAAATAAGACAATAAAATATTTATTATGTTTATCTGTATTTTTATACGATCCTCAGTTATTTAAAAAATTGGCCTTTGTGTAATTAGTAGGTAATTAATAATGCCTAATTATAATTAATTTTAAATTCAAAATATCATTTATTAATTGAATGATTGTTGGCCTATTGGCATTAAAGCTAAGTCTGCACATAGTTAAATAATTATTTTATTACAAGGTATGGTTCAAGTGGTCTTGGTCTTTCGTGTTTGAATTAAGCAGTTATACTTGCTGAATAGCAAATGAGAGTACTTAAGTGTGAAAGTACGAACCCAAAGGATATTATATGACCTCAATATTACACTATCTTTTTACTTGGCGCTAATAATTTTACTTTTCAGCAAAAGCAATTATTTGTATGTGTAGAAAGATAGGTATGTATACTGTAATTCTATGGAACTTGCTAACTATGTAAACAAACAATATATTGAAATTGACATCTAATGTCAATTTTAATATGGCGGCTTGTTTACATAGTTAGCAAGTTCCATAGAATGACACATTATGTATGCCATGAAGCACAGACTGTTCAGAGTTATACTGCACTCGCACGTAATACCCACGTGCTAAGTGAATCAGCTTGTCTGGCTGCGTGCGTGGGTCAACATATCCGTTGCAACCTGGTCCCTATTTTACCATCCTGACCATGACAGGTGACAGGTGACATTTCAGCATACATGGCGCAGCTTATATGAAACTCAGTGATGTATCAGCGTGTTAACTTTGCTATGTTTACCGAATTGTCACCTGTCACTGCCAAGATGGTAAAATAGGGGGCTGCGTGGAAGCTGTGCATATCGTGTGCGGACGCACGCAATTGTACTCGCCTGAGCCGCAGTTGGCAAGAAGGATTTGTCTCCTTGCGTGGCTTAAACTCGCCAGACACATTATGGCTTGCATGACGGTTTTAACCTTGTATGCATAATCGACAGGTATAACAGAGTTTCACATTACAGAACTGTACAGTTTTATCACATACACGCTAGGGTATGCCTGTCAGTTATGCGTGCAAGGTTAAAACCGTCATGCAAGCCCTAACTCGTATGTAACGCTTTATCCATGCACTGCAGTCGGAAACGACAGATTAGAGCTGGCCATGCGTATCAGTGACGTCATTTCATACGTAGCGTCGTGCACATTGGTGCGTTTGCAAAATGTAGGTACCAGCGACTGCAATGGGTTAATTTTAGATAATATTACATTTATTATTAATGGTCACCGTGTTTTTTTTTAAACAATTGGATCTACGGTTATGGCGATATTGTCGATAATTCTCTCAGAATGGAATCTGAGGCCTATCCAAGTCGCTCTACTATAGGTAATATTTTCCATACTTAACCGATTACCTACCTGAAAGTACTACGGCCTAAACCGTACCTTAACTAAAATAATTTGGTTTCTTTTTGACGTAACACGGGCAGTTTCTAATCTTCTCCGGTGGCTCATTTTCAAAGGCAGCTCTGCCTGGATATGCCGCATGTATATATAATTTGAGGTCTTGAGTATGCTCCAATCCTTTGGTTTCAACAACGAATCCCAACTGCATAAAAGTAAGAAAGTAAACCAACAAAATAATATACTATTTCAATCCTTGCACGCAGCAAGTACGGTAGTGTACAGTCACCAAACATAATACTCGTATAATTATATTGTCCAATATTGTGTTGTAAATCTACTGCAATAGTGAGCCTAGCGTGCGTTTACAGTTAATTCGCTACTTTGCAAATAATTTCAAAAGTATCATCCTTAAAATAATATTTAAATACCGTAAAACGACGTGAATAGAAACTAAGAGGTGAATAGGGACACAACCTAAAATAAGGAATTATTCTTGTTACAAACAAGAACAAGTAGTAAATGAAAATAACGTAACATTCTATTGGAAATCATTTCAGTCTTATAATTAGTGACATAAATATTCCTTTCATATGCATAGCAGATCTGCTCACATAATTTGGGTATCTTATTGTAATTTTTTCAAGATTATTTTTTCGGACTATATCTTTATCCGAAGAGACTAGATCTTGTTTTTTTTTTCACCTCCCGCATACGAGGGGTTAAGGTTGTGTCCCTCCATATTCACCCCGTTTTACGCCACTTAAAAATCAACCATTAGCGGTTTTACTCGACTTAGTCCGAGAGCAGACCGCTAAAAGTCTACCTTATCGAGTTACCAGAAAGGAGGGTTTCTTACACAGAAACTGCAAGGCTGCGTGTTGGAAGAACAAAATTTAGCAAACAGTTTATTTATGCGGTAACTCAATGAAGTAAAATGGGCTGTCTCCTAAGTTTGGTCTGCCAGCGGGACCCGCCAACATCGGCCGCAGCAGACCAATAGTACCTATTAACTACTTCTTATCGGTCTTTATCCCGAAAGAGTAGTTTCGTTAGGTAAATACTTGAGATATTTTGCATTCCAAAAGTTCGTTACAACAAAAATCCTTCCAAAAAGCGCCCTGCTGCGCCTCGGCAAACCAACTTATCTGTGGCACTACATGTATTCTTTCTTTCTTATTTTAAGACAAACAAAGGTCAACTTTTTCTACAAATTGTTTTTTTCCCATAGCTAACTCGATAAGGTAGGTCTGCCCGGTCGGCTCTCGATTTAAATAGCCTATAAAAAACTAAGCGGCAACTAACTTTAGTTTCGCTTACAATGAGGAGGCCATGGGGTACCCAAAGAGGCAATGGGGTTTTTACTGCTTGTTCGCTCGATTTAATGCGCTTTCCCTAGGGTTATAATGTTACCTATATTGAAAATTGGCGTTAATTTTGGTAATTGGGAGGCCGTGCAACCCTGGACCCACCACAGTGGCAGCCTAATGGTACTGACCTCTACGAGCTGCTGTTCGCCCTCCACCCACTGCCCGTAGCGGAAGTGGCTGTACACGTAGAAGCCGCCTTTGGTTAACAGCTGCAGAAGGCGCATTAACTCCACCCGGTTGTCAATTATTTTAACCTGCGATATCGCAAGCCGCTGTTTTAATACCGAATTAAAACATCGCAGCCAAGGTCTAAACATGGACGTACAATCACTTTATACATGATGCGATGTTAGTGTAATTTTTTGACTTTCCATCCTCCCCCCACTTTCACCAACTGATTCCTTAAAGACGGCAATGTAAACTCGATTCTTTTGTTATTGCGAGTGATCATCATAAGTTATAAGAGAAAGAAGTCGTTCATCGCTGTAAAAAGTACCTGTGTCGGTTATGTCCTTCCTCAAGGTTCAAGCTATCTCCATATCAAATTTAATAGAAGTTGGTTCAGCGGCTTAGCCGTGAAAGCGTAACAGACAGACAGACAGCGTAATTTTTAAATTTCTAATATTATTCCGCCCGCGTAAATGAAGTCGTTTATCGCTGTTTCCTCGGGAGTCAAACTGTCTCTAAACCAAATTTCATCTAAATCGGTTCAGCGGCGCTTAAAAGCGTGAAGAAGTAACAGACAGACAGATACACTTTCGCATTTATAATATTATAGTATGGATGAATTACGTAAGTCCGTTTTTTTGTCACATCAAGAAACACGATAATACATTCACATGTAAGTCGTGAGAAAGACTTACTTTAAATTTGACTAAACGGTCTGCTGCAGCTCGTCCAATATCCAGGCAGCGGCCCAGGACAACGGTGTCAATGTTGCCCCCACTGACGATGCACACTACACTGCAAAAACGTGAGAAAATACACTGCATTCATGTCTATGGAAACATTGGATAGTGCACGTCGTATTGTATGTAGTTGTATTTAGTAAATTAATATTCTCGTTTCACAGATGGCAATAGGCCAAGGTATCTAATACAAAAATTTACACACAATGTAGGGTATTCAGGGTTTCAACCTCCTTGTACAAGCAAGTGCATTTAAATAAATATCAGGGGACCTCACACAAATTGACCTAGTCCTAAATCAAGCTCTAGGCTTGTACTATATGTGTACTATGGGTATTTTCTATGCATTTTACGCTAACTCCAACTTCAATCAATGATTCGCTAACTGCACGAGCAAGGCTAACCAAAAAATAAAAGCTATCCATTTTTTGAGCAAAGATCTGTGTCAAGACTACTCAAGACAGACGAGGGGTTAAATGCCATTGAAAAGAATCCCTTTTTCCGTGAATCAAAAATGAGCAAAACAAATTAAATAAAACCATACTATAGGTATGTTGATTAGAAAGACTCAATAAGATTCAATAGTTATCAATGTTATCATTATCATTCTTGAATTGATGCTGAATTCGGCCTGAAAGGGGTCGAACTCTTAACACAGTCCATCATCGTTACGTAATTAATTCAATATAGGACTTACATACATATATTTGTTTTCATGGTACTATTTCGTTTGTATTTAATAATATAATAATAGATCAAAAAATATATTTTAAATTGTAATCAACCCACAAAATTGCCGTGTGTACCTATTTGTTATTAAGAACTGGGGTAATAGACAAGATGCATAACCATCGAAATGTATGGAATTGACATCACCGGCGGGTTATTCCCATCTTCCAATCTATCTATATAGTGGTGGTAGGACCCTGTGCAGGGTCCGTCCGGATCGCTACCATCATCTTATCCATTAAACGCCCGCCAAGCAACAGTGTTCGCATTGTTGTGTTCCGGTGTGGGGATAAGACAACCGATGAAATTACTAGCATAGAGGCATTCCATCTTAGTCCTCAGGGTTGGCAACGCATTTGAGGTCTTAGGATTATAGTCTTGAGAATTCAAATGTCTATGGTTCTCAGATTCCACTTACCATCAGGTGGCCTGAGAGCTCGTGTGCTTTCTCCTTAACATGAAAAAAAACTAACCCAGGTATATGAAATTTTTTCCATATACCTGGGTGGCCGACGCACCACATCGTCAGCTTTTACGTCAAATCTCCAAAATCGACATCGTCAAATGTTCTTTGTATATGTAGATTGTGTCAGTTTCCGATTATAGCTAACATATTATTAGTGTTATGCATCTTGTCTAGCCCCCCTGGGGTTTTGCTGGAGGTCTGACGTCGGGCACGCAACACGTTATGTGCGCTTGGAATCTGACTCGATACTGCTTAATCGGTTTACCTAAGGGTAAAAGTAAAATCTCACACATCCCATTCTAGTTAACTATGCTAATTTCTAACCACTGTACAGAGAAATTTTGGAGACAGTTTACTCGTTCCTTTTACAAACTTGTGTTTGTTTTTTTTCCATAAGTGCCGTATCAAGTTTTGCTAGGCGACCAGCGCGCCTTACGTTTTAGTGATGAGCTCGGGCACGAGACAGTCGTAGATGGTGGCGAGCGGGCAGGCGCCGGCGCCCTCCACCACTAGCCGCTCCGCCTCGTACATGTGCAGGATCGCGCGCGCGATGCCCACTTCTGACACCGGTATCTGCATTTAAAGTCATACATAATTCATCAATATCGCGCACGGTATCTCTTACAAGATGAGAAAGTTATTGTTGTCGAAAATGTATAAATAAATAAATAAAACTTAGAGGAATCTCACACGAATTGACCTAGTCCCAAACTAAGCTCCAAGGGCCTGTATGAGACTCACATAAAATTGTATATTTTTTCTTATATGGCAAGCGGGTGGTCATTACTAGACGTTATTTGTCTTACGTATCCTGTATTTATGCTAACCATGTAGGCACATGGAAAAATACATGAAATTACGTTTTCATAGAAAATTTTATTGCGTGAGCTAGCGTGGCCAACTTTTTGGTCTTTACCCATTTAGGCATAAAATTGTAAGGATACTTGTCGCACAACGGAACTTTTCCCGTCTTCGTTGTTTGTATGGTTAACTGCGCTTAACTATATTCCAACTTTTTGGTCCTTCCTTACTCAAATACCAATAAATGTACTTTATGTTTTGTGTTTGTATTGGCGTAAGCTGCCGCACAGTCGCGTCGAGCGCTTATTTACATGACGCATGGAGCATGTCTGACGACACGGTGGCCTAGTTGGGAGTGACCCTGCCTCCGAAGCCAGCGGTCCTGGGTTCAAATCCCGGTAAGGGCAGATATTTGTGTGATGAGCCATTGAAGCCCGTGTGGTTGCCGGGTTAGAATAGTGCCACTCCATAATATGTCTTCCCGTGGATGTCGTAAGAGGCGACTCAGGGAATAAGGGCTTGTAGTATTGTTAGGCGATGGGCTTGCAACCTGTCACTAATACACTAGTAAACTTCTTGGCCTGATTGTGCAAAATGTGGTTACAGAATTATCAACAAGTCTTTTTAGAGTTGTTGGTATTTCTGTAGCTCTGCCTACCCCACTCTAGGAATGAAGGCATGATGTTATGTATGTATGTGTATGAGCCATTGAACTATGATGAGCGCGAATATTTGTTCTCTATGTAAGTATGTCTATCGTTGTCTAGTACCCATAGTACAAGCCTAGAGCTTGGTTTGGGTCTAGGTCAATTTGCGTGAGATTGTCCCCTGATATATTTATATATTTTAATTTTAAACATTTTGACAGTTTTCGAAACTATTTTTAAAGGGTTAGCAACTTAGCATCTTGTCTAGGGTCATTAGCCCCAGACTATATAAGATACTGGCTTGACATTTGTGAAACAGATGACACTAAAAATACTTGAATAGAAAATATTTACTTAGATAAATGCAAACAGCGCTGCGGCTGCTCGCTGAAAATCAGCACTGCAGGTGCCTAGCACCTCAGCATTAGGTATTCCAAGCCAGGATCCGGTTCGCACTACTACAAAGACACACACACCACATTTAAAAAAAAAATACCGTTCTTACTTTATGAGACTTTTTAGTTCAGTGAAATTTTTTTTTCTTTCAAGCATCCATTAAGTTCCCAGGGGGAATCGAAGCTATTCGTGGATAGGGTCATTCATTATTAACAAGGCTAACATCGTCAACGAAGTTGGTAAGAATAGAAGCAAAAGATTTAAGTAATTAAATGAATTGATACATAACAACCATTGATTGAAGCTCAATTACCATTTTGTCTACAAGTGGCTTGAGCGTGCAGAAGGCGTTGACGCCGACGGTGGGCACGGCGATGGAGCCCGCCATCGTGGGCTCCTGCGGCACCTTGCGGGGCTTCCCAGCCGTGAGAGACGTGATAAGAGCCGGCATCACTTCAGGCCCGACGCCCTGTTATAATTTACGATAGGTAATTTGACCACATTTTATTTGAACTGTCGAGATCGGGTAATCTATATTAATCGTCTAAACACTGCGTTTCGAAGGTAGCACAGATTAAAAAGTAAATTGTCTAAATCGTTTTAGTTTAACGCACATATCAATTTTCGAATAGTTCGTTGGATAAAGATGGAACGGGTGTCTATCATTTTATTGAAACACCTTTCATCGAATGTATCATTTCACCGAATTGTATTAACCGACGACAAAAACGGAGGAGGGGTATAAGTATATTTTTATGTAATAACAAAATATTGGACCCAATTTGGAGAAAAGAACCCAACCTTAAGGGTAGGAAAATAGGGGTGATTGATTTTCACTCACCGATTGTAACGTATGACTTTTACAGAGCAGTAGGTAGTCCGATTTTTTGATATTAAAAAAAAAATGAACTAAAAAAGTGGGACTATGTAATATCGTATTATGATCACTAAAAAGTATAAATTAAAGTCCAACTGAAGTCGGCGACCACAATATTTTGGGCAAAAAAGGCGACATCAGTTGGACTAACCTAGATTAGGTACCTACTACCAGTTTTTGAAGGCGGTTTTTTGTTTTTTAAAACATTCATTTTTTTAAGTGAAATTCCATAAAATATAAAAAAAAAACACCTTTAAAAAATATACTTACGTCAATTTTTTTTTTGGTTTTTTATTTTCTTATTAGAATGTAGGTAGGTACCTACTTGTTGCCAGTGCATAGTTTGATGTGTATTTTTGGTTTGATTGCCATTTCAATCTAATACGACATTTAGGTAATTTTTTACTGCAAAGTTTCACTTACTTGGATATCCTGTTTAAAAATTATAACTGCCAACTAAGGGTCAAAACATCGAGGTAAATAGTTAAAGTATTTTATATACGATATTTGTTTTAATACTTATTTAAGACTACAAATTTGAATTTGAATACAGGTACAACTTTATTTACCACATAAAACAAACAAGCGCGGATGTACGAGACGATGGCGACTGTCGCAAAATGGTGTCTGCTTCTGGATACAGAGGGTTATTCCCGTCGTCCAACCTATCCAACCCAGGTATATGGCCAAATTTACATATACCTGGGTTGGATAGGTTGGAAGATGGAAATAACCCGACACAGAAGTAAACAAATAAATATCAGGAGACGATATCAAACAAATTGACCTAGTCCCAACTAAACCCTAGGCTTATGTTATGGGTACTACGATAAACGAACTTAATTATAGATAAATAAATGTAGAGAGTAAATGTATCTATTTTATTTTAAAGGGAATAAAAAAATAGTACAATTTAAGCGCCCTTTTATAGTAGTTTACCCCTTAGTTGCAATAGCTCGCGCCCCTCCTTAAATAAATAGAAAATATCCAAATATCTGTCCCTACCGGGATTTGAACCCGGGACCGTTAACTTCGTAAGAGGTCACTACCAACTAGGCTAACGTGTCGTCAAAAAACGCTACAAGGTCAAGGTGACAAGTCCTACTAACGTAGACGAGGCAGCCGGGCTTGCAGTGCTTGATGACTGTGGCCACGGCGGCGAGCAGCCCGCCGGAGCCGGCCGGCACCAGCACCGCGTCCACCAACGGCACCTGATCCAGGATCTCCAGCGCTACGGTTCCGTGCCCGGCCAGGGAGTCTGGGTGATCTTGGCTGGCACACAACATTTACTGCTTTTTAGGGTTCCGTAGTCAAACTGGGAACCCTTATAGTTTCGCCATGTCCGTCCGTCCGTCCGTCCGCAGCCTAGCGCAGAGATTCTTAGTACCTACTAGAAAGCTGTAATTTCGCATGAATATATATTAGTCACGACAGCACAGTGGTACAATATAATTAAAAAAAAAATTTTTTAGGCTATCTCCCCTACAGGTAACTTGGGGATGTATTTTATATCTCGTCTACCCCATAGTGTGGGGTGTCGTTGGATAAAATATTGTGGGTCTCATCAATTTCTCGATCAAGGGTTCTGATTAGGAAATATTAAGTTTTAAAGCGCTAATTTTTGTTAGAGTCAACCCCCTACAACCACAACTACAAATATAAAAAAAAAAAAACTGAAAAAAAATTAAAATGAAAGCGCACATAACGAATTTATAACGAAAACTATTACGATTAAGTAAACATTATTGGTTCTTAAGATACAGGCGATTAAAGTGTTTATACCTACTAAAATAATCTAAGACGGCACCAAATTACTTTAAATAGAAAATTAGTTATTAAGTACTTGTTGATTTTACTTAACGGCTTGGGAACTCTACACTGAGCATGGTCCGACATGCTCTTGCCCAAATAGCCTCTTGCCTAGCGGAGACTAGACGTGATAATCACTATTCTTCTCGAAACTATATAAACTTCCGGGACAGACTATCGTATTAATTAAGTACAGTAGGTAGTAGTAGATAGTAAACAGTAGGAAGGAAAAATATTGAATAAATTCTTTTTTTGGGACGATTTCATACGAATTTACCTAGCCCCAAACGAGCTCTGGGCTTGTACTATGGGTGTATACCTACTAGACAACAATAAACATGCTTATATAGGGAAATAAATTCTTATTTACGAGTAGTTACAGTCACCATCAAATATATTTGTACTCTTCAGGGTGCTCAGAAATATCTGAACATGCACTCTAACGCCTTGTGAATAGAGTGGCGTGTGTATTTGTGAACACCTTGTTCACTCCGATATATCTGATGGCTACTGCACATAGAAAACATACTCTCGCTTATAACCAGTGATCGGAATAGGTAGTGCAATTTCGGGTGAATGACCTTAAACATTATACTTAATATGGATAAGACCCCAGATTCCGGGGCTCGTATTATTATTTCACAGAATATTTTCTTGACATGACCTTAATTGCAGTTAATGAGAACATGTGAAAAATCTAAAAAAATAATGTTATTGTAAATATGTTTTTAACTTTTTGTCATTGCAAGTGTCTACATATTTCGTCAATGCGATATTCTATGCTAGTAAAATAAACGTTAAAATCATATTTTAATAACATTTCTGAATTAAACACAAACTTTGCAAATGTAATCCCGGGGTTACAAGCTATATCCATACTAAACTTACGCACCGAAGTCTCGCGAAATTGCACTACCTATTCCGATCACTGCTTATAATGCAAATATTTGAGTGGGAATCTAACCCGGTCCGCTAACTTCATAGACAGGATCACTACAAACGAGGCTAACTGCATCAACATAACAAGTAAAAGCTTACGGTATAAACAGTTAGATTTGTCTCTTTGCCTCTTTGGTCCGAATCATTAACCACCTAGAGGTAAGCATAGGTTGCCCCACGCGTTCGTAGCCCTATAAGACAGACATGTATGGCAGGCACGTAAGGCAGGCACTTAAGGCAGGCACGTAATGCAGGGCCAGCACTTATTTTTTTAATGTATAAAGAAAAAGCTCTGAAAATATAGGTATATTATCATGTCCCGGGTTTTAATCCTAAACGTCACAGAATAGAATATGATATTAGTAAAACATGATATTCGCGAAACACGATATTTGAAAAACATGATATTTGCAAATAGTGGAATTAGGTTAAAGAATCGTAAGTAGGTTTAGGTTACGTTAGTTTTACAGCAGGCCCGCAGGGCCAAACCACCCAGAAATAGGAGCTCCGTCGACACTGTCTAATTGATGTCTTGTAATAATGATGTTTTGCGAATATCATGTTTTCCGAATATCTAATCTAATCGAAACAACAATTTACACACTACTACCCAATGACCGCCTCTTTGAAGTGAATTACCATATTAGTATAGTTAAGAGCTCTTGTAAGATTAAGTGTATACCAACCCGTTGATGTACGTGAGTTTATTTTGGCGAGCGAGGGCGAGGGCGTACTGCTGCGCCTGGGCGATATTGTCTCCCCTGACTATAACCTCGGCATCCAGGTCTGTGCAGCGCTGCCTCCAGACGATGGGCACGTCAGTCGGCAGCACCACTATCACACGTATCTTGAACTTTTGCGCGTGGTAGCACATCGACAGAGCTTGGTTCCCCACGGATGCAACCACCAGGCCCTTGGGCATTTTTAAAGGTGGCGGTGGAGGTGGAGGCTCTGGTGGTAGCATTGGTACGACGATAGGATCTTTCTTTTTAGCTTTCGGAGGTGGTTTTGCTTTTGGTTTTGCTTTTGGTTTCGGGTTTAGTTTTTCTATTATCCTTAACAGAGTGAACAGCACGCCGCGCTCTTTGAAACTGAAAATGAATAAGTTACCGCCAAATTGATATCGCTATAATAACGATATACTGATGTAACTTGGTTTAGTAAGGCATCAGTGGATTTTTTATTTAGATAAACCAGTATAACGAATCAATGGGCATGAATTTTGCCATAGCATGGGAAGTGCTGCTCGTACAGAAATTCAAAGGATTATGCATTTTATATTTTAATAATATACAGGGCGTCCCACGGCTATGCCACATGGAGAAAAAGTACCTAGAATATTGTAGATGGAACATTTTACTGAAAGAAGACATTATTTTAATTTAAAAAACAATTTAAACTGCATTCATAGATTTTTTAATAATTACATGGTTGAACCGGGAATCGAACCCGATACACGAGAAAAAAAATACTCTGTAGCTTTATCATACCAATCGAAATGCTTCATCATAATGATTATTTTTTGCTTAATAACATAGTGTCAGAAATAAAAGGAAGACCCGAGAGGAGGGTTAACCCGGAGCGAGAGCAGGTCGTGGCTAGTATCGAATAAATAGGAACTGGCTGGCAGATTTCTAACGGTTAAGTAAAATTAAAAAGTTAATTATCATTCATTAAGGTGGACCGTCACGGCTGAGACTGGTTATTCAAATTTTCGAGTTTTTAATTTATTGTGACTAAAAAATTAATTATTTGCATCTAGTCGAGCTACACGTGACAGGATGATACAACCTCTTATGTCTTTGTATTATGTTTTTAGGGAATCAACCTACTGATTTCAAAACAGCATTAACTTTAACGTTAAATCGGTTTAAAACTTAAATTTAATGATTTTTTTACTCAGTAAGTATTTGACTTTGGAAATCTAAAAAGGAAACACCTTAAAACCCAAAAAAAGCGTTAAATAATACCTAAGTAGTTGCCTGGGAATACCCAGTTACTTTTATTTTCACACCACCTTGTTGGCAATGCCAAATTATATATCATGCAAACCTTACGTAAAGCGAGTCTAATAGCCCTTGGCTTTAGCCGGGTCGTAATTTTATACTAAGTTTAATTTGAACCCCCAGCGGGTAACCATGTCATTTCACTTCTCATAGTTCTTATTATTATTTTCTTAAAGTCTAATTTCATGACAAACAACTATACTCGTAGTTTCCGCATACGGCGCACCATCCAGCCCCGCGGGCCGGGGTCGGAGGCCTGCCGAAATTATTTGAAAATCGAACTTATACTTATTCGAAAATCGAGCTGGCCACAGCAAACTGATTGAAACACATTTAGTAAAACAAAAGTCGTGAGCGTTGCAAGACGCTGCAATATAGTAGGGTCACACATAGATTTTGGTTATAATCTTTCCTGTGGACACACCGGAAGTTAACGTTTTACCCACACATAACATTACGCCTTTATTCCCAGAGTGGGGTTGGCAGAGCTACAGAAATACGAAATAACTCTAAAAAGACTTGCTTATAATTCTTTTACCACATTTTGCACAATCAGGCCAAGTAGTTAACGATTTTAAGGCCTAAATTTCAGGCTATGCCCATTCCCACATAAATGGTGTCAGGACTGCTTTAGACCTATCATATGAATAAAAACATAATTTATATGCATAAGTACATGCTTTTAAGTATTGACCACAGGAAAGAAGACTTTTGTTTTTAAGAGTGTGTATGAGCCAGTAGTAAAACTGCAAATAATCTATAAAACAACATATGACTTTATATTTGCACAACGACTAATGTACCAAACAAATTTTCACTGTTAATTAACTTTAACAAAATGCTGTTTTTAGTAGCCTTGCAAAAGGTGAGAAAAGTGGAGTATGTATACTTCTCGGGGATAAAGCCGTTTTTGTCCTGGGTGCGCTTGAACCCCTCACTGCACTCAGGACTCGGACTTAATTACCTCGCTTCACTCGAGAATTAACTCATAACACCCGGGAGCTACGCTCGGGAGTTAAATCTGAAGACCTTCGCTACGTTCATATTCAATAATGCGCTCGTGACATAAAACAGTGCTTTATCCCCTTGGTGTCTAATGGTAAATATCGAAGTCGGTGGCAAGGAAACAATATCATACATACATACATAAAGTCACGCCTTTATTCCCAGAGTGGGGTAGGCAGAGCTACAGAATTACCAACAACTCTAAAAAACTTGTTGATAATTCTGTAACCACATTTTGCACAATCAGGCTAAGATGTTTAGCAATATCAATGTACGAATAACCTGACTCTTGCCACCCACTTTGACATACATATATTCCATGTATAATTCAGTTCACGCAATATTAAACGCAGGAACTGAACTGGGTATTCCTAGGAAAACAAGGTTTTATTTAACGCTTTTTAGTTGTTTAGCATATGAGAGTGAGTAAAAGAGAAATTACGAAACCAAAGGTTGTTTTAACACATTGACTGCCAGATACGAGTACACCTGTTGTATTTTCAAACATTAACTAAGTACGATTAATTGTGTATTTGTACCTACCAGTGGACACACTTGGTGCTTAAAGCTGACGAATGAATTACCCAAGTGCAGGTGTCAAGTTGGGGCTAGAAAGTTAACATATAGGTAAACTAAACGACTAAATAGTACATGAGCAAATTAGCTGCTAACAACCCATTACCTTCCGGTCGCATGAAGATTTTCTAATTTATAGTACACTTTCACCACAAATTCCTCCTGGTGATTTGAAGGCTGTAAGAACATAGTTCATTTCATTAGATGTAAAAATGTCCGTCAATAGAAATTAGTTTTTTTTTTAATTCCATGCCTAATGTTTGAATGCTTACTATACATGGCGTCACAGGTATATCCGCCTTGATCATTGCTGCTGCCTCTAAAACGTGCTCAAACCGCAGCTTGTATGGCTTGCTGGGGTCGCTGAGCGGGTCTGCCTCCTGCTCCGGTTCGTCGTCCACCTCCTCTTCCTCCACCTGTTCCTTTTCTTCAGTTTCCAGTTGTTCATTTTGCGTGAGCTCCTTCCAGAGAGAAGTATCACCAGAAGAGCGGAAAACAGAGATGTTGAAATTGTAAATCAAGTTTACCGAAAAGTAGAGTTAAGTGCGAAGACAGATTCAGGAATCGGTTTACGGTCGGTGTCACAAGCTTGATAAATCAGGTAAGTAATTAACACAGTTTCTATTACTTCTCCTTTTCCGAGATGTTCCCATTCATTGCCGCTGACGCCGATTGGCATCAGGATCAGAAAGCAGAAATAGTAAACATTGTTATTGTAAGGTTATGGAATGCTTTGCCTGTGGAGGTACGACGTGCTAAGTCTGTTGCCATTTTTAAAAGCAAGCTAAAGGATCATTTTCTGTCACTTCCGTAGTTTTCTATTATCTCCCTTACTTTTTTCTTTGTTCTATCTCATGCTTCGTCTGTTGTCATTGTTTGGCTGTTTTGGAGGATGTATGTATGTATATATGATATAGATGTATAATTATATGTATTTAGTATGTATTTATTCAATTATTTACTTTATGTATTTATATTTAGTATATTTATAAATAGTTCTAATTTCAAAATTGAAATAATTTAATTGTTTTTTTGTAGTTATTTAGTTTGAGTTCTAAACGAATTAGTTTACACCCCCTGCCATGAATTTGTGTCCTCAGTTATTTCTCTTACAAGGTTGTCTGGAAGAGATCGCTATTTAGCGGTAAGACCGCCTGTTGTATACCTATGATTTAAATGTACTGTTCCATGTTCTGCTTTAACTTTTTTTAATTTTTGGTGTTCAATAAAGAGTATTTGTATTGTATTGTATTGTATTGTACGTAACTTGTCACAAATGGAAATAATATAAGAAGATATAATACAAAATACCAACATTTCCTATTTATTATCAAGGTGCACAGATTGAGCCGTAAATTTAACAGGGACAGCTAATTGAACCGACTTTTAATAAACAATTAAACAAGTTCTAACGGCAAGGATTTTTAGTAATTTCGCCTCTGTTGTTGTGGAAAGATATTGAATCATTTAATCTTATAAAAATAAAGGCGGTAGCCTGAGAGCACAAGTAGTTTTCGCCTACAAACTCCTTGAGCAATGAACATTGTTTACTCCATGCCTTTTTTTGAGAAAATTTATTATTTGTTATTTTCTTTGTATGTCTTTACTAATCACGGGACTATGGGAGTCCCGGACCTTCGGAAGGCGAACATGGAGCCGAAGCCAACAAGCAAAGGCCCTTATTTAGACAGCTTTACATCATACCAAACTAATGGTCTGTACATTCTTCTAATACTAATATTTGCCTATCAAATTAATATCACAAGGATCAAGATCTGTATTCTGTATTCTGTATTCTGATCGTACTCACGTCATTATCAGGCATGTTTGATTTGTAAATGTAATGAATGAAAATATCACTAAAATACGTGCAGTGTCCTCCTTATTTTAAAAGGTCCATTTTGTCAATTAATTACATGTTCTTATTTTCTTAGCGTGGGTATGTTTATTTTCAAGTTTAAATATTGTTATTATCTTTATTTTTATTAATTTAAAAATTAAAAACACGTTGTTAATGCTGTTTTGACATGGTTATCGTTATCATAGCCTACTATGTATACATAGAGTGGTAACCGTACTTTTTTCTGTTCCTAATACCTACGTTCTGCCATCTACTTCCTGTTAACGGTACTAATATGCATAATGTATGAGTAGGCATGTCCTTTTTTTAGGTTTCCGTAGTCAAACTAGG
The DNA here is from genome assembly GCA_949316455.1 of Acleris holmiana. Taxonomy (NCBI): domain Eukaryota; kingdom Metazoa; phylum Arthropoda; class Insecta; order Lepidoptera; family Tortricidae; genus Acleris; species Acleris holmiana. Next base: position 12,682,895 of record OX438778.1, read on the forward strand.
AACCCATTAGTCACGCTAACGAAGTTTTTAGTGTACCTCCTCTACACGTAACATGGAGATGTTTGTTTTTTCTCGTCTACCCCATAGTGTGGGGTATGTCTTTCAAAAGGGGTGTGTGAAAATAATTTTTCGATTAAGGGACCCGTTTATAAAGATAGGAGTTCCGCTATGCCTAAAATAGACCCAACGTGTTTGGACTCATTAGGGTGATCTTAATAAGCAGTAAATGACTTTACAGCAAAAAAGTGCAGTCAGCAACAAACACTTGTCACAAAAAATAAAATTTGACACGAACTTGCCATCGGCAAACTCCATCTCAACAAATTCAGAACGCAGCGCGTGTCAGATATTTTCGAGACTGTTAGCTAAGCTATTATTTCTGGTGAATGTAATTATTATGTTAGCTTTTTACTGTCACGTGATTTCTTATTCACATAATATGGATCTGAACCACCACGAAGACGCTGCCGCCGCGGCGACGCCTACAGTACAAGCACGATTTATAACCAAGATGTGCTAAATAAAAGTAGGAAAAGACCCAGGTACCGGTTTTTTTTTATAAAGGCCGGGAGATATTCTACTCGGGCTAAACCTATTTGCTTTTACTTTGTTTCATTACTAACTCTGCCGCCATTACTGTCAACTAAATAGGAGCTGTCAAATGGCTATCAAGTTCAAGTTCAATACAAGAGCTATCACGTTGTCAATGCGATATAACATGTCAAAAGCAATTAGGTGTAGCCGGAGTATAACACAACGCCTGAATATTCAGCAAATGGCTTCTTAAATAAGACGGGACTTAAAACTCCCGTGATTCCTTAAGGGGGCACCGAGCTTTTTGCGCTCATTAACTTTAGGTATTTTATGCACTCTGTGTATGTGTGCGTATAGCACACCAGCAAGGAGCGAGCCGGAGCCATGCGCCGGCCGCACGCCGCGCCTGACGAGCCGTGCGCCGATCCACTAGGCGCGGAGGTTGCTACCAATGTTTACAAAATAAAAAAACATAATCGATTCCGAATACTTTTATTAAAATATTGACTATAAGAAGTTAAAAACTTTTTTCAGTCTACATTTTTTTTTAAATTTGTTGTTTACTGTCGGTAGGTAAGGTAGGATTGAATTACTGTATGAGGTACAGTCACATCACGAGATTGTTGAGCCACTCTAGAACCCACTCACAAATAGATAGATAATTTTTAATTAATGTCGTTTGTACATCTAAGGTGTATTTAGCTAGTGTTAAGTTATTTATAATATTTATTGGGCAAATTGTTCGGCTAAAGAGAATAAATCATAAGTAAAAGCCGTACATCTTCCAATCGGCCATCTTCCCTCTCCGAAGGTTACCGGGAGAACCCTTTCATAGAAAGTTGACGGTAAATTTTGACGTAAATAATTTCTTTTGCGTGACTTGACGCTGTCATTAGGACAGAGTTCTATGGTGGCTCAACAACCCCGTGATTTAATGTGACTGTATATTGAAATGTAATAAAACCTAATTACCTTTATTGACAATATTCTAAGCACAAAATAAAGTGAACTCAATCCCTAATGTAAAGTAATAAGAACGGCTGAGTAGGGCAAAATCCCAGTCATGGACCCTTTCTTCAAGATATTATTTTTAACTGACTTCAAAGAAAAGGAAGTTCTCAGTTTGACCTGTATGTATGTATGTATGTTTGTCCGCGATTATCTCAAGTTTGGCTGAACCGTTTTTAATGCGGTTTTCAGAAAAGTATTTGTTTCACATAGGAGAAGGTTTTGGTATTTTAACCGTCTTTAAAAAAAAGTATCTTAGTTTGTACGAATGTTTATCCATGATTATTTCCGCAAAAACTTCAATGTCTGATTCTGATCACTATAAAGTATAAAATTAAATTGATGTTTTAAAAAACTAAAAACTTAAAGCTGCTGTATCAATCACATATTTAGAAGTTCCTACTTAATGTTTGTATGTATATAATGTAATGAATAATGTACGCAGGTATCTTTAGAAAAAAATATTAGGACATAAGAAACAACAATAATCAATATCGGATTTTACTTCACGGCATTATTTTGTCTGTGTGAGTAAGCAATGTCATTGTCTATTTTTCCATCCACTGAAAGACAAGAAATTTGGTCCATTGGCATCCTGTAATAAAACAGAACGTTTTGATTTAACTATAATTTATTTATTAACAGAATTAGTTTTTGGATGAATTTTTTTAATCCTCATTCTATAAAAATAATTCGTATTTGGGACTTACAATTCCATTGTGTGGTAAATTTTATAATCGATGTCAACCAATTCATTTACTCTGTAAATTGAAAAAATATAAAGATAATGTGAAAATTCATACTAAATTTATTAAAATGTTTTCCTATACACCTCTTACTATTTTTACGCATACCTCACCGGTTCATTAGGTACCTTAACTCTTCGCTTTGTAGCGAAGTGCCAACAACTGGAACATTAACCCTATAAATAAAAAAATATGAATAATTTTGCAATTTTACTCATTTGTTGAAATATAGTTGTTAGGTACTGAGTATACTTACGGAGTATTCTCTTTGTATTCAGATTTCTGGAGATGTCTTGCTCTAGAAATATTGAAACCATCCCAAGAAGTAACAATATTATATAATTAATTATAGTAAAAAAAACCTCGGGTCGTTCTAAGAAGCTTGTTTTGCCTGTAAATGTGTTTTTTTAGCTAAACTATTTTTATATCTTGGTAAATATTCACCATAGAAGTGTATTTTTTATATACCTACCTACTAATTGAAAGAACTTCGCGTGTTGTTTAAAATTACTTGTGTAAATAAACCAATTTTGGCCCAAAACATCAAGACTACAACTAAACGATTACAAAGTCTTAGTAATACAAATCGATACATCTCGAAAATCAGTCTATGTTGCTACCGATTTATTTTCTCCTCCCTTAGCGTGGCATTTTGACAACTGTCAAATCAGGTTTCTTAGAACTACTCCACTATCAGTAGGTTTACGATTTTAACTAACTTCATTTCTTCACGCAAGCGTTTAGCATTCTGCTTTTGCCAACCCCTTCTCTTCCTTTCTTGGTTGTGTTTGTTCCCCATTTAAAATAAAGTGAATAATCACAAAAATCGCGATAAACGCAACCAAACAACTTGCGACACAGCCTCCACCTCCGACGGCCGAAGCCTGACTAATGCGGACATGGGGGAAACGTGACGGCTCTGGCTAAAATGGACGAAACGCGTGCGAATTTAGGTATTTCCTTCATATTAGTAAAATAAAAACACATTTTCAAATCTAAAGTATAGAATATATAGAAGACGTGTAGTTTTGTTGTAAATCCAAAACTGATGATCTTCCGTGAAGTAATTACGCCGTACTAAGTGTTTATTTTGTTATGTAGAGGTATCTTTGGATGTTTTTTCTATCGAGGGAAGTACAAGTAATCGTGTTTCTAAAGTATATGATATATAGAGTGATTCCTTAAATATCTTACATATGAATTGCATAACTAAAGCTTCAGTAAAAACAATGCAGCAGGCGATCAAACGAACGCATTTTTTTCGTAATTACGTATCGTTGCCTCGGCGCACTCTTAAGAGAGGGCACTATCCGTGGTCACACTACTTCAACCTACTTGCTCTTTACGCTTTCGTCGGAAATTCGTCAGAAATCAGTTTTATTCCGTAAAAGTAGGTAGGTTAGGTTCGTTAGGTATCTTCAAATGCCCCAAGGGCAAACCGGCCTGAAATAGGAGCCCTGCTAGTGGCGACCCCTAAAGATATTTAAAGAAATTAATGTTTTGACTGTAGCGTTACAATTTATTTATAAAAATATAATTTATGTTAATTAAGCCCTGAACCAAGAACCTTATATTAAGAATTGTGAATTCATAATTTTAATACTAGAAATAAAAATAAAATTGCGATTAGAAAGCTTCTTGTTCGCAAAGTATACAAATCATTTGTAGATCAATGCATAATAATAATAACTTACCTGACGTAGTTTTAAAGTTATCATTTTCAGCACATAAAAATTACTTGGATACGTTGTTAATGTCTAAAGCTTACTAGGTATAGGGTCGAGGATTATCTAACAGGCAGCCTAAGATACCCAACGTAACAGCTTAGCTTATACAATAAATGAAACAATATAAATATATCATGCGTAGTTAAGCAGGAAAACGTGTTGAAACTTGTAATAAATACAAGAGCAAATAAATAAAATAACAATATTTATGACTAAATGGTGCAAGGTGGTGCAAGACTACATGAAATTAAAAATGAAATAAAGTTTAAATACGTTCTCCTACAGAAACAGAGTCCCCTAGACTAGAACCTATCTAGGCGAAGTTTCGACACGTTTTCCTGCTTGATATACATATTTATATATATATATTTTTTAATTTATTGTTTATATAATGCTAGGTTAAGTTCTATCACATCATTGGCATAAGCAATTTATTTAAAAAAAAAGTCTGACTGTTGAGTTTCTTGCGGCGTTTCTTCTCAGCAGAGTGGTCTCCTCTTGGGAAGCGCTGCTGGTAGATTTTTTAAGTGTAAAAGTAGCTTTTTAACTTTTAGTAAGAGTGTTCTACATTCTTGTCTAACGTAAATTACTAAAAATGTGTAAAACGTTTATTGCAGTAGGTTATCCTTAGGGTATTTACACAGGGCTGGGAATCTACACGGTTATAACGATATCTTCTTCGACGTATTTCGCTATTGTCAACGTTTCGATAACTCATGTCGTGGCGATTGTGACATAAACGATTCTAAAACACGTCAAATGCGAAATTATAACGCAGCAGAATAGAGGCCCAGGTTGTTTTTTAGTATTGTTTATTTAGTTCTCGGGGTAATACAGGCACAAGGGTATAAGAGTGAAGGGCTCGTCGGGACACTCGTCGAGCGAGCGGCGCCCGCGCGGGTCAGCTTGCAAGTTCAGGCGGCTCGGGTCGACGATACACGCCGCCGCCAGCTGCAATGGATCAGAAGAGTTAATTATTTATTGTCATTAAGTTGTGTCGAGGAAGTAGGTTACATTACATTAAGACTTTACTTCACAATACCATGTTATCACTACGTCTGGATCTCAGAACGGCTTTGTATAATAGTAGTACTAATACTGAATAACACAAGACAAACCTACCTGTTTCATTTTTCTAAAAATATCGTACCTATTTCCTACGTAATACGACTAAAATTCTAAGAAAACTAAATGTGTTAGGTTCGCTTTGCCTAATGTTAGACTGGTAGGTAGAATCTAATATATTTACTTAGGCTTAGGCTTACACAACTATACCTATACAAAAACTTGAAATGGTGTTCAAATATAGCAGTAGGTACTACCTAGCAGGTAAATTAAGCCCGGCAGCTTACGCTGTTAGGAAAATCAGGCAGCTTCCCAATGTTGAGACAGTTCGCTTAGTTTATTATAGTTATTCTCATAGTGTTATGTTGTGTGTAGTGTAGACCCCGTTATCAATTGGTCAGTTTGGGGGCAAACGTCACAATATGGTACTCGTAGGTAGTCTTATTCCGTGCGGTGGCCGTCTAGTCGCATAAATGTTGTTTGGTATAAATGTATTATTAAAGTCATAATTTTCGCAAGTCATAACTACTTTCAGGCTGAAATTAAAGGTTTTGAAAAATCCATCGTGTAGATTCGTTAGGATAGATAGGTTAGAATAGTTTCTTAAAAATCTTGAACTAGATGTAGGTATATGTATGTATTAATTAAAATAATTCCTCAAAGTATTTTTTTTTGTGTTTGATCATAACTTCTTTTAGGCTCAAATTAAAAGATTTAAAAAACATCCATCGTGTAGATTAGTTATATATATTGTATATCAACGTATGAATGAGATATATCATGATATATTATATCGTGATATATATCGGCGAACCCTGATCAAAGTACATAGTGATCGTTTTCCAAGTAGGTATAATTATTGTTGTTAATAATGATCCGGCTGAACTCAGTTCAAGGAGAGTTTCTGGACACGAGTACATACCTTATTTTTTTACTGACCGAGCGCACGGACAAGCTCTGCGTTCATCAAAGGGTTCTGAAAAGAATGCAGCTGTGCCCGGGTAGTTCCTGTCAATAATCCTCTTGAGTTCCAGCGCATGATCCATTCCTCTAGTCTCGACACAACATCTTATCTGCACAAAACACCAAAAAAAAATACTTACACACATGGAATATATCCAAAACTTAAACACAAACACGAGCACATCACGCGAATATAATATGCCCTCGTCGGATTTTTTTTTTTATAAAGGATATTAGTTTTATAAAGCTACAAGTTACAAATTACAAGCGGAACTTTCTTTCTAGCAAAAGGAGTTAGAAAAAGACTTCCGCTTGGAATTTGTAATTTGTAGCTTTATAAAACAGGGCCCAGGGTTACTGCACTAACAACACTTTCATTTTGACCTAATGACAGTAATAAATGTAATAAAGTAATAATATAGACTGGTCAAAACTTATAATTATGTATTTTAATATTATTATACCCGTGTGGTTGCCGGGTTAGAATACTGCCATTCCATGTCTTCCCGTGGATGTCGTAAGAGGCGACTAAGGTAATGAAGGCTTGTAGTACTATTAGGCGATGTGCTTGCAACCTGTCACTAATGCACTGGTGAATATCTATGCAAAATGTGGTTACAGAATTATCAAGAAGTCTAGAGTTGTTGGTATTTATGTACCTCTGCCTACCCCACTCTGGGAATGAAGGCGTGATCTTATGTATGTATGTACATTATAATGTAATTTTACAAGGTTATGTAATGTTGCATAACCGAAGATTTTCTCAGGTATGTAAAATTGCATGAAATGTTGAATTGCATGTAATTTTTCATATAGTCAGCAGCAGAAGTAGCTACGAAACCGAAGCACTCAACTGCACTTTATTGTCATTCATGAGAATATGTCGTGTGTCGTGTTTTTGAGCATGTTATTCTGCTTAGATACTTTTGACTGACTGACTGTATCTCTTAAAGTAATTCTACGATTTGCAAATTAATATTAATGTATTTTTACACCGACGTGAATTATTTATAAAGTTTTGTTCGGTACTAGGTATTACTGAAATACTACTGGAGTGTCCCAGAAGTAAAAATTAAAAATATTTAACATTTTGGTTTAACCTTTTTTGGGTGTTTTCTCTTTGGCCAATTTTGTTTATGAAAATTGTCTCTTTACTTCTTGGACCGCCTTTATGTGTTTTTGAACAGATATTTTATGTAAAACTACATGTAGTTTGTGTGTAGGTCTTCCTTATGTGTTCTAATAGCATGAATACGAGGATTTGTCAAATCTTCATAATTATTCGAGGAACGAACTTCAATGTGGTGGATGTCTTCCTCCACCCACACCACGTCGCGGAACCAGCGCATAACGGAGTAGCCGTTCGACGCCAGCAGCTTCAGCAGGACTTCCAGGTGCAGCGGGCCATCTCTGATTCCGACCTGCCAATAAGCGTACTTTGTGCTTTATTAATTTCAGATGATTGATTTAGGTGCTCGGATTTTCAATCCATGAAGTCACGACCCACATGTTAATTTTACGTACGTGATGTGCGCGCGTTTGTAAATTCAAAACACTACAATGAAGGACCAATGGAGAAGTTCACGTAGGTTGTGTTTACCTTTCGTTTACATTTCAGAATAGGCAAGGTTCAGATAGGTAGTTACATTATTGTCTTCTATGTAGTAGACCCAAACAAGGTGGATTTATGTAGTAATAACGGGCACTACAGTGTCCGGTATTCGAAGACTATGTCGAAAGCGGACAGAGAATAAGAGGAAAAAATAGAAAAGTTGACTCTACCACCAAGTGGCTAGCTAGATAAAGAGGGAGAGGAAGTACGTGGGAATTCCAAAGTTCAGCCGAGAGACGCTTTGTAAATTTGGTCAATTCAAAAGACACCAATACAATTTTCTTAACTGTAAACATAACCTCCTAAAGCTCAAGGTCCTACCCAAAGTACTTATTATTTTTATCATTCAGACCCAGCTCCTTCGACAGTTGTGTAATCACAGCGACCACGGTTCTACCAGTAGGTTTTAATAGAAATCCTACTGGTAGGACCGTGGTACGCTATGACAACACAAGTACAATGGCATAAAAAAGTCGTTTAAGTACTTGGGTCCGAGTGAGTATAAAACAATAGTACTACTTTTCGTTGTGCCTTAGTAGGATATGACCTAAATATAAAGTCGATTAGATGACGGAAATACTCTACCCGAGCTCATAACTTTTAAACTAAGCTATGCGTGGCGATGCCACAGACTAACAAACAGGCGCACTACACTAAACACAAATGAGTCATTAAATTATCCTAATAATTACTCTAATTGCAGAGAAGATAAATAAATAAATAAATAAGATGTAACCCAGGGGGCCTAACATGGTCGTGTTTATGGATGTGGATAAACGTGGATAACACATCTGTCACTTTCTGACCAGTATGTCAGTGTGAGAGTGACGGAAGCGTTGTCCGCGTGTATCCACATCGATAAACACGACTATGTTAGGCCCCCTAGGGTCAATTTAGATCAGTGATCTCTAATTTTAAACGTAAATCAGACATATTCTAGTCCAACAAGAATAGTTTGACGTTTACACATTTAGGTTTACAGATACGGTAATACATGTTGAACCTTTGTCGTTGTGTCAGTGTTAACAATCCTTAATAAAATAGGTGCAAATCAAATGGTATTTTTCCCCATTTAAATAAAAGAACACTGTTCCGAATTGGCAACACTTACTTTAAATTTCACCAATCGACCTTCTGCTGCTCGTCCTCTATCCAAGCAACGACCCAGCAAAATGGTGTCAATATTGCCTCCAGTGCAGACACACACCACGCTAAAAAATGAAAGGTAATGGCAATATTACACGGTTCAAGTTCAACCAAATTGATTCACTTTGGTTGAAAGGCACAGGGTTCAAGATAATGCTGTTTTATACCCTTTCGTCACTTATAGCTATTTCCAAAACGACCATATGTCTGGAAGACCACTTCCCATAATGACCATTCGTATAAAGACCGGTTCCCAGATTGACCACATCCCAGATAGTCCATTTCCTAAAATGACTACTTCCATATGTACCTACTACTACTTCTCGAATGACCGGTCTCACAACATCCGGTCTCAGAACATGCACTGACGACTTCCCAAAACGACCATATGTCTGGAAGATCACTTCCTATAATGACAATTCCTATAAAGAGTGGTTCCCAGATTGAGCACTTCCCAGGAAGGCCGTTTCCATATTGACCTCAATCGCGTTGCCAACCCTGAGGGCTAAGATCGAATGCCTCGACGTTAGTAATTTCACCGGTTGTCTTATCCGCACACCGGAACACATTATCAATGCGAGCACTGCTGCTTAGCGGTAGGTTAATGGATAAGATGGTGGTGGCGATCCGGACGGACCTTGCACAGGGTCCTACCACCACTAATCCAATCTCACGAACGAACGGAAGCAAGTACTTAATATCACTATTTACTTACTGTCAATGTCAGCTGACTTACGTTTTATTTTTTAGTTCAGGTACTATGTTGCCCAGAATGGCCCCGAGGGGGCAGGCGCCGGCGCCCTCCACCACGAACCTCTCTATTTCACACAAATGCAGTATAGCACGGGCTATCCAGTCTTCTTTTATTAACAACTGAAAAATAAAATGGCTTATGTATGTAAAACGGACCACCCATATACTTAATAGTACAAAATAACGAGCACGAAAATACATATTGTTACGAGTAGGTATGGTTAGGTAGGTAGGTAAATTAGAATCGACGCGCCGGCTCAAGGACATGCCTATTGTTAACGGGTACAATCGAGTTCAAGGCCAAGGCCGTCGCTATTGTAAGAAAAGGCCGCAATGAGTAGAACCTTCCATTATCGAACGTTCCCGGCGGGTCAAGGCCCATCGGTCATTCGAGAAGGCATTCTGGAACAATCGGTGATTGGGAGTATAAAACGTGAGGCGCGCGCGAGCGGGAGACATTCCTTACTTGGAGAGCGAACAGTGCGTACCTACGAGTGAACCGAGCGATCATCTAAGTTTATTGTGCGATAATTGTTTGTGACGATTAAGTGAGTGTGTTAATTAAAGTCTGCTCTTAATTATCGGTGTGTTTGTGCATTTCTATCAGTTACCTACCCCCACGTACGTAACATTTGGTGTCAGAAGTGGGATAGAAAATGCCTATAACTCCGCGAGATCAAGAGCAGGAGGGGGTCAAAACCCGAAGCTACACTGCAGCTGAGGACTCTGCGGCCGGCGCTGGTACATCCACCGCCGGTAAGACCACTGCTACTGCTCCGGCTACTACAGCAGCGTCACCTAAGCCGGATATTGACCTCAACGCGATCTTAATCCTCTTGAAGGAATAATCCAGAGCACAAGAAGAACGCTTTAGAGCACAAGAAGAACAATCAAGGGTTATCCATGACGAGCTACGTAGTCAGAAGAAATTCCAAGAAGAACAATCCAGAGCCCAAATGGAACAATCCAGAGCCCAAGAGGAACAATACAGAATCATCCAAGAGGGTCAGAAAAAGTTTCAAGAGGAATAATGTAAAGCCCAAGAAGAACAATCTAGAATTCTCCGAGAAGTACGAGAGGCCACTTCGGAATGGAAAAAGGAAATGAAGGAGGTTCAAGAAAAACTGGATGACGTCAAGGAAAAAGTTGAGGACCACGAAAATCGTCTCCAGGCCATAAGGAACGAGGTGGCAAAGTTAGAAATTAAAGTGACTAACGGTACCTCTGGACCTGAGACATCTGTTCCGGTTGCTGGAAGGTTTAAGGTGCCTCCATTTGATGGCACTTCGTCATGGACGGCCTATAAATTACAGTTTGAGTCAGTTTCATTGGCAAATGGTTGGAACAAAGATCAGGCGAAGACGGCTCTAACCTTGGCACTTCGAGATGAAGCCCTCACTGTGCTGGAAGCTCTAGGAAAAGATAGGACCTACGACCGCCTTCTTGAAGCTTTGGAGGCACGTTATGGTGACAGTCATCTAGAGCACGTATTCAGAGCTCAGCTAAAGGATCGAACCCAGGGACGTAATGAATCATTGCAACAGTGGGCCCTGGAAATAGAAAAATTGGTCAGAAAAGCGTACCAAAGCGCGTCGGCTTCATTTGTGGACAGCATGCTAGTACAGGCCTTCATCGACGGGATCCGTGATTTGGAAGTCAGAGCTGCTGTGCGACTAGGACATCACGGGAGCCTGAAAGATGCAGTTGCCCACGCCTTGGAAGTGGAAGCTGTACGCCAGGACTCGAGGCCTTTTAGGGTGCGAGAAGTTTCGACCAGAGAACCGACTGCTCCTCGCCGTGAATTTGGACCAAGGTGTTACTGGTGTGGAGAACGCGGACACTTGCAGACTAGTTGCCCAAAAAGAAGGAGAACACAACGAAATCAAATTGTACGCGGAACAAGGAGTGATGGCGTTCAACAGCAGATAAATGACGAGAGACGCAATAACTATGCGCATACGGTTAAGGTCGCGACGTCGCTGACAGATGCCATGAGAGATTTGTCTGCCATGAAAACAAGAAAGGCTAGTGCGGTGCCCGCAAACGCTCCGGGCACTGTCGGGTCATGGCGGACGGCTGGCGGAGTAGGCTCGGAACGAGCTAGTCAACCACGGGGGAGTGGCGAAGCGAGTTCAGCACTGGTTTATCAGCAACGGGGAAGTTGCGAAGCAAGCTCAGCGTGCGTCGGCAGCCATCGGAGTGAGAGATTACATGGAAACACAGATGCCCTTTACGGAAAACCTAGTCGTCAAGAGGGGAAAGATTATGTGAAGATGTTGAAAACTGACACTGTTAGCGACGAGTGGAGTAACGAAGTCATGCAACAAGCGCAGCAAGAAGATCAGGACATCAAATCCATTTATGATTGGATTAAAGCAGGGGTACCAAAACCAAAATGGTGTGAAGTGGCTCCGTTGAGTACAGAAACAAAAAGCTACTGGGCCCAATGGGAAAGTTTGGCTATGCATAATGGCGTATTATGCAGAAAATGGGAGTCCGCAAATGGAAAGGATGCTCACTTACAGGTAGTTGTCCCTAGGAAAAGAATAAGTGATGTTTTGAGATCCTTCCATGATGGAATTTCCGGTGGGCACCTTGGAATGAAGAGGACCTTAATTAAAATCAGGCAACGCTTTTATTGGATTCACTGCCGCGAAGATGTAGAAGACTGGTGCAGAAAGTGTACAAACTGCTCATCAGTCAAGGGGCCGCAAACTCGCAGTAGAGGAGCGCTCAAGTTATACAATGTTGGAGCACCTTGGGAAAGAATTGCTTTAGACGTTGCAGGTCCGTTTCCGACCTCTGACTCCGGAAACAAGTACATCCTCGTCATAATGGATTACTTCACCAAATGGCCTGAAGCATTTGCGATTCCCAACCAAGAGGCAGTGACGGTAGCGGAGAAATTAGTGATGGAGGTGATTTGTCGGTTCGGAGTACCTCTCGAAATTCACAGCGATCAAGGCAGAAACTTTGAATCACAGGTTTTCCAGGAGACTTGCCGAATCATGGGAATTCATAAGACTAGGACCACGCCATATCACCCACAATCGGATGGAATGGTTGAGAGATTCAACCAGACGCTGGAGAGACATTTGGCTAAGGTGGTTGAAAGTCACCAAAAGGATTGGGATAGGCATATTCCCCTCTTCCTGATGTCATATAGGTCGGCAACTCACGAAAGCACTGCTGTTACTCCAGCGTACGTGAACTTTGGACGAGAACTTCGTTTACCTGCAGATCTTTTAACTGGACGCCCTCCAGATTCGCCAAACTCGATCTCGGAGTATGCTAGTGATTTGCGGAACCGGATAAACGACGTTCACAGTCAAGTTCGTGAACATGGACTTCAAGCTTCCTCAAAGATGAAAACACGATATGACAGGAAATCTAATCAAATGGGGTTTGAGGAAGGTTCGTTGGTGTGGCTGCATAACCCCATGCGACGAAAAGGAAAATCTCCGAAACTATCGCCGAATTGGGAAGGACCGTATAGAGTAGTCTCTAAAATCAACGACGTTACGTATCGAATACAACGAAATCAGCGAAGTCCCTGTAAGGTTGTCCACGTTGATCGACTAGCCAGATACTACGGGTCTAATAATGCTCGGGACGAGCATGTCTTGGGAGGGGGTAGTGTTACGAGTAGGTATGGTTAGGTAGGTAGGTAAATTAGAATCGACGCGCCGGCTCAAGGACATGCCTATTGTTAACGGGTACAATCGAGTTCAAGGCCAAGGCCGTCGCTATTGTAATAAAAGGCCGCAATGAGTAGAACCTTCCATTATCGAACGTTCCCGGCGGGTCAAGGCCCATCGGTCATTCGAGAAGGCATTCTGGAACAATCGGCGATTGGGAGTATAACACGTGAGGCGCGCGCGAGCGGGAGACATTCCTTACTTGGAGAGCGAACAGTGCGTACCTACGAGTGAACCGAGCGATCATCTAAGTTTATTGTGCTATAATTGTTTGTGATTATTAAGTGAGTGTGTTAATTAAAGTCTGCTCTTAATTATCGGTGTGTTCGTGCATTTCTATCAGTTACCTACCCCCACGTACGTAACAATATCATTACCGAAAATAATTAATAACCAAAATTTATTTTAAAATGATCTTCAAATATTGACCGCCTCATTACCATTGGTATATTGGAGGGTTAAAAAAACAACTTATTTCCAGCCTTTATGATTCTATACGAAAACATGTATGAAAATTGGCTGATCAGTGCATCAGCCAGGGGTGCGATTTATTATCTCGCCGACAAAAACTTTAAAATCGATGTATGCAGCGATTTTATCTACGAGCGGGCCCTCCTTTTGCATTTCATAACGCCTTTATCATATCAAATCCAAAAGGTGGTCCCGAACGTAGATAAAATCACTGCACAAATTGATGAAATAGTAATTGTTCGTCGATGAGATTCATAAATCGCATCCCTGACCTTCAAATAGCGCTATTTTACCATAACATTATAATTATATCATTATTCCCGAGCAAGAACGTTATCATCACAGCGTTATAAAATCGGATCTACAGCGGTATTAATCATAACGATATAAACCTCACATCGATATTTAACCATATTTTCTAACGATATAATAACGCTAGGCTCTTTAAAAGCACTTTGCTTCGTACAATACCGCGGTGGCCGTCAATACCGCCCATCTAATGTATCGTAAAGGTCGCCAGCGGTACGATTCTGTGATTTAGGCATTAAAAGTACAAACTGCCATAACGTTATCTAGATTTGTTACGATGTTGATTTCGTTATGTTATGACTTATGATGTAGTATATTCGTAACGTTATGAGAAAAAAGAAGATTAATTTAAATCAATTGTTTAACACTAGCGAACTATAACGTTATTCTTCATAATATTAAGAAGGTCTGGCTTCAGCATACCAAACCACCAAAATTAAACCCTATATTAACTTCGAATGTTGACTACTTACCACTCTGTTTACAAGCGGTTTTAGGGTGGTAAAGGCATTTACGCCAACGCCAGTCATGGCGATGGAGTCGGCGATCGTGTTCATCGGCGGCACGGTCTCCCGGTTCCCGCTCAGAAGAGACTTAGTTAACACAGGAACGACTTCTGGTTCTACACCCTGTATGAAACTAAATGTAAGTTCTTATTACCTACTTAAGGCTTAGTAACTTTACAAAATCGGTCATCCAGTTGTTCGTACAGTCAGCATCAGAAGTAGCTACGCAACCGAAGAGCTCAAAATGATCTGCAGTCGACCTTATTGTAAAGAGAATCATTTGGAGCATGTTATTCTTCTTAGCTACTTTTGACGCTGTCTGTACTTAGTATTGAGTGGGAGAACAGGTTAAGTACCCATAACCTAATGTAAATTTTGGTCAGATTTTGCAGAGAGGATAATAATAGTTAATTTGCTATTAACATTGCATCTTACGCACGTGCGTGAGCATTACTTGATGAAGTTTGACAGTTATGGTTGGTATTTATCACTACTTCAACTGAATAAATAAAGTGCACTTGCGGTGCCTACATCTATAAGATAACTATTGACAAATATACTGGTACTGTAAGAGGATTGTGAGGATTTTTTTTTGATACAAAATGTGGGAACATTCTCTGCCCTTAACTTTTTCAACGCCTTACGTCAAATACAAATGCATCACCCTCACGCAATACATTTACTAAAAGTTATGCATTTAATTTAATCCGTACGAAATAAAATAACGTCTCTTTTAACTGTACCTGTGACAACTATAAGTGTCGGTGGCGTTGTAGCTCATGACTACTTTAGTCGTCATTGGCGTTCAAAGGGTTAAATCTTTTCAACAAAATATATTTAAAAAAATTACCAACAGCATGTCGGACCATGGTCAGTGTAGGGGTTCGACATGCTGTTGCCAATTTTTTTTGACATCTAAGATAGCTATTGACAAATATAATTAGGTACTTTAAGAGGATTGCGAGGGAAAAATGCAGCATGTCGGACCATGCTCAGTGTAGGGTTCCGAAGCCTTTACTAAAAACACAAAAAAAAACTCAAAAAACAACAAGTATGGACTAATATTCCATTTTAAGTTATTTAGTGCTGTCTTGGATGATTTTTAGTAGGCATAAACACTTTAGTCGCCTGTAAATTGTAATGATGTTGCACTAACGTAGACGAGGCATTCGGGCTTGAGGCGGTTCATGACGACGGCGACGGCAGCCAGCAGGCCGCCGGTGCCGCAGGGCACGAGCACGGCCTCCACGTCCGGCACCTGCTCCAGAATCTCCAGCGCCACGGACCCGAGGCCCGCCAGCACGTGGGGATGGTCTCGTCTGCATATAACACAACGTAATCGTAATGTATAGTCCAGATTTTCGACCCGAACTGTTTAATTTACCCGAATTAATAAATATATGATAATTTGGGTCGAAATTTTAAGGTGTCCCATTTCTTATTAGACTTAAAATTCCGAACTATGTTTATCCGAATATTCATTTGTCTGAATTTTCATTTTTCCGAAACCTATGTTATGTTAGAGCTATTTTAAATAACATAATTTAGTTGCTATACTTAGGTTAAGTTATGTTTGATTAATAAGCGATATCAAAGCATAAAGTCAAAATAAGTAATAAGTAATAAAAAAAATGCATTCGGAATTTTGATCAATTTGGAATTATGACTCTTCAGAATTGTGTAGTGTACCTACCCATTAGAAATTCATTTTATTTCTATAACTGTGTAGCTTATCAGAATTGTTTGAAAGTAACTGGTCTCAAAGGAAATATACATATAATTTTTATAATGAATTATCGGACATATGAAACAGTTAGGAAACGAAAACTTTGTCCCTACTTGCGATAGCAGGCCACCCATTACAAAGGACACGTGCGTGTATAGTATCATGCTCAGCGACCAAGCCTATAACTATAAAGCCGGGAATACACATGACACACATGACTGTAACTTGCACAATTTAATTTCATGCCAGCTCCTTGCACGTGTCAGATACTAGGTTGTGTTTAATAAAGTAGCAACCCCGTAGCTCGTAAGCATTTTTTTAGTGGCATTAAGATGGCGATCGAGCACACAGATGGTGAGTGGGATATGTGACCCACACATTGCATTCTCAAGTCTACAATCTTACGACTGCAATCTCAAGACCGCAAATGCGTTGCCAACCCTGAGGACTATGATGGAAAGCATATATGTTAGTAATTTCACTGGTTGTGTTATCCCAACACTGGAACACAACTATGCGAACACTGGTGGCTGCTCGAAATGCATTTTTACAAAAATGAGCTGGACGCAGCAGTGGGCTTACAGACAATTACAGATCGGTCAATTCGGCCCAATCTATGCAGCAAATAATAAAATATATTAGCTGATGAAGCGCCTATCAAAACAGGTATTAATACGCTACTACGCTATTTTAATTCTTTGCTAGTCTTGTGGGCATATTTTTGAGCCTTTACGAGCTACCATAAATAAGTAATTAGATTTTGTAATTGTCTGTGTAAAACACTGAGTTCCAATACCTACACTTATACTGAAAATATATATAAATCCAACCCGTCGATGTACGCGAGCCCTTTATCCTTTGCGATGTTAACAGCGTACTGTCGCGTTTCTATAATGTCGTTTCCGTGGATGAGGACTTTGGCGCCGTACGAGGAGCATCGCTGGATCTTGCTGATGGGCACGGTCGGCGGCATTAGCACCAACATCGGGATGTTTAGCCGCTGCGCGTGGTAGCACATGGCCTCGGCGTGGTTCCCGACGGACGCTACCACCACACCGGCTTTTTTTTTGTCGGCTGGTAACATAAGCAGCGCGTTCAGTGCACCGCGCTCTTTAATACTGCGAAAAAAGTGGTTGAAATTTACTGATAGCTAAAGATTTACCATTCTGCGACCTGGACAACCTGAGATCAACCCATTAAATCAGTGAACATAGTTTCTGAATGATTACTAACAACAAACCAAGGCCATATTAAAAGTTTTTGATCATTTGTCATTGCTGCGATGACCTTTACAGTGTGTTTTCGTAAATTAGCATGCGATCTTGACCACGGAGGTGACTTACATGTCCACGTCCATATACAAGTATGTCACTACCGTGGAGTTTGTTCTTTTTGTGAAAACTACAGTGAAAATAGCTAGGCTACCTTTCATTGAGACTATTTTCAATCGGGATCCTATCATTTCATAACCAACGCTTCACAAATGATTCATTTCACATAACATATCATTTGACGACCCGCGTTTTTTCCGAAACTGTAAACAGTTCTGGATTTATTTCAGGACCATCGTATAGGTCAGGTTAGGTTAGTTTTATAAAAATCCTGATATATTTGTATTTACAAGTGGGTTGGAAAATGAATAGGTTGCGAAACGATACATTTGTCAAAGATTTGTCGGCAAAAAGGCAGAGAACCCTCTCAATCATATCAAAAAACATTTTTTTTTTTAGAATTTTAAGTCCTTTTTTGAGATTGGCCGATAAGTGTTAATTATAATGGAGTATTCCAATTGGTATAGTTTTGGTACTAAAATCAAGTAATTAAATAACTGTCATTAATTAGGTAACAAAATCCTTACCTCCCAGTTGTCTGCTGGCTCTCCATCTTATAGTATAGTTTCATGCAGAGGATCTTCGAAAAATGCGACGGCTAAAAGTACAATATTATTTAGGACATTTTTCGATAGTCCATTAAAACCAGCGAGCGAGATGAGCGAGTCTAGTAATAAGTTGTGTGAAGCAGTCGGACAGTGGCGAGCCAACGTGGCTTTCAAGCTGCTTTGACAATTTTGCCAAATAATATAAAAATGAAATTATAAAATCCTCACGCTACTCAGTTATAATTTTAGAACACAGTCCAGCAGTTCGCCGGCCGATATTAGAGTCTGGCAAACGAAAGCTGTCTCAGAGAAAGAGCGGCAATTTAAAGGAACCTGCAGCTTTTAACACTGACTGTTCATGAATAAACGGAGTTGATACTCCAACACTGATGTAAAAAGATCAGGAAATCAAATAGTATCAACAAGCCAGTGCAAGTTTTTTGAAATTGCCGGTGTTTCTCTGGGACAGCTTTCGTTTGCCAGACTCAAGCCCGTCAGTTAAGTTATATTATTAGAGCTTAGACTAACAGTCGGGCAGGCGATATCGGGCTGTGAGTTCATCGTATTAGAACACAGACAACTTACGGCCGAACTATATTCAAACCGCGGACAGATAGCCTTACCTACTTCGGATTAAAATTCGACACATTTTGTATGGGCAAATGTTAAATTTTAACCCGAAGTTGAATATAGAGTTCGGCCGTTAGCAATTCGCCGGCCGATATTAGCCTGTCAGTTCATCGTATTAGAGCTTAGACTAACAGTCCGGCAGCCAATATAGGGGCTGTCAGTTCATCGTATTAGAACACAGAGTACTTAGCAGTTCTGTTCGCCGGCCGATATTGGCCTGACGATATTTACAAACTGCAATAGAAGTACGTCTTCTTTAATATGCTTTTGAATAATTAAAACTATTTTCCGCAGAATGACATGTATGTGCTTACTGGTCCACCTTAATACAGAAACACCGTGACTAACGTGTTCTACGTGTTCAGATGACTCAAAGAGTAGCAAAGTTAACAAAGCTAAAGCTGTGTGATATAAGATATTATATAACCACTGTAGTACTAGGACTCGCCACTGCATCAAACACTATTCTGGTGTTAAGTGGTCAACGCAGGGTGGTTTCGATGATAACGCTTACATGACACAACGTATATTCCACTTCAGACTTGATCCGGTATGCCGCCTCAACGATCTGTTCATATTTAAGGACGACTGGGTTTTCAGGATCGCAGTTCTCGTCAAAATCTTCCTAAAATCAAGTATAAAGTTAAAGGCTTGAGTGGAGCCAATCGCGGGTTAGGAACCGCAGAGGTTCATATATCAATGGCGATCGCACAACCTAGCTTCGGGTAAACAAAGGAACCAAGTAGATATTCTATAAAGAATAAATAACCTTCTCGGTGGCATGCAACGTTGCTAACAGTAAGCGGTTTTCCATTACACGACACGTGCTAAAATGCTTAAACAAAGACAACAGGTTAATGCGCTACAAAAACTAAACGCAACAGTTGAGTACTTACATGCCTCTTTGACATGTTTGTTTTGTTGGGAGCGCGTTATCCAGAAATTTAATCTATTATATTTAGTTCCGTCTTGAATCTATTACATGCTTTTAATATTTTTTTGGATTTTAAGGAGTCATTATGACTTCTGACACGGTTTTCTTCTTTGGATGAAACGTATGTTATGTCACTGTTGATGTATGATATGCGCTGTGGTTATGCGCTCGACATGAAGAGTAATCCTGGCAGGATAAAAGCTAGGCACCAAGGAGTCGACATGGTCACTATGTAACAACTTGTTTTAGTGCTTTCAGTTTATTGGTAAAACCAATAGGTTCTTTTTTAATCTGTGACTGTGACTTTCATAGAGCAACGTAGCCTTGCGTTTGTGGATTCAATCAAAAAATATTGATTTCTTGATTCAAATCAGTGGTTTGTCAGTTTTTGTTTTTATACGTATGTATGTAGAATTTAGACTTAGTACCAATTTCACCATACGATGTTAACCACTTAACAGACGATTAGAGCTTTAACAGTTGTCAAAATGTATGAACTAACAGTCGATTAACATTGATTAAATTTGACATCGTATGGTGAAATTTGGTACTAGCCTTATAATGAGTTAGGACTTTGCACCAGCTATCCTTCTGTATTTTTATCAGAAGCAGCCAATGTAGTCGAATTATCGCGTCTTCAATAAAGTAGTCAAGACAGACTTCGTTTTCTTTATAGCAACAAAGTTTTTGATGTGGGCCTCTATTCATCATGGTAAAATCATAATTTGCCTTTGACGTGTTTTCATACGGCTTTTACCTCGGCCGCCAATACTGTTAACAAAATAAGACCTATCAAAACGTTGACAATACGATAACAGGTCAAAGACAATATGGTTTTAACCCAGTAGAATAGAAGACCTGGGCCGAGATTCTACACGGTAACAACGATATCGCCTTTGAAGTGTTTCCGTATTGCCAACGTTTTGATAACTCTTATGTCTTTTATGATAATGGTGACCGAGTCATAAACGATACTAAAACACGTCAAACGCGATATCGTTATAACGCAGTAGAATAGAGGCCCTGAGCCTATAGCCAAGAGGCATCCGTTTCTACAAACGTTAACGCTGCGACACCGTCCGTCTCGCTCTCGATTACTAGTTAAGAAAGGTGTGCACATATCAGCGCTTCTACAAGCGCAAATGCTATCCTCACTTGGATATAGGCTCAGGGCCTCTATTATACTCTAAACCATATTGCCTTTGACGTGTTTCCGTATTTTCATCGTTTTGATAGCTCTTATTAACTTGACAGTAATGGCAGCCGATATAAAAACAATACTAAAGCACATAAATGACAATATGGTTTTACCAAAGTTGAATAGAGGCACGTTAGGGCACTCAGAGAAGATTAACTACGTGATCCCACCACCGGTGATGCATCTCAGTAATAGAGCGATGCTTTAGCATCACCGGTGGGATCAGTAAATTTCTATAGGGCGTGGGGTGGGTATACTGTATGTAGGACAGGGCCTCTATTCAGGTGCGTTAAAACGATATTGTGTTTGACACGTTTAAGAATCGTTTATGTCACAGTCGCCATTCAAATGACATAAGAGTTATCAAGACGTTGACAATACGGAAACAGGTCAAAAACGATATCGTTATAACGCAGTTGAATAGAGGCCCAGGTGTAGTACGGTGGGCAGCGAACGTGTTAAGTTACTGTAATACGAGTAATTAAAAATCCAGCTCATAAGTACAATAAATATCAGCGGACAATCTCACACAAATTGACCTAGTCCTAAACTAAGCTCTAGGCTTGTACTATGGGTACTAGACAACGATAAACAAACTAATAGAGAGAAATACATAGAGAACATCCAAGACTCAGGAACAAATATTCGCGCTCATCACACAAATATCTGCCCTTACTGGGATTTGAACCCAGGATCGCTGGCTTCAGAGGCAGGGTCACTTCCAACTAGGCCACTATATTGTCGTCGTGTGTCGTCGTCATGTAATGAAAATTGTAGACGCTAGCTGAAATACAGCAAAACCGCTTTTAATAAATCAAGTTTAAAAGTGCTTTGTATATAACGAAATAAAATGCTTCGTTTCTTGCGAATTTATTGATTCAGTTACAGGTTACATATTTGGCTCTTAAATTACTTCTGTTTTTTGGGATCACACAGGCACTGGGGTAAGGTGGTGAACGGCTCTTCTCGGAAGTCGCACATGCCAGGGTAGCGGCAGTCCAGGACGCGTTTGAGGCGGCACGCGTGCTCCATATTCTGCGTCTCCAGGACAACTGACGTCTGCGAAAAAGCAAACAATACGGCAGGGAGTACCCCTGCACACTTAACGCGCACATTAAACATGCGAAACTTCTTACCTCTTTTTCTGCTTCCTCGTACACTCAAAAAGAGCTAACTGTCTGTCGTATATACATCAGCAAACCCTTGGAATTGTTCGGGCACGTTACAGAAATTTGATATCCGTGAATATGATGTTGATATATTTATATAATATAACCAACCATATTATGACAACCATGGCAAATCCTCTACTAGTATAGAGAGGCACGATGTTACTTAGTAATTTAAAATGGATATTTTTATCAAGACGGTCTTTTTACCAACCATTATGGAAATAATATTACTCGTACACTAAACTATTAATATAATGTATTTTTAATTTTGTTCATTATTTCTGTTTTAAAATGTGCAAATATTTATTCATTTGAACAATGTTGTTTGCAACTCTCGTCTGTCACTCTTTACACAGCATTCTACGAGTAGATACTCGTAGAACGTCAGAATAGATAATAGTGCAATTAGTAGAACGCACTCGCTCGCTGCATGTATCGTTACATGCAGTGAGCGACGACTGAAAAGCATAGGTTGTGCTAGGCATACCTACAAGACGGATATCTGGTGCTAACACTGCTAACTCGTCACTGTCTTACACCGAATAACAGCCAAGATTGGTTTGGTTTGGTTTCGTGGGATGTAGCCTAAATACTACATTGGAATAAGGAGTACTGGCCCGCAAAATTAAAATAATCCTACAAGCTTATTGGATTCCAAATTAAAACAGAAATGATGCCGATATGATAAGGTAGTAGCTAAAATAAATAGTATCGATGAAGCTCCTTACGTGTCTGATATAAGGGTCATTCTCGTCTATCCAGCCATCTTTAGTATAGGTAACGAGAATATTGCAGTCCAACTTGGCAATCGTGTCCAACACCTCACTTAGTTGAGTCAATTTAGTCAACTGCGTTTTAATCTGAATCAGAAGTATCCATTCAAACAAAATAATTAATTAGGTATCATTCCACCTTCGATCTAAATACGGCCCAAGGCAGCGACCTGCTGGAACTCTCCTGGTTAGATTGGATTTACATGAAATATCTCCTATCATCACAGACGTTTAATCTAAATCTAAATCTAAATCTAAATTCTAAATATATATATAAAATGCTAATGTTTGTACGTAAAGACAGGGTTTTCTCTATCTCCACGAACTCCAATCAACTTCCCGTTGGGGTGGTAAATACCCCTTGGTCTCCCGGTGGGAGTAAGGGAGTTTGGTCGCGGTGGGTGGAAGTAGGTGGTTGTGGGTGGCGAAAATGTGGAAAAATATATATCTGTCCTTTTCTAACTTATGAGAACTTCCAGAAATGATCTAAAAAACTCCAAATTGTGTTATAGTCGGTCTGGAATGTTCTAAATAGTTCTAAAACTTTCTAAAAGAATCTATAAAGTTCTATATTGTGTAAAACTGTTGTATTCGATCTGGAATGTTCTAGAAAGTTCTGGAAATAGCTGTAATGATCTAGAAAGTTCTTTAACTTTCTGGAATAATCTAGAAAGTTCTACAACTTTCTGGAATAATCTAGAAAGTTCTATAACTTTCTGGAATAACCTAGAAAGTTCTATATTGTGTAAAACTGTTGTATTCGATCTGGAATGTTCTAGAAAGTTCTGGAAATGGCTGGAATGATCTAGAAAGTTCTATAACTTTCTGGAATAATCTAGAAAGTTCTATATTGTGTACAATTATATATATGTCGCTCTTTCAAGAGTAACCGCTAAACAAAACATGTGTGTATTGTCTAATGACAAAAATGCTGTAAACGTTGTTTATAAGGACATTCTGTAGTAAGTAGGTATATTTAGTATCAGCATTGAACCCGTGCGAAGCCGGGGCGGTCGGCTAGTAAAAATAAATACCAGAGAACAATCCTGCACCATTGACCTTAGTCATTAATTGTGCATCAAGGGAAGTAAGAAGGGGATAACTAACGAGAGTATTGGATTGGCTTTTAATGACTCGAGTTTGTTATCCCCTTACTGCCCGTGATACACTGAATGTTTTTCATCACATTTGCAAGGAAACAAAAAAAATTGACTATTAAAAAAAACAACAATCAAAAATGAATGGCACTCGACTCCCTAAAACAGATTGGCAACATGCCAACGCCCAACTCAACTTTTTTCAATATCGTCACTACTTTGAAAAAACCTCGTATCTCATATTTCGTGATGTACCTACGACTTTAAACTTAAACATGAAGGGAAATAAGTTTAAAATCGTAAATTACGAAATATGTGATACGAGGTTTTTAGGGTTCCGTAGCCAAATGGCAAAAAACGGAACCCTTATAGATTCGTCATGTCTGTCTGTCTGTCCGTCCGTATGTCACAGTCACTTTTTTCCGAAACTATAAGAACTACACTGTTGAAACTTGGTAAGTAGATGTATTCTGTGAACCGCATTAAGATTTTCACACAAAAATAGAAAAAAAAAACATAAATTTTGGGGGTTCCCCATACTTAGAACTGAAACTCAAATTTTTTTTTTCATCAAACCCATACGTGTGGGATATCTATGGATAGGTCTTCAAAAATGATATTGAGGTTACTAACATCATTTTTTTCTAAACTGAACAGTTTGCGCGAGAGACACTTCCAAAGTGTTGAAATGTGTGTCCCCCCCCTGTAACTTCTAAAATAAGAGAATGATAGAACTAAAAAAAATATATGATGTACATTACCATGCAAACTTCCACCGAAAGTTGGTTTGAACGAGATCTAGTAAGTAGGTTTTTTTTAATACGTCATAAAAACATTGATTAAAGCTACAACGAACTTTTATATTATGTTACTTGCTGCTACGGAACCCTTCATGGGCGAGTCCGACTCGCACTTGGCCGCTTTTTTTCAAAGTAGTGACGATATAATCTTCCACAGATAATGCTAAGAACTGTCATTAGTTTTCAAACTTGACAGGCCATACTGCCCATACCCATTTTCAATATATTTAGTAAAAATAATTACAAATATCTCTGAAATAATAGTAAAATATAAATATGATGCAGTTAAATGTACCGTATAAGTTTTATATACAGTAAAATTGGTTGGTAGCCAAGTTTTGAATGTAGGAAATAAACCTTGGCTGATTTTACACCTCCTTAGTCTGAAATGATGAACATTTTAAAACTAAACCCATAACTCCCTTGGAAGGTAAATAGGCTGTAGGGTAAACTCGGCTAATTACATGACTCGCGTAACTCTGTGATACCATGTTTTATGCTTGTTTTAGACTTACACGAACTAATTTTAATCATTTAAATGCAGCCTTATAGTGTAGTATAGGCTTATTACCGCATTATAAGAATGTATTTACACGTTAAAATTATTTCGTATAGCTGTAAAAGATGCATGTGACGTGGTATCACGGAGTTACCAGAGTCATGTAATTAGCCGAGTTTACCATACTGCCCTATACGCCTGCGTTTTATACACCCTTTTCGAGCATGTGTGATTAAAAATCATTAATATAGCTTTAGTACTAGTAACACATACTTTGGTTGATAACTAAATATTTGAATACATAAAAAACACCTAAGACTCAAGAACAATTACAAGAAGTATTTATACTAGAAGTTCTCATCATTTCAATATTTGTCTTTATCGAGTTTTGAAACTGGGACAGTAAGCTTTGTTGGCTGGGTCCTTTCCAACTAGCCAGGGTAATAGCGTCGTACCCGTAACCGTGTCCGCTCGGCAGTTGTTTCATAGAATTCCTATGTCGCTGCTATTGGTTGCTTGCGGAGCGCATTGGGTCGAGCGTACCTGGTCTCCAACCTTTTGAGCGCCAACGATGCCTAAAGTCGTCATGAGCTGTTGTGCCCACAACCCCACCAAAGTTTATAGTCTAATAGAGATACAGTTTAAAATATACTTTCGTACGTATAAATAATTTAGATTTTGCACAGCTGTTGAAAAATACTTGGCATGTGAGTGACACATTAGTGTTTGACGTGGGGTGTTGAAGTGGTTAAGGGGATATTTCACTACCAGCGACTGACCTAGTGTACATTGTCTAGATCAAGACACAAAACAATGTAATTTTAATGGTGCACCATAAAACAATGTAATTTTATGAGGATAGGCAAAAATGTTTAATCGAAATCAGTAGACCAGGTACATAAGTCCTAATGGGGATAACGAAAGATTAAAATAAGATTTTTTAGATTTTATAAGACCCCTGGGCGGTAGGAGGTATTAAACCCGACTGTATGTTTTGATTTGTCGTCCATGTTAGTAACATACCATTTAAAAAAAAACAGGCAATGGCACACAAATTGCCCAAGTCCCAAACTGAGCTCTAGTAGGCTATTTAAATATTATTTAATTTAACCCAGTTACACTCGCGACGACAAGACGAATCTAACGACACCTCACAAATCGACGCATCCATTCAGCCCCTACGAGGGAACAAATATCCATACATACATACATACAGGGCCTCTATTCTACTGCTTTATATTACATATCGCATTTTACGTGTTTTAGAATCGTTTATGACTCGGCCGCCATTACTGTAAATGACATATATAAGAGCCTACCTAAGAGTTATCAAAATGTTGACAATACGCAAACACTTCAAAAGCGATATCGTTTTTACCGTGTAGAATCTCGGCCCAGGTCAAAACATTACCCTCCTCCTTCGGCAGTAGGGTAAAAAACACGTGTTCAGGTTCATTTCACGATAGGCTCGCGGCGCTTCTGCCAAGGTCAATGCATACCTACCGCCCCATATTGTTATGGTACTTATGGTACAATCGCCCACACAGCTGAGTGACCAATGAAGATAAACAGAGAGAAACTGTCTTGGTCGTGCACATGAGATTATTATGTAAAATCCATATTCATCTCTTTCTACATTTTCTCACTTCCAATTTACTTATGCCGGTCGGCCGATGGTGGAAACGAGTGGGAAAGAGACCATCATAGTTCTCACCGTCAGCTTGACCAACCGCCCCAGAGTCGCCATGGCCCAGTGCAGGCATCTCGGGAATACCCTCACGTCCACATTGCCGCCGCTGAGAAGACAAACCACTCTGCGAAGAATTACTCTTTATTTGACACAAATAAAAAAGTAATGGAACCAAACCTCTTTAGATGTCAAAACAGCATATAAAAAATAAAAATAAATTTAGGGTAAATCGTCAATAAATGGGCAGTTAACAAAATGTCATTTAGTTACTACGTTACTAGCCACCAACTTTATATGCTGATACTGTTAGTAAAGAAATTTTGTCAGTACTCCCAATAATATTTCTGGATCTAGGTAGTAATGAGGACGGCTTGTGCAGACCATTAAATACTTCGGTCTATTCTTAAATTTAGCCGGATAGCTTCAGCCATTTAAGAGAAAAAGGGTCTAGAGAAAGCCATCTTGACTTTAGTTTTTTATTTTAGTGTTTGTCGCAAGCCCTGAAAATTACGTTTTTCCCCGCAGCATGGACTGCATGTGCGCATCGGCCATGAGCGCGGCGAGCCCCGTGGCGCCGGCGCCCTCCACCACCAGCCGCTCCTCCTCCAACAGGTGCAGCACGGCCCGGGCTATCCAAGCCTCGCCGATCAGGAACTGCAGTTTTACAAATGTTTAACCAACAATTTTTTAGCTTCCGCAATGAAACGAAATGAAATTAATGAAATGAAATAAAATTAATGAAATGAAGTGAAATTAATGAAATGAAATAAAAAATAATGACATGTAATCAAATGAAATGATTTAATAAAAAAATACTTATTTTTCAAATCATACGTCATAAGTTACATATGGATTAAAATGATAGCGTATCACTATGTTTTACCCTTAGGTGTACACATATAATATTGCTTATGCAGCAGATAAAAAATCGGACACTGTATGCTTACTACTTAAGGTAATAAATGTGAAAGTTTAAATTAATTTAATTAATTATTTTTAAATTCAAATCTTACTATATAAGTTAACTTACGTACAAAATAAGATTCCAGGATATTACATTTTAATGGTGACTCAAAAAATCTTTAACAGGTTAATGACATTTCTGTAACAGTAGCGGTAAAGCGGTAAAGTTTTTCCTAAACAGTTTAATTGTAAGATACTTCACGCTATTTAGGGCCTGTTTCACAATCGACAAGTAAATTTATCTGTTACATAAAGATGTCTCTCTCCTTGTCTATTTTCAAGTGTCAGAAAGAGAAAGGGCTAAGTTTATCTGTCAAATAAGCTTTACTTGTCGATTGTGAAACAGGCGGTTAGTATTGTATTATATTATAAATTACTGGTGTTATATCAAAGATTTTTTTTTGATAAAGAGTAGTGTTAAGTACTGTTTATGACTCATAGTTTGTACTCGTATTGAGATTCGACATGAAATGCGCGTCCCTGAGATACAGGCATAAATAAATGGGAATTGACTTTGACAAATGAATCCACCTCCAGAACACAATGTGACTGTAAATGGCTGTATTGGTATCGTCATACATTTGCCTGCTCTTACCATCTTGTCGATGAGCGACCGGGCAGTGTGGAAGGCGTTAACGCCGGCGGCAGCCACGCCGAGCGACTGCGCCACGCACGGCACGATCGCAGTTTTATACGGCACCTCGTTCTCCAACGCCTTGTAGAAGCAGCAACATTTGTCCGGTTCTATGCCCTGATGACATTAAAAAAAACTTTAGCCTTTTTGGGCAGTGGTTTAAGTAATAAGTCAGTTGGTAGGTAACACAACTTAAAACGACCACACTAACAAATAATGTAAAAACAAACGTTTCGAAGAAATGCCCCTAAGTTAACATCAGAAACGGCCAATTAGTTGTGTAGAAGTATTTTTATAAATTACATTGAAGTATTTTGTGACTTCAAACTTTCCAACTTTAGGTGTTGTAAGGTTATTTAAATATTGATGACTTATTTTTTACTTATAGAAATGCACAAGAGTTTTTTTAATTAGAAAAACATTTATTTAAGCTTAAAGTTTGTTAAATTACATAAGCTTGCATGTGGAAAGGAAGTAAGTCCTTGGCTAGGTAACTGATCACTTCATCGAATGTATCATTTCATCGAACGATATTTTCTGCTGTAACCATAATGTTTTCGGTGTACATTAAACATTAATTACGTAGGTTAGAGTAGGTTAGGTGTTTAAGATAGGTACCCTGAAAAAATCATGGTTCCAGCAGAACATAGCGTTCGATGAAATGAAATTCGATGAAATGATACATTCGATGAAAGGTGTTTCCATGAAATGATAGACACTTTCTTGGCTAACCTTGGAATGAGGGGGTTAAAATAGAAAATAATCTACTCGCATAATACTTCAATGTTATGGCTTTTACATAAGTATTTTTAAACTGATCTTGACTGAGATGCTAGCCTCTGGATACATCAAGTTTCATTTCTGACGTTTTGAGACAAGCATCTTGGCCATGATTAGTTCAATAAAAGGACTGTTCGGAATATAAGCCTACGATCAGCTGGTGTTTGTCTTTGTACACGCCCTTGTACTTGGCACAGCCGGTAGGATCAGACATTGAGGTACAATACATAGATGGCGACTTGCGGCTTGATCTCCTTGGCAGCGACGCAGATTCCGGCCAGCAGGCCGCCACCACCGACCGGCACCAGGATGGCGTCCGTCTCCGGCAGCTGCTCCAGGATCTCCTTCGCGATCCCGCCCGCCGCGGCGATCACGTGGGGGTGATCGTAGCTAAGGGAAATCTGTACGTTTCAGACCCGAAGTATAAGTACATTGAAGCGCCTTACTTCAGATTGGTCAAATAGTCTTTGTTATAAGGAATACTCGAAAACGGTACCCGGTATGTGACCTAAAAACGAAGCCAGTAAGAAAGTAACCGCCCGTGTATAGAAGATATCTGGCGGGAGGGGTTACTTTTTTCTGCATCTGACTGTACAAGAGTCGTATGATAAATAAAATTTCTTTAAAGTAACAATATAAACTAAGTGCCTAGTCTAAGTATGAATCATCGTCAATTTAAACTGAAAACGTAGTTACCCTGAGGACCTTAAAAAAGTACCTACTGTTTATTGACCTACAAATAAATTAACTGATGATTAGGAATCTGTAAATATGACGGTCGATAACTAACCTACACCACTAGTACCTATAACAATAATACTGCAAATACAAATATTACAAATATTGAACTCGAATAAGGTGTTCTAATTGACAATGCGATTGTCAAAATATGACTTCAAAAGTTGTATTAATTTTATACTTAACTCCAAAATCCTTTCGAGCCGTTAGTGAGGCACCGAGTCTTAAGCCTTTTAATTACTTATTTATTAAAAATAACCAACACACTATTAACTATATAAAACTTCGCCAAACTGCTGCTTAGTTCTTTACCAATTATATACATGGTTTCCTTATATTTACCGATGTGGTTGTGAAAAGCACTAAGTCCGCCTCGACGGAAAGGGCAAATAATAGACAACGAGTCCGTAAATTGCGTACTTTCTAGCCTCGGCAATAATGTACTATATTCTCGTATTCCATTTCTGGGGGGATGATTCTCTTGTCACAGCGCTGCGTCGAACTCAAAGGTGAACGTAAAGCTCCGCTGGGCAAACGAGCTCTGCTGCCTAATTGAGAAGGCACGCGCTAAAATGTGTTTTGTACGCTCCGACGAGACTACTTAACTTACCGGATAAAGGTTCACCTTTGCGATCGACACATCGCTGTGTTAAGCTGGGTACGAATCTGAGTGGCTCAGCCTGAGGTATGCTCGCCCCGCACAGCGAGCTGCTCGCGAGTCAAATTGTTGCACATAAACATGCGCGGGTGAGGCATCGTGCTCGCCCCGAGCTGGCATTTTAAAATGGCGTCGGACACGATGACAGCCGCGGCTGCGTTTATCATAATTCACCGGATTATTAACAAAAAGTAGAAGATATCGCCTCGGTGGTGGAATTTTATCAAATATGTACGCGCCTCGCCCACAGATAAGTTAGAACTTGTCGTACAGCCGCGGCACGCTCGGATACACGTTCAAATTACGCGAGGCACGCACACCGAGGTGCCTTTGAGCACGGTCAAAAGATCGACTCTCGGCGGCTCGCCGCGCGCCGCTCGACCGCTGCTCGCACACAGCGCGTGAGCGCGTACGAATTTGAGCAAAATAGGTGAGCTGTGCGTGCCTCAACCCGAGGCTGCTCTAATTCGTACCCACCTTTAAGAGAATCACCCCCTTGATGGTAGATTGTTTCTTCGCGCACAGCTTTGGTGGAAGCGCAACCTTTAGCAATTAAGGGTCAAATTCCGAGATTGCCCCTGCGGATACTTTGATCTTTGATACTAAACTTTGATCTAAATTAAAGATAAATTTAACTGTAAGTAACTAGTTTAAAGCATAACCTAGTCATACGAGTATACCCATTTAGATAAGAAACTCCCCGTTCACGCGCCAGCGCGAACGCGTGCTTCTTAGCCTCCGCCATGTCTTCCCCGTGCAACACGACACCCGCGCCGCACTCGCAGCAGAACTCCGCAACGGCCAGCGGTGTCTGTGAAGGCATCACCACGGTCACTGGCACGCGCAGGCACTGCCCGTGGTACGCTAATGCCTGGGGAACAACCACAAAGGTTTCAAACGTGCGGTTTGCATGTGTATCGTACGCTCTGGAATCTGGATCAAACTCAACAGGACGGACCGAGCCGGTTTAGTCAGGGCCGCATTTTAATAGAATTTTAATATTGTATAAAATAAAATATCAGCGGTTTCGGCTGTGCGTTGATCGATCAGTCAGCCTGTTTCTTCTTTTATAATATATAGATTGAATTTGTGACACTCCGAATTTTAACAGGATGCTGTTACGCAAAAATGTGTCATCCCACGAATATTTAGAAAATCGTCAAAATGACGACCCAGAATTTTTTCACCGAGAGTTGACACTTTATAGCTAAATAGTTGTGGATTGACACATTATTGCGTAACAACGTCCCTAGGTGTCGGCATATCCTTTGGCTACAACGTTTCATAATCAATGTAATCATCATCTGCCACAGGTCACTGAGGATAGAATCCTGAGACGGCGTAGCCAAGATGCAAACGCTGCTAACATTTCTGTTTTCTATAAACTTGAAATATTATGTAGGTAGTTTACATAGCAGTTCACGCGATCTGTTATCAGCTTACTTCAGTCCTATACATTTGGTAGATTTTCGAAAATCGCTTACTTAGCGTTATAAATAAATAAATCAATCAATAAATCACAGGACATTGTCACACAAATTGACCTAGGCCCAAACTAAGCTCTAGGCTTGTACTATGGGTACTAGACAACGATAAACGTACTTATATGTATATTGAAATATATACTTAAATGCATAGAAAACATCCAATACTCAGGAACAAATACTCGTGCTCATCACACAAATCTCTGCCCTTACCGGGATTTGAACCCAGGACCCCTAGCTTCGAAGACAGGGTCACAACAACTAGGCTAGCGTGTGTTATGCATCTCTACTAGCCCCCGTGGGCGTACTCGTACCAAAGTGCACGAAGCAAACCTACGTTCAGCTCCGTCGCACAAAGCACGTCCCGTAAGGTATCCTTGAGGTCGACAGTAATATAGTACCTACATAAGTAATAAAATAACATCACACCTTCATTCCCAGGGTGGGGAAGGCAGAGCTACAGAAATACCAACAACTCTAAAAAGACTTGTTGATAATTATGTAACCACATTTTGCACAATCAGGCCAAGAAATTTACTATTGTATTAGTGACAGGTTGCAAGCCCATCGCCTAACAGCACTACAAGCCCTTATTCCCTTAGTCGCCTCTTACGACATCCACGGGAAGACATGGAGTGGCACTATTCTAACCCGGCAACCACACGGGATAATAAAATAACAAACGCATAACCTAGCAATGGAAGTATGTTGAAAACTTGCTCATTTGCACGTCATAATTAAGCGTAGGTACCCGTGCCCAGTTCCCCGTGGACGCAGTGATGAGGCCCGGCTGCGACTCCTGCTCCGCGGCCATCGTCAGCGAGTACACGGCGGCTCGCTCACAGAAACTGAAAAACCACTCCTTTTACAACTGAACGCACATCGATATTATATTTTAGAAACATACCGCAATACCTTCCCGTCCGATGAACAATTTCATTTTTTAAGTAAAGTTCCATATTTAATTGCTTGCACCATTTAGACCGCTATAATAATAAAACCATACTTAATTTATGTAATTAATAAATTATTTAACACGTTCACAGTCCAGGCACATATACATATAGCTGCGGTCCCACCGCCGGTTTTTAACAGGTCAGGTCGCGTTTCATCAGGTCGACAAGCTGAGGGAGCTATGTATTCTGATGAGGCCTATCGTTGCCCGTCCGATCCGTTGAAAGTCGGTAAGTTCAAGGGCCCGAGGCCCTAGCCAAGAAGCGTACGCTAAATAGTGTTTCTATTCGTTTTGTTTTTAAACCAATCGCGTCACTGGTAGATCACCTTTCGTATGACGTGATCAACCAGTGACGCGTTTGGTTTAAAAACAAAATGAATAGAAACGCTAGTTAGCGTACGCATTTTGGCTAGGGCCTCTGGAACGGCGCGTGTCAGTTCTCTCTCTCTCCCATTACGGACGTGTCGGTACTCTCATATTTCGGCCGGCCGGCCGCACCGGCCCGACCACAGGCCGACCCACGTCGTGGGAATTGATCGACCCGTCAAAGCTACAAGCCCTGTCAGTCGCCGCGGCTACGCGGCCTGTCCTGTTACAAACTCGAATGTCCATATCATACGAATTGTGTCGGTATGAGTTCTGAGGTTATGTTGGATATTAATCTATACTGGGTGATTTTGGAGTCATGATCAGGAATGGCCAAAAGTGAATAAGATGGTCATACTGAACAACTTTTCCGATGGGACCAACCACGAAATCGCCAAAATAAACCAGCTGTTTCATATATTAACTCTCAATTAATTCACCGTTAATGTATGGAACAGCTGGTTTTTTTTGGCGATTTCGTGGTTGGTCCCATCGGAAAGGTTGTTCAGTATGACCATCTTATTCACTTTTGGCCATTCCGGATCATGACCCCAAAATCACCCAGTAGAGTTGGTATTTAATTTAAGGGGAAAAATAACAATAGGCGTACGAACCGCGAACGTGTTAAAAGTGTTATTAAAACATTATAGAAACCGTTTGGTACATTATGTTTCTTGGAATCGAATTGAACACTAAGATAAAAACATCAACGAGTAAATTCTCCTTTATTTTAATGAGTTTTGCACATCTCCGACAGAAAATATATGGTACATAGAAAAACACAGAAGTAACTTAGTAATGTTAAAAGATCAGTGATAATAACCAAAAGTGGTGTCTCTGGCAAACATCCTTTTACGACGGCCGTTGCTTTTAAAATGTCATTGTAGGATATAGTTTTTGGATGGTCTGGGTCACACCAAGGGTCAAATTCCCTGTCTTGCCTCTGAAAAATAAAATATAGTAACTTAAGTACGTAAACCGGGGTGGATAGAAATACAATATAAAAGTAATAATTCGTTACTAATAAGAACCAATATTTTATTGACTAGTCTATTGCAAAATTACGTTCAAATCTCAGTCTTATAATTAGTAGAATATGCTTTACTTTAGGCTGTATTTCTATTCACCCCGCGAATCTCTATGCACCCCGGTTTACCGGTAATTCATATTATTAGTACGGTAGTCCTCACTTTGGTGAATTAAGTTTAATTTCTAAATAAATCACCATTACCTACCAGATTCTCGATATACCGGACTTCCAGAATACTTAATTGAGAAAGGAGAATGATTTTTTAAAATTGATTTGATTGCATGGCTGAAATCAGGTACCAGCTGGATGCCACACGGATTTCTAGAAAGTTGCTTATATCTATCTCTCTTTTGACATATATTGTTACCCAAGATGTAAGGAATTGATCTACTCGTTTAACCTTTTCAACGCCTTACTAGGTCAAATACAAACGCGTCACTCACACGCCGAACATGTATTAAAAGTTCCTAATTCTTAATTTTCTCTTCCTTATTTTTACATGTATTTTATGCATGCAATATTGTTATAGTCCCGAATAGACATATAATAAATAACACTAAAATGTTAATGTATTCTTTTAAATAAACCTGTATAAATGACTTTTCCGAAAACTTCTAGGGTCTTCTTCTTTTGTAACTTGTTTTTTCCGGTAACTAACTTTGAGCGGCCGGCTCTCGGACTAACAAGAAATATAATAATGGCAGACAATATAGCTATACGTCGCAGCATATTCGCAAATCATGACATTAGCAAAACATGATATTCGCAAAACATGATATTTGCAAATAGTGATGTTAGGTAATAGAATCGTAGGTAAGTTTAGGTTATGTTATGTGATT
Source organism: Acleris holmiana (assembly GCA_949316455.1). Lineage (NCBI taxonomy): Eukaryota > Metazoa > Arthropoda > Insecta > Lepidoptera > Tortricidae > Acleris > Acleris holmiana. Next base: position 12,718,278 of record OX438778.1, read on the forward strand.
ATGTGGGCCAAACCACCCAGAAATAGGAGCTCCGCGGTAGGAGAGCTCCGTCGACACTATCGAATAATTGAAGCCTTGCTATTAAAGATGTTTTGCGAATATCATGTAAATCATGTTTTGCAAATATCGTGTAATGCGAATATCATGGTTTGCGAATATAATCGTTTAGCGAATATCATGCTTTGCAAATAAGATACTAACATACCTAAAGGCAATTTAGACGCTAAGAAATACTTTCGGACTTACGATAATAGGGGCTAAAAATGATGTGAAGTTTGGCTACCCCGGAGTTTTATTACCATGTAGTAATATGAAAATGTGGACGTCTTATTGCACAAAGTTTAATAATTTATCTAATATGTATATAAAATTCTCGTGAACGATTTTTATGAAATTTTATATGCATATTCAATAGGTGACATGAAACAAACAAAAAAAAAACTGCAGCGGGCGAAGCCGCTGGCGGGTCGCTAGTAATCTATATAATAAACCGGCCAAGTGCATGTCGGACCACGCATAGTGAAGGGTTCCGTAGCTGGGATGAACGTTCATGGTTGAAATTCATTTTTTTTTATTATTAAAATCTCAAAACTACACAGCGTATCGTGTTCAAAACAATTTTGGTTGGAAGTATTTCGTATGTTCTACTACTGTATTTTTTATTAGAATGTTCTAATAGTTCAAAAGCTACCCACCCGGACAGAATTTTTACGACTTTAGAAGCGTATATCTCGCCAACTGTACACTTAAGTAAAAAAGTCACTTAAAAACCTCCGTATCATTTTGGAATCCCTATCTAAAAATACCCCACACGCTGATGTAACTCAAAAAATTTTTTTTGTCCCCTAGTTACATGTAAGGAGTGCCACCCCTAAATATATTTTTTTTCAATTTTACTACATCATTGTATAGCGGTTCATAGAATACATCTATCCTCCAAATTTCATTTATATAGTGCCAATAGGCTCTGAGTAAAATGGCTGTGACATACAGACGGACAGACGGACGGACGGACGGACAGACGGACAGACGGACGGACAGACGGACATGACGAAATTATAAAGGTTCCGTTTTTGCCATTCGGATCCGAAACCCTAAAAATAAATCGCTGAACGTGTTGCTAAGCGCAAATCTCGAGAGCAGCTTACACGATTTCGCTAATTCTTTTTTGAATGAAAGAAAAAACTGAAATTCACCGAGAAAGTTAGAAATTTGCAGCGAGCAAAGCCGCTGGCGGGCCGCTAGTGTTCTTAGTCAACTTAATCTAGGCGCACCTTAGTTGAGTACCGATGTTTGGCTTTGGCCAGATCCCGCCTCGACTGAGCCGTCGCAGCCTCACTACTAACCAGCTGCGAGGCTTCAGGCGTCTCCCTTGCAGACATTTTGAAAGCTGTTAAAATATCATATTTCTATTGCTTATAATGGGTTAGTATGTATGTGTAGGGAGAATTTGGAGACACTGCATCTGTATCAAATCTGTATATTGGTCGCTGACATTTATTGGGGCTTAAGAAGTTTAGAAGTTTTCGAAAATTACTATTTGTCTATTACAGCAAGAAGTTTGTACGTTTGTAGAATCTGTTCATGGAAGTAATATGTATAATAAGTAATAACTATGCAGTATTATTTTTTAATTTCATGGTCTGTATGCAACTTGTCATGCTACCACGGCAAACAACAGATAAAAGAATCAGCTCTGTCTGGAGTAAAATGACAACATGGTCCATTTCTTACCGAAAATCTCATAATTTTAAACCGTTGCTTAATGTGGCTGTCACCACTCGGACACGGAGTTGCTAGATCTGTATTCGCCAAACTCAATTATTTCGCGTAGAAATTTGACCAGTCACGTTTTTCCCCATTCGTGATTTTACTCGTTCACACACAAAAAAAACCGACTCGCATGAGTGATCTGAAGGTAGTTTTTGGCTACAGGATTTTATTTAATAATAATAAATAATAAATATCACAGGACAATGTCACACAAACTGACCTAGTCCCAAACTAAGCTCTAGGCTTGTACTGTGGGTACTAGACGACGATAAACTTACTTAGCTAGAGAAATATATACTTAAATACATAGAAAACATCATTGAAAACGATATCCTATTCGAATGGATAGACGCCTGACTACCTATATTGACGTGGTTTGTGAGTTGGAGTCTTAGCCACAACAGTTATTGGAGCGGGAAACGGAAACCGCTGCTGGCTGTTATCCAGGAGCATATTAATTTTCACCTCAGCACCTCAAAAAGCCGATTTTGCTGTTTAAAGAGGAGTGAGCAAAATTCTATTTTGCTGCGAGAGTGACACAAACTTTTTTTTTTTACTTTAATGTGGTCATGGTGTGGTACCACGCGGGCGACTAGGCGGCTGTGTGACGAATACAAAGCCTGACAAGATTCTATTTCAATAGAATCGTGTCAGACTTTACATATCTTTTATTTTTTATAATGTTGTCTTTTTAACCTTAAGTAATATTCTCGCTGCTGAAGTAAAAAGTTGTATGTGCAACAAATTAACCAGTTATTTTCATCTGGTGTCATTGAATCCCTCGCTGCACTCAGGATTCTAACCTAGAATCACTCGCTACGCTCGTGGTTCAATTCTAGGATCCTTTGCTTGCTCGGGATTCAAAATCAACACTCTTAGCAAAAAACAACTTTGCTGATTTGCTCTCTTGTTGCACAATTTTTTTTACTGTCGTATCCATTACTGATGTTTAAAATTGATGTGAGAGTGTCCAAGTTCGAGTTAGTTTTTTTTAATAATTTAATATTGAGCGTGTTGTGGGTGCGAAGCTTTCCTACCATAACTATTCTCTTTGTGCTGAAATATTTTTAGAGCTGGAAACGAAATGAAAACTTGCATTTTCATTTAATAAATACCTTCTTCTTGTTATATTAATGGCGGACCACCGCGATATTCCGCAGTGATTTCGCCAATGTCAAGTGAGTGGAGTAACAGAATAAATCAAAATTAAAAGCCGGTCTTTTATTAATCGGCCATCTTCCCTCCCCGAAAGTTACCGGAATCCCAATAATTACCTAAATTAAGTTCAGTGTGGTGACAAGACAGGAACAGCTTTTTTTTGATCCACTTAGTGATAATTTAATGTCGAACGACTTTAAAATACTAAAAACCGTCTTGAAAATTAAAAAAAAAACTACTTTTATAATGATAGGTCAGTCCAACTGAATTCGGTAATGGTTAAAAATATAGTGGGACGCCGACTTCAGTTAGACTGACCTTTACCTTTACCCATCATTTTAAAAGAAGTTATTTCTAACATTTATTTTATTTCATATCTTTTAGTGATCAGCTCATAATAGACTATTATGTCGTATTCCTCCCGAGTTCCCTCGATTTCTCCAATTCTTTTTTCCCCATCATCTGATCTTGACGTGCTGGAAATTTGACCAACTAAAAAGTAAAGGTACCCATCGAACAAAAAAAATATTTTTCCGTCTTTGTGTTATAGGGGAACATAGAAAAAGAAAACCCGACGAAATGAGATATCCTCCTTTCTTTGATGTCGGTTAAAATATAAAAAATAAATACTTAGTAAATCCCACATTGTAGAGCAGGCGCTGACGCTTGATAGACGCCACTGACGTTGCGTCGGCGTTGCGTCATCGTTGCGCGGGCGCTGGCAGGACGTCGACGCTCAACACGCTAGTGGGGGTCAGCCTGAGTTCTACGGGTAAACACTCTTGACAAAAAAACCGTTGAATTTTGAAAAGTTATATTGACGTAGTTAGTACACGGTAGCCTTAGATAATAGATTTTGATCTGATCTTCACTGTTTCTTGCTGATCAATTTATTTCTCAACAATATATTTTTTCAAATCCTTATTACTTTTGGCGCCACATTATAGACTTTGTAGAACAATATTACTTATGCTTAAAGATCCTACACCAGTATCTCGTACCAGGTTAATGGCTGTTCTGTCGACCAAAACAAAAAAAAACAGTATAACACTGTGAAGTACATAATTATGCGCATATGTTCTTCACAGTCTTATACTCCCTTTTTATTTTGGACGGCAGTGCTGCTCGTTCACATTACGATGGTTGGAAGATTACACATTGACATTTATATTTAGAGCTTGGAGGGTGGTTACATAGGTACTGATTTACGTTTTGATTTCAGGTGCTTGTAAATTCGGACAACGCATGTGTTTGGGTTTGCCAGTTACTTCTGCATGCAGGTGGGGTTTGGTGCCAAGCAGGGCCCGCGGCGCGCGTTCGGCTTGGACCCATCTTCGGACAGGTCCGGGAAGTAGTAGGTTTTGTAATTCTTCTTTATCTGTTCCATCAGATCCTTTAAGTGGTCCCAACCTCTTGTTTCAACAATTAGTTTTAACTGAAACAATAGTTAATGTTTTGTTTAGAAAAAAGTTATTCACTTCATGTTTAAAGGTCTCCACCCACTATACCGTATCATACCATGATCGTACCATGACCGTAATACGAGTACGATCGTGTCAGATAAAAAAAATATCTTTGTATTGAAAAGTATGAGACTAGAGATGCCCACTAGATCGGTCCTATCCTATCGTCACTTTCTAATAGCAGTGGTGATACGTTCATAGCACGGTCATAGTACGGTCATGATATGAAACGGTGTCATGGGCATCATGAGAGACCTAATGCGTTTAATGCAAGTTGGACGTTATTTATTATCGTAGAGCATTTGTAAACAATCAAGAAAATTAAAACATTAGAATTTTAGTAAATAAGTCCAAATGACTCAACATGTTTGACAAGAAACTATTCTTTCCTCTTTTCAATAATCAACCCTTCCTAAAGGTCGCAGTGATCCAAAGCTATTTTTTGACAACGAAAACTTTTTAGTGGCCCCTACAAGATGCATTCTGCGAGCGTTACATCTATAGAAAATGTATAGGGGACCGACGTAAGCTGCCGGTCGGTTGCATCGAGCAATTCTATACATTTTGACAGTTTTCGATAATCGTCTACTTTACCATTGTGCCTCCAGTATTATTAGAAAGCAAGTTGTCCAAATGACTGCCCTGATCTGAATTCTGATTCTATACGATGGATACATGAATTCTTAAAAAAAAACGAATAGAAAAATAGTTCGGTTGAAAGGGTTTTAAAAAGGCTCAGCCTCGACATTAATGCGATACCGCAAGGGGGTTGATCCAGGATTTCAAGTAGAGGGGGCCCTATGAGCTCAAATCACAGCCTATAGGTCTAAAGGCTGGGTGATGATCGAAGTCAAAGTAAAGTGCAACCTGCTGCTACCGCAAAATCGCTGGGTTTTAGTGGGTATTACGGCCCCATCCAGGGTGGGTATTTAAACCACCTTGTATCACCTCGAACCCTAGGTGGTATGCTTAAATGCATTTTCCTAGCGTAAAAATAGTCTAAAGGTACCTGTTAAGTAGGGTTGTAGGCAGCATCTTAAATACCAACCGAAAATCCGAGTGGCTTCCATTGTGAAGCAGGTTCGTAATGATAAACTCACCTCGCAGCTGAAGACGTCACCTTTAACCCAGGCGCGCTCTGGAACGCAGTCCCGCAGCGTCACGCCGACCCTCGTTAGGAGCGCACACATGTCCGCCATGCCGCCAACCCGGTCGCTCACCGTCACCTAAGTCATACCAAACCATTACAAACCAACCTTCAAATAACCCGTCCTTCTTCACGTCATTAGTGACTCAAGGACAGACTAAGTATGTTTACTTCGATCTTTGAATTTGGAGTAGAGCTAAGCATAGTTGTAAAAGTATAATGTTAGACAGAGGTTACTCGCTCAGTATTTCACTAAATCAATCCGCCAATCCGTCCAGAATGACCGGATATTGATCATCTAACCCACTGCTTGACGGAGGATTAATAAAAATCAAATATTTAAATAATTTCATTTAATCTATAATGATTGTGCTTTATGAAATACTGATGGAAAACTGATCGTGTTACCCACTTGTATCATTCTCGCGTCAGTCATCGTGCACGACTGAGAAGGTAAACGACTGTCGTCTTTGCGATCTAAACGGCGACTGGCGTACGTTTCATCAATCTGATTTCAGTCTTGGATTGATCATGTAACCGTTCAAATCATCCATCATTCTGGCGTCAAGCAAAGCTTGACAAGATTGACGGGTTGATTTGATGAAATACTGAGCGTGAAACCTCTAATTGAGAGCCAGAGTAGGAGTTATTTTCCCTATACATAAAGAAAACCATCAGGCGTTCACAACGTCTTTCTAAAACTTTATCATATTCATCTTCATCATCAATATCATCATCTTTATCATGGTTAATCCTAAAGGGTAAAATCACGTCAAATGAAATAGAACCATTACTGTATATGAAAAACAGTAATGACATATTAACCTTAAACTTAAAGAGCCGTCCTTCGGCCGCCATGCCTCGCTCCAGCGCTCGAGCCAAGATAGTTGTGTCAATGTTCCCGCCCGTCAGAATGGCCGCCACCCTGTTAACGCAAAGATATGTTTTGAAAATTATCGTGATCCTTTAAACTGCTAACTCTCACTATGAGCGGAAGTGGTGCGTTGCGGCGCGGTCCCATTCAAAACCCGCCTCCGCCACGCTTTGGGAATGCCTTTTAGTATAGGAACGCGCTGCAACGCGTCGCTTCCGCTGCCTCTCTGCACGTTTGCGGCTTTACGGTGAATCCCGTTAAAAAAGCCTTGCCATATGCTAGTAAACATTATTGAAAATATCTAATAATAGTCGTCTATCGACACTTCAGTACATCTGAGAAATGTGATGTGATGATACTATCGTTCGTGATTTAGTGTGGTCTTAAAAACCTCTTCTTGTCGAATGGTCGATCAGTCGAGCGAAGCCATACGAGCGAGTCTTAAGCTACAGTTGTTTTTATCACGGAAGCGGAAGCGGATATGTATTCTATACTTGTGTCCATTTATAATGTAGATGCACGTGCAGTGCGTAATGTGACGTCACCGATCGGTTTAGTTCTTTGCGTGTCTTTACACATTACATGTGCAATTACGGTCCATGCAGTTTCTCGAGACAAAACAACGCCCTAAAATGTTGTTTGTACTCATCGGTTAATAACACGTACGTCAAGTTGAAAAGAAGGTTACTTAAAACTACTTAATTTATACTAAGTAGCACGTCCAACAGCAAATTTTAATATTTTCGGACGACTTACTTTTTCCCTTTGAGGTTGGGGAAGAGGCCGGCCATGAGAGCCGCCGGGCCGGTGGCCGCCGCGCCCTCCACCACGAACCGCTCCTCCTCCACAATGTGCATGATGGCTCGGGCCACCCAATCCTCTTTCACTGGCACCTGCAAGTTTCGATATAAGATAAGTAAAGCATAGCGAGAAACTGTTTCTTTAAAAATTTAAGAAGTAGATATACTTATACCAACAGTGTAACTTACTTAATCCTATTTTATGTACATTGACGCAACTATAGTCTGGCAAAAAGAGTAGAAAATAAGAGGAGCGCCACTGTCTATGTCAAATTCGATTTTAGATGGCAACTCATTTGAGGTCTTAGGATTATAGTCTTGAGAATTCAAATGTCTATGGGTCTCAGATTCCGCTTACCATCACGTGGCCTGAGTGCTCGTGTGCCTTCTCCTTTACATAAAAAAAAAAACTCTTACGTACTTTTGTATAGAACAATTAAGTATTGCCGGTAAAAATATTTGTGGTTCCATTTCTACACTTTTTTGCCAAGCTGTAAGTATGCATTAACAATAAGAGCGATGAGGTTCATTTTCTTGTATTGAAACTACTATATTACGAGATTGATAGTATAAAGCCGCAATTTTACACCTATGGGCAAGAGTGAGTAGCAACTATCCGCATCTATGTCTTGCATAGCACATGGCTTTGTTTCAAAATTTGCAGCAATAACTTGCAAGTGGACGTGCGGCTTACGCTACTGAAAACGAATCATAATTCATAATAATAGATAGATAAACCTTCCAAATATAATGGCACCAATGACAGGTGACAGGTGACATTTCAGTGTAAATGGCGCAGCTTATATGAAACCCAGTAATGTATCAGCGTCTTAAACCCCCCGAATATAATGGCAACCCCTGCTTTCAGGTGTCACGCACAAGAATGAAAAGGGATGGCTCTATGTGCTTCCGCGCGAAGAACGTAAGATGGAGATAGGTTGCGCGCGCCTTGATCGCGGCGTCAAATTCAAATAATTGCTCTTTACTTTTAAACCACAACATTTATTTTAAAATTGTTTACCAGGATTCAGAAGTTATAAATATTCAACTATTTATTTAAAAACCATCGGTAAAGATACGGACGTACGTACGATGCCATAGACAGCAAAACAGATACGCAGAATCAAATATACTCAAGTTAAACTATTATACCTAACAACCCTTTCTGCGTCGGGAGTTAAATGTAAGCAGTTCGGCGTTAAGACGAGAAGTCGTAGCAGTTGACCATTTCTAGTTTTAATACACATAATACGTTCTAACCATGTTTTTTTTTATATAAAAGAATAAGTGAACCAACCGTACCGAACCGACCGACCGTGGCCGAATAATTGTGTTATTTGGATCAAGCAGGAACCTTACCATTTTGTCTATTTTCGCTCTTGCGGTGTGAAAAGCGTTAACTCCGATCAACGGCACCCCCAGCCCGTCTGCTATGGTGGAGTCGATCGTTACCGCCGTTCTTTCGTTCTTCTTCAGGGACTCCACCATGCCCATAGTTTTATCAGTGCACACGCCCTGTAGACAAGGTTCCACGGGATCATTTAGGAGGAGGCGGCCGAGACCCGGCTTATTTTTAGAAAAATAAAACAGTTCTCCTACATACATGTGTAGTGTTTTTCTCTGATTAGACCTTTAAGATAGTGGAACCAAAAGGCATCAACAAAAATTAAATTCACTGCTATGCAAAATGGACGAAATTAGTTACTTACAAAATTTACAACCTTTTAAATACTTTTAATTGTTTAATTTCCTTGCCTAAAAAGTTTTTTATGCTGTCTCGGAGTTCCTGCTGGAAAATTTTGAGTCATTATTATATAAATAAAAAAAAAACTTACTAGAATATTGGCATTGTATTGTATAGTATAGTACGTATGTTCGAGAAACTGTAATTCTCATCATGTTTTTGTACGCCGAATGACAAAACATGGTGTTTCCCATGATTGTATTCCACCACTGGTTTAGTTTTACCTATGTTTACAAATAAACACTTTGACTTTCGACTTTAAATACCTATAATTTGGATATTTATTGTTTAGATCCAGCTATGCTCATTCCTGCTACGCAGTATGGCAACTGCTCTATTATAACAGCTCCATGGTAATGTTCCCTGGGTAATAATTACCTAGTGTTATTTATGGAGGATCGGAAACTCACGTATACTTCAATGCCGGGCTTGAGGTGCTTGGCAACGGTTGCAATGCCGGCGAGCACGCTGCCGCCACCCACGGGTACCAAGATGGCGTCCAGCGTGGGGACCTGTTCTAGCAGCTCCACGGCGATGGTGCCTTGACCCTCTATCACGTTCGGATGATCGTACCTGCAAATACGATCATCATCATCATCATCAGCAGCCCACTTCTGTCCACTGCCGGAATTAGGTCTTACGCCACTAGGCTCGCTGAGAAAACAGATGTTAGACAATCCTTCAATATTGATTCTTCTGCTACCGCAGTGGTCTTGTTTCCTTGCGGTACACGTACGCTAAATTTGAATTAGGACGATTGCGGACGTCGCTGGGTGGATTAATGAGAATTTATGCAAATAAAATAACTGGGCGAGCACCGACATAGTCGTACATACTGTTCTTGAAGCCCGTTATAAAATACGTTTTCATAAGCACATTGAGTAGCCTGCAATCTGACGAAATCCAAATAAGTTCAGACTCGTGTTTAGTAATCGGACCCTTTGTTAGGGCCTACCCCAACAAAGGGTCCGATTACTAAATACGGGTCTGAACTTATTTGGATTTCGTAGGCCCTACCTAGCCTTTGGTGGCAAATCGTGGGTCAAAAATCCATGCAGTCAACGCAAGCAACGAAGGCGAAAAAAGTTCCGTTGTGCGACGAAAAGTATCTTAACAATTGTGAGGATAATTTTCGTCCCACAACGGAAAAGTTTAATAGGTAGAAAATTTAATTGCGTGAGTTAGCATGCCTAACTTTTTGAGCCTTGCCCGTAAAGCGGCCTTGTTAATTTACCACTTAATCCATAGGCCGAGCCCGCAGGGAGCGATCACTTATTGATTCTTCGTTCTGTGTTCACAGAATTATCAACAAGTTTATAGTTGCTGGTATTCTGTAGCTCTGGGAATGTAGGCGTGACGTTATGTATGTATGTCTGTGTTCACTGTATGCAATGGCTTGGAACTCCACCTTTAAGCATTTGTAACGAGTAGGCGTTATTCTAACTATAATAATTTTAATAATAAAAATATAAGTTTCATTAACAGACAAAACATCTATAATTTTAAAATGTATAGTAAAGCAATTCTGAATAAAATAATACTATTAATGAAATTAATAATCTATTTACAATAATGTTATAAAATTAAATAAAATTATTTTAATTAAATATAAACTTTTACAAACAAACTGAATATTCTACACGCATTTATTATTACTATTATTAGACAAAACTAGTTGCGAGAACAAAAGCCTACGTCACGCCTTGCATCGCGGGATGGCGGCCGGCACCGTCCGGCGCGCGAGACGACACACACACTTCACCTTACGACGTCGAGCAAGGATCGACAAATTCTCTCGTTGCGAAAAATGCTACATACTAATATTATAATATTTTAATTTAGTAGACTAGTAATTATTATATTGGGTACTAAATATACCAAACATTACCAAGTGCAAGTGTTTCCCCGAGACGGGTGAGTGTTGCGAATATTATTTTACTACAATAGATTAAGTAATTTTTAAATCTCAGTTATAATTGTGCATGTTCTAAAAGTTATGCTCCTATATTTAATGCAATCATTTCATTAGTTAAATTACATTCAATCGTAACAATCTTTTGTTGAAAATCATGTTCCACGTATTTGTAGAAGAATCATGCTACCCACATTGTAAAATAAAAAAAATATTACCTAAATAATAAACAATTAAATATCATGATTAAACTAGATTTCTAAATGTATCATTGTAACATACGTTAAGAGTGCTTTGGTTCATATGTATTCATTTTGTAGTTAGATCCAGCTACATAGGACGAATTTGATTTTATTCTTGTAACCTAAATTTCTTTCTTTATTTCCGTAAATTGATTTTGCTTGTGACTGCCACATCAGTGATTGCTATGTAGTGCTTGGGGTTCACTAAACCAGCCTTCGCAAATAACACCCATTACAATATTCAAAAATCCGGATGTCGCAGTCACTAACAAGAAATTGGACTTTTTGTGAAACGGCTATTTACGGATTTTCCAGGGATCAAGTTTGGGGTTTAGTCCAGGCCCTAATGGACTGTTTTACAACTACCGGCACGTTCCCGAAGTCCCGCTGAAACCCGGAATCCCGGAGTCTCAGGGCTGTCACCGCGGTCACCAGAAGAGAAGTGCAGGGAAGTGACCCCATACTATCTGTTCGTTGCCATGATCAGTCTCAGTAAAATCTTAAATTCACCACGACCTAGCCAAACTACCTACTTAAAATAAAATAAACTATAAATAAATTTCAATTCAGTTGTAATTATTTACCTCCTCTATTCTAAACTACTACGGTATCGCTAAACGTTACACATTATTTATATCGCAGCGTGTCATGAAGACCGACCGCTGTGGGCTCAGCACCTTACCCTTCCGCTTGACTCTTACCCGTTAACATACGTCATTTTCTTCTCTTTTGCTATACCCATAGCGTGATGCTTGGAGTTGCTTATATTTTCACCGTGCAGTATGAGTTTGGCGCCATACATCTCGCACTTGGTGATTTTTACGATAGGGGCATGAACAGGCATGCATATGATGCATGGTACGCCAAGCCTCGTGGCGTGGTGGGCCATGGCCATCCCATGGTTCCCGGTGGACGCCGCGATCACACCGCATTTCCGAGCCTCCTCTGACATTAGTAGCAGGGTGTTGACGACCCCGCGCTCCTTGAAACTGCACACAAAATCATGTTAATTCTCAGTCGAACTAAATATAAACATGTTTATAATAAAGGTAATCCATTACCTTCCAGTGTACTGAAGGAATTCATGCTTTAAGTACAAATCCAATCCAAGTTTACTGGATATGTGTGCTTTCTGAAAAATCGCATTTATAATATTAGTGTGGACCCTACTATTGCTTTTTTTCTAGACTTTTGTTGAGCCAAATAGCTGACTGTGTAGCACATACTCGAATACGAAGGTTGCATTTTATTAACTAAAGCCAATCGATATAGATTACTCCAAACCAGATTTAGTAGACCCCCTACTATGTGTCTTCAGCGTTATACAGCCTATGGAAAGCTTTTTATATTTAAGTTTTATTTAGCAGCGCCCACTGCTACCGCGAAAATTCGTGTTTTCTATTACTCACTAAACAAGGGATACCGAAATAAAGATAAAATATTACACAACACATTTTCAATTTTTGACGCAAGCAGATTAGTAAGATTCAGACTACCTCTGAATTCTGCAAAATAATCATTGCGGGGCATTGTAATATGTTTAATAAATATGTTATATGGCATAGCGGGCTGCGTTGGGCACCTACCGAGAAGGAAGTGCGCACGATTTGCCCGGCGATGCGTTTTGCGGCCGCCAAGATGTCTTCAGCCTTGATCATGCGCGGGTTATTGGGGTCACACCATTCGTCATATTCTACGTCCTGTAAAAAAATACGTTAATATTCACTTATGCCGTAAATTACTTGCAAGTTACGTTGACTCCATCCTCAATTCCCAATTTCGTCCGGAGAGAAGCGAGTAAGGAATGGATTAAGTGATCCGTTTATGAAATACATATTAAGCTTTAAAGCGCTAGTTTTTGTTACAGTCAAGTGCCACCCCCCTACAGCCAAAACAGCAAATAACGATTTTTAAAGGATTACTATCATGACTAAGAAGACATCATTGGTTCTTGAGATACAGGCGATTAAAGTGTTTATACCTACTAAAATTAAGACGGCACCAATTGACTTTAAATAGAAAATTAGTTACTACTTGTTGATTTTTATGTTTGTAGTACTTAACAGCTCCGGAACCCTACACTAAGCATGGTCTAACATGCTATTGCCCGGTTTTTATTAATTTTTTAAACGAAGAGTTCAGATATTTGTACTAATATGATTTTATCCTTTACTTGTGCCGTAAGACATGCCTCCATGCGAAGTTTCAAGGCTCTAGGACCTAGAGTCTGGGTCATTGAAAAGTGTCCTATAGGTTTTGATGAGTGAGTCAGTCTGTACAAAATAAACGATTTAAAAGACACGACTTTTTATATGATAATTACAGAACCTTAAGGGGGCACCGAGCTTTTTGCGCTCATTAACTTTAGGTATTTTATGCACTCTGTGTATGTGTGCGTATAGCACACCAGCAAGGAGCGAGCTGGAGCCATGCGCCGGCCGCGCGCCGCGCCTGACGAGCCGTGCGCCGATCCACTAGGCGCGGAGGTTGCTACCAATGTTTACAAAATAAAAAAACATAATCGATTCCGAATACTTTTATTAAAATATTGACTATAAGAAGTTAAAAACTTTTTTCAGTCTACATTTTTTTTTTATTTGTTGTTTACTGTCGGTAGGTAAGGTAGGATTGAATTACTTGTATGAGGTACAGTCACATCACGAGATTGTTGAGCCACTCTAGAACCCACTCACAGATAGATAGATAATTTTTAATTAATGTCGTTTGTACATCTAAGGTGTATTTAGCTAGTGTTAAGTTATTTATAATATTTATTGGGCAAATTGTTCGGCTAAAGAGAATAAATCATAAGTAAAAGCCGTACATCTTCCAATCGGCCATCTTCCCTCTCCGAAGGTTACCGGGAGAACCCTTTCATAGAAAGTTGACGGTAAATTTTGACGTAAATAATTTCTTTTGCGTGACTTGACGCTGTCATTAGGACAGAGTTCTATGGTGGCTCAACAACCCCGTGATTTAATGTGACTGTATATTGAAATGAAATAAAACCTAATTACCTTTATTGACAATATTCTAAGCACAAAATAAAGTGAACTCAATACCTAATGTAAAGTAATAAGAACGGCTGAGTAGGGCAAAAATCCCAGTCATGGACCCTTTCTTCAAGATATTATTTTTAACTGACTTCAAAGAAATGGAAGTTCTCAGTTTGACCTGTATGTATGTATGTATGTTTGTCCGCGATTATCTCACGTTTGGCTGAACCGTTTTTAATGCGGTTTTCAGAAAAGTATTCGTTTCACATAGGAGAAGGTTTTGGTATTTTAACCGTCTTTAAAAAAAAGGATCTTAGTTTGTACGAATGTTTATCCATGATTATTTCCGCAAAAACTTCAATGTCTGATTCTGATCACTATAAAGTATAAAATTAAATTGATGCTTTAAAAAACTAAAAACTTAAAGCTGCTGTATCAATCACATATTTAGAAGTTCCTACTTAATGTTTGTATGTATATAATGTAATGAATAATGTACGCAGGTATCTTTAGAAAAAAATATTAGGACATAAGAAACAACAATAATCAATATCGGATTTTACTTCACGGCATTATTTTGTCTGTGTGAGTAAGCAATGTCATTGTCTATTTCTCCATCCACTGAAAGACAAGAAATTTGGTCCATTGGCATCCTGTAATAAAACAGAACGTTTTGATTTAACTATAATTTATTTATTAACAGAATTAGTTTTTGGATGAAATTTTGTAATCCTCATTCTATAAAAATAATTCGTATTTGGGACTTACAATTCCATTGTGTGGTAAATTTTATAATCGATGTCAACCAATTCATTTACTCTGTAAATTGAAAAAATATAAAGATAATGTGAAAATTCATACTAAATTTATTAAAATGTTTTCCTATACACCTCTTACTATTTTTATGCATACCTCACCGGTTCATTAGGTACCTAACTCTTCGCTTTGTAGCGAAGTGCCAACAACTGGAACATTAACCCTATAAATAAAAAAATATGAATAATTTTGCAATTTTACTCATTTGTTGAAATATAGTTGTTAGGTACTGAGTATACTTACGGAGTATTCTCTTTGTATTCAGATTTCTGGAGATGTCTTGCTCTAGAAATATTGAAACCATCCCAAGAAGTAACAATATTATATAATTAATTATAGTAAAAAAAACCTCGGGTCGTTCTAAGAAGCTTGTTTTGCCTGTAAATGTGTTTTTTTAGCTAAACTATTTTTATATCTTGGTAAATATTCACCATAGAAGTGTATTTTTTATATACCTACCTACTAATTGAAAGAACTTTGCGTGTTGTTTAAAATTACTTGTGTAAATAAACCAGTTTTGGCCCAAAACATCAAGACTACAACTAAACGATTACAAAGTCTTAGTAACACAAATCGATACATCTCGAAAATCAGTCTATGTTGCTACCGATTTATTTTCTCCTCCCTTAGCGTGGCATTTTGACAACTGTCAAATCAGTTTTCTTAGAACTACTCCACTATCAGTAGGTTTACGATTTTAACTAACTTCATTTCTTCACGCAAGCGTTTAGCATTGTGCTTTTGCCAACCCCTTCTCTTCCTTTCTTGGTTGTGTTTGTTCCCCATTTAAAATAAAGTGAATAATCACAAAAATCGCGATAAACGCAAGCAACCAACTTGCGACACAGCCTCCACCTCCGACGGCCGAAGCCTGACTAATGCGGACATGGGGGAAACGTGACGGCTCTGGCTAAAATGGACGAAACGCGTGCGAATTTAGGTATTTCCTTCATATTAGTAAAATAAAAACACATTTTCAAATCTAAAGTGTAGAATATATAGAAGACGTGTAGTTTTGTTGTAAATCCAAAACTGATGATCTTCCGTGAAGTAATTACGCCGTACTAAGTGTTTATTTTGTTATGTAGAGGTATCTTTGGATGTTTTTTCTATCGAGGGAAGTACAAGTAATCGTGTTTCTAAAGTATATGATATATAGAGTGATTCCTTAAATATCTTACATATGAATTGCATAACTAAAGCTTCAGTAAAAACAATGCAGCAGGCGATCAAACGAACGCATTTTTTTCGTAATTACGTATCGTTGCCTCGGCGCACTCTTAATTTTCAGACAATTAATTTTAATTTAATTGACAGAACCCTAGGCTGTGAGGTTATAGATTTAAGTAAATTTAAAAAAACAAGTTCCTAGCTGTACAGAGAAAAAAAAATGAGGGTGGGAAATAGGGCCTGAATGGGTTCGTGTAAATATATACACTGCAGTACCGCTCGGCATTTTCTTCGAACTTGTCCGGACACACTGAAATTAAGGTTCCATGCTGCACTGTGGGAAAAGTTATAAGGGTGGGAAACAGGGCCTGAATGTGTTCCTGTAAATATACACACTGCAATTTCCTTCCAACTTTTCTGGACACAAGTTACTGCCATGTGTCTACCTTATAGATGTACAACTATGCCAAATTACAGCTTTGTAATTGAGTCTCTGAGTAAACGGTGTACCCTTGTTTTGTCGACAACCTTTTCATCGAATATTATTTCATCGACAACGATTCATCGACACTTTAGTACTAGTAATATTGTTTGGCGTAATTTTATTTCAACTACTATTTATTTAAATTTATCTTACTACGTGGAAATACTAATCAACGAATACTACTTAATCGCTGATTTGTTACAAATTATCTTAATTGGTACAGCTACAAAACATTGCAATTCATTTCTTCGACTTATTACTTCAACACATTTTTATATGTCCTATGAGGCTTTCAAAGTAGGTTAGGTTAGAACTGCGACCCCCAAGAAAACGAACTGTTGACAGAAGTGGGTTAGGTTTAGGTTAGAACTGCGACCCCCAAGAAAACGAACTGTTGACAGAAGTGGGTTAGGTTAGGTTAGAACTGCGACCCCCAAGAAAACGAACTGTTGACAGAAGTGGGTTAGGTTCGGTTAGAACTGCGACCCCCAAGAAAATGAACTGTTGACAGAAGTGGGTTAGGTTAGGTTAGAACTGCGACCCCCAAGAAAATGAACTGTTGACAGATAGCATGACACATTACTATTATTAAATTATATCAATGGTCAATCATAACACACATAGCTATAATCGCACAGAGTGCTTGCGTTTAGTTTTGATAGCAAAATATTACCAATTGAAATAATTTTATGCGGAATAAATATTATTACAAGTAAAAAAAAAACTAATAAAAAAACCCGAAATGATTAGTCATGACATGAATTTGATTGAAATAAGTCAACTACCAAATCAACCTCGTTTCAAATTACCTAGTATTGAGTCCTCGACGCAATGAGTTGTCGATAAAATGAAAATACTTGAAACGTTGTCTTTGAAATAATATTCGATTAAAAGTTTGTCGGCAATCCAATGGTAAACCCTGAGTAAATACACCTATTATGGACAATGCTAAATGTGATTGATTAACATTCACTTTTTTTTTAATAAAAACTTGGCAATATAGAACTTTTTATTTTAATAATGGTAATCCCGAATTATGACAATATAATCTACTTAATTGTAATGCTAAAAGCATAGCAATCTCAGAAGTTTATTTATTTTATTTATGGGATTATTCATGAATAAGTGAAGCACTGTCCATAATAGGTTTTACCTTATAAGAGTTATGGGTGAATATTTGAAGATGAGCATATTGGAGGTGTAAGAAAAAAAACTAAATATCGACTCAGATGTGGATTTTTATCGGTTTTACTTACGAGTCAACGTATTAATAATACGTAAAAGCAAAAGGGACAGTAATTACACCAATATATATCTATATATTTCAGAATTATTTTTTTCTGCAAACGGTAGTGAGAATTAATACGTACGGTAATGAGAATTTTATGAATGGTAATTAGTACGGATGAATGGTAAGGATAATTTATGAAATGGTAGTGAGAAATAACAAATTTGTTAAAGGAATTTCAAAAATGGTAATGAGGCTGACGATGATTACACAAAAAAAAACATTTTTAATCATCTTTTCAAAAGTCTTCATGATTTACTCAAAAATAAAAACACGATAACAACCTTCCACCATAACAGTAGCTGGGTAGTTCTACCAGCGTTTCAACCGCTTTGACTTCGGTGTCGCATTTTTAAACATTTCCCTGTACGAGTAGGATAACCATTTTCGGTTATTTTCTAGGAGTCCAGGCATTCTTCAAAACAACCGAAAATGGTTATCCTACTCGTACAGGGAAATGGTTAAAAATGCGACACCGAAGTCAAAGCGGTTGAAACGCTGGAAGAACTACCCAGCTGTTAAAAATTAAAATATTTAAACTCCTCATTAGAAATTACTAGGGGAAACTTAAAACACGTTTGTTGTATGGGAGCCCCCCTTAAATATTAACTGTATTCGGTTTTTAGTATTTGTTGTTATAGCGGCAACAGAAATACATCTTCTGTGAAAATTTCAACTGTCTAGCTATCACGGTTCATGAGATACAGCCTGGTGAAAGACAGACGGACAGACGGACAGACGGACAGTGAAGTCTTATAGTAATAGGGTCCCGTTTTACCCTTTGGGTACGGAACCCTAAAAATGATGTACTTATTTTTTCCAGTATTGCTGATGAATTTATTAATTATTTACATGTTTTTTTTCATTAAACAGTATAAATATTATACTGATTCTCATTACCATTTCAACATTCTCACTACCATTCGTCAAAATGAAATGGTAAAAAATGGTAATTATGAAAATGGTAAGGAGATATTAGTCAATATGTCACCGTTAAAGATAATAAAAAAAGTTTAAAAACATTACACATATATCAATACAAAAGCGACCCAATCGTACATATTTTAGTATAAAAATTGTATAAAAATCTCTAAAAAACATATCTTTGGGACCTCGAATGGTGTCGAGAAAAATATCTGACCAAAACGATTTCCGACTTGTGATTAGGTATTAATTTCAGCGCGAAGTCACTAAAAACGCGTGCGGCTCACTCCAGTCGCTAACGGAAGGTGCCATCGATCGGCGCTTTTGATCGTTGACAGTTTAAAAAAGGCGCGAAGTATTTTTTTAGCTGCGTATATTGTAACGAACGGTAGTGAGTTTCAGGCTCTGGGACATTTTTCTAAGCGATAAAAAATAACTTGAAAGTGTTCTTTAAGCCGTGTAATTGTAACGTTTACTAAAACCACTATTATATTATACAAATAATTGCATAAACATACAATCTTCAGCATAATACCGTATTATTTTTAACATAGACTATTCAAATTTGGGATTTGGGACACGACTGGTAGTGAGATTTGACGACTTTATGTATAAATTAATCATATTCATATTTACAATTAATATATTTTATATACATTATTCTATAAAGCCAAAGTTATAAATTGTATAAAAACCATGATTGTTTAGATTAATATAATTTTAAATAGTTCTTTACTAATCGCCGCGTAATATGTACATCTTCAAATATTCACCCTTATAAGGGTTCCTTGTTTACTTCGAGACCCTAAAAAAGAATAAAAGCTAATCGTAAAAAAATATCTCTTTAGGGTTTTGTAGTCAACAAGGACGGATAAAAATCTGAACAATATCCTAAATGAAAGCATAAATAACAGAATTAAAAGGAAAACTATCCACGACTGAGAAGACTAGATTGGTTCCAGAGATACTGGCAGTTAAAGCTTTTTATACCTACTAAAAATCATATCAGACGGCACCAAAATGAAATACATTAAAAAAGAGAATTAGTTTACACTTTTTTTGAGGTTTTTTTTTTTTCTAGTAACGGTTCGGAACCCTACCCTGAGCATGATCCCACATGCTCTTACCCAGTATTTTTTATGCCTCCCCAACCAGCGAATAAATAGTCCCCTGTTTATTCCTGACCATTTGTTCGGAGATTAGGCTACTTACCCTTAATTTTGCTTAAAACACGTGTTTACACGAATCCATTTTTAGGATCTAAATAACACATTTATCTTTGAGAACGCACCTTGTATTTGCCATTCACTGTTCTATAGGGATTTCATTTTATTTCGGCTATTTCCAACACAAACAAACTGAAACTATCATACTCGTACACAGTCATCATCTCCGATCATTACACGATACATTACTAGCCAGGGTTAATACTTACGTCTTTATTCATTTTTCTATTTTGGGTATGTGTTTTGATTACAGATAATTTTAAGGTATTTTTACTTTTTCAAGTTTTATGTAAATATGACTAACTACGTACAGACGGTCGTCTTTCAAAATGATGTTCTTTTCATTTACTCTTTTTATTTCTGGCTCTAAAGAGGTATTTAGACACAGTTTCTTTGTTAAACTTTATGATCAATGGCCAGAAAAATAAAAGCCCACGCAGATCACAAGCAGATAACTATTATACTTATGAGATTTTTGGGGCTTGGTAGAAAAATATAGTTTGTTTGGTTAAGCGTGAGTTAAGAACACAAATATTGAGCTTGATAGATTTGTTGTAAATAATCGCCTACGCATGGAAGCGGCAACTGCTGGGTGGGTATCGAAAAAGTGCGATTTAAAGCTTTGAACGGAGCTCTACTAAGCCAAAAAGGCGTTCATTCTCTGCTTACTCCCAGTAAGCTGAGAATGAACGCCCCTAAATGTGCTTTTTGAACTTTTTGAACTGACAAAAGTTACCGTTTCTTAATTTTCCTTAACTAGGGTACACTTTATTTTGAAAATGCCCTTTTACGCTCTAATGGGACAATATCAATATGTCGCGCGCCGGTTAATATGGTGCCTTGTACTTCTGTGATGGCGCGTCGAGTCCAAGAACGAGTTGTTTTTGAGAATTACCTACCAGTTCAGAAAAAGTTCAGGGGTGGTTATAGTCGTGGATTGATAACTGCTAAGATGGGTACGAATTAGAGCAGCCTCGGGTTGAGGCACGCACGGCTCACTTATTTTGCTCAAATTCGTACACGCTCACGTGCTGTGCGCGAACAGCGAGCGAGCGGCCTGCGGTGGGCCGCCGAGAGTCAGTCTTTTGACCGTGCTCAAAGGCGCCTCGGTGTGCGTGCCTCGCGTAATTTGGACGTGTATCCGAGCGTGCCGCGGGCAGAACGACCAGTTCTAACTTGTCTGTGGGCGCGTACAAATTTGATCAAATTTCTGAGCCGTTCCGCCACCGAAGCGATTTCTTCCTCTTTTTGTTAATAATTCGGTGAATTATGATAAACGCAGCCGCGGCTGTCATCGTGTACGACTAGACTTAGGCTCGCGGCGAGCATGCTGTCTCAGCCGCTCAGATTCGTACCCAGCTTATTTAGCGTAAAGGGCAGTTAATAAAAACATTATACCCTCCTTTTTCAGAAGTCACGTTAAAAAAAGTTAAGACTTGGTGACAGGTGAAACTTTCACATTCTCAGGCGGCAATATAGACTAAGAACTAAAGACATAGAAGGAGCCTTAAAACGAAAGCGTTATTTATATCTATAAAAAAGGAAAGAGTAAAGTGTAAAGTTCTTGCTAGAACTAGCCTACACACCTTTGCTGTCAGCTGGTGACCGACTGGTCACCATCATGTCACCATGGTCTCATTGTAGTAAATTAGCCTGCCAAATCAAAAAGCTCTTAAAGATAGTCTATCTATTGAGCTAGTGCTATGTTTTTTTAGTCGTGTATGTCATTTTATGTTGACAATCATTAGCAAGCTGCCGTTGCGTTTTCAAGATTGTTTTATTTTATTTTAGCAACGATTTATGAGTGATGTTTCATACGAAGGTGAACCACAATTACCAAGATTATGGTGTGTTTTGTTTTGGAGTACAAATCTTATTCCTCCCAAAAGGAAAATGAAATCAAAAGAATTTTCTTTCACGTGCCGGTATTCGGTATATTGAATATATTTCGAATTGTAATCGTCATCTGAAGTAAATGTGTGTTCAAAATATCTTTGGAGTAATTTTAAACCAGAATTTTAATAGATTATATGGTTTTGTTATACGTTATAATAGTGACGTTTATTTTGCTATCGATAAATCATTTGCGAAGTACAATATTATACCATTCTAAATACGATCAAAATGTGGATTAATTTACTTACTTACCTGATTTTTATTCTTTACGTGTATTAGGGTGATTCTTCGGGGCCCTGATTTTTCACGTCCGAGGGCTTAGTACAATGAACTCTTAGTTTATAATGTTGTTTTTTTTTTAGGAGGTGACTGATATTCATGTTTAACTGGGACATCGGTCGATTTTTGTGTAACTGATTCTAAACATAGACAAAAAAAATAAAAAAAACCATTATTCTTACTACTCTGTCGTGTCCGTTCTCCATTTTCTTGAAATCATATGATAATAATTTAAATTTAGTCAACTTTATCAATCATGAGTGACCACATACAAAGAAGATTAGTTGTTGAATTAAAAAAATTCTTCAAATATTTTTTACATGCAATATTATTCTTATAACTTACTAAAAATTAAAGACAGTCAGACAAGCTTTTATACTTGCATTGTTTGAATGTTGCAGCAAGTTGTCCGCTTCAAATCTTGCGAGACATTTTTGAACCAGTTCCCTTTAATGGAATAGGCAGGAATTTGGATCATAATATTTGTAAACCTGATATAAATGTAAAATGCAATATTATGGTATCTAAGAGCTGAGCTGACAGGATCTCCTCTTTACTTAACGTAGACCCACCATGTTGGGACTCATTAGTTTATAAATAGGAAAAAATGAGTTTGTATGTTTGTGGTAATCTCTGGAAATACAGAATTTTACTGCATATAATTACTACTAAAAATACCTATGAAATTAAAGTCGAGTTTGGTGTCATTTGAGTGGTCTTATCATCTTTAGACATACCTTCTAATCTGTGAAGTCGCGTTCCGAACGTGTCAGGTGGTGACGTGTCGGCTGATGCTCATCGCTCCGGAGTTACGATGGTAAATATATCATTACTCTGTCCTTGGTTTAGTAACATTCTTATCACTCTGTTAGTTTTTTTAACACGTGTGTAATATTTAAAAAATATAACTTGTGCTTGATTAATAGCTTTACGTGCTATCTTACCGTAGCATTAACGGTAGCCTTCCAGTATGTTTGTATTATGTACCATCACCTTGTTTTCATTTTTTTCTTACTCTTCTGTCCCTTATTGCTTTGGAGTTATGGACAGCGGAATAAAAAAATAATCATTTTTCATAGTTCTTTTTCACTTTCGATGTTGTTATTTATTATTTATATTATTATTATTGTTACTATGTTTATTATTGTTACTATGGGCCACTCGACCAGTTCATTAACACGTGAGGTAGTACGACAGGTAATGGAGGCGCGTAATAGTGGACTGCAGGTTGCAGTCTTGTGCTGCGACCTGTCGAAAGCGTTCGACGTGGCCGATCATAGAGTACTTGCGATCAAACTGCAACATTATGGCATCGACGGCAAGGCCCACGCTTTGATAACCGACATCCTTCGCGATAGATCTCAAGCAGTATTCGCTGATGGAGGTCGGGTAAGATCAACGCCGCTGCGGACGACTGTCGGTGTCGCGCAGGGGTCATCCGTGTCTAATATCCTTTTTTCACTGCTACTAAACGATCTTCCTGAGACGATATCAGCGGGAGAAATATTTATGTACGCGGATGATGTGGCTTGCGTGGTCTCTGCAACTAACATCGACAAGCTAGAGCAGCTTGTAAACGAAGCCGCCACTCAGCTGTCGACGTACTTTAAAAATAACGGCCTAGTTTTAAACTATAAAAAGACCCATTTTCTCCATTTCCATCTTGGGGGAAAGTTTCCTAGAGCCCTCACAGTTGTTGTGGATAATGCCAGGATAGAACAAGTACAGACTACCACTTTCTTGGGCTTCGAGCTGGACCGCGGCCTATAATGTGGATCCCATATCGCTAAGGTATGTTCCAAGTTAGGCAGCGCGTGTTATGCACTCCACCGGCTAGCAAGAATGGTTCCTAGGTTTGCGGTACGATCGTGCTATTTTGCTACAGTCCATTCAATAATAGAATATGGCGCTGAGCTGTGGGGGCGAGCTGCCGATTGTGAACGAATTTTTCGCATGCAAAAGAGAGCGGTTCGCACAATAGTTCAGGTGAGCCAGGACACCTCTGCGAGACCCTTGTTCAAGTCCCTCAGAATCCTAACGCTCCCATCTATAGTGATACTACAGGTGGCCACGTACGTGCGTAGTCACCTGAACGAGTATGTTAGGGCGGGAGACTTTCACGGACGTAATTTGCGGAACGCGAACAAACTCTTGGGGATCCGGCACAGACTCGCGAAGTCTGCGAAACTCACTCACGTCATGGGTCCGACAGTCTACAACAAGCTGCCGGCGCACGTCACGGGTGCGCATTCGCTGGCCAGCTTTAGATCACGTCTCAAACGTTGGCTTGTCGAGCACACGTTCTATAGTTATAACGAGTTTATTGACATGCCCAGTACATAGTTTTACTTATGTTTATAATTTTGATTATTATTTGTATTCTCCATTTACCATTACCCTATTGTAGTACTACAAATCTATATTTTTTTGATTTATTTTTTGTTTTGACTTACGCTTTTGCATCATAATAATTTAAATATACTTAAGGAAATATTGACTATTGAATAACCTTATTGACATGTAATATGAATTATTATAAAAATAAATGATATGATATGATATGATTTACATTTTAATGGCTCCTAGAACAACTTTTTTCCTTGTTTTTAAGTTTTTTTAAGTTTTAAAATTTACCGACTGACTTCGATTATGAAGCCTTGTGCAGTTTGGATTTTTATTAGGACCGATTATACACTCGGCGTCAAAAATATCGCCCCTCCGCGAAAATCAGATTCAAGCTAATCTAGACCTTAGCGAAATTATGTTACATAATTAATATTAGTATCAATTAAAAGCACGTTTAATGTGTTTTAAATTAATAATGTTTTATTTAAACAAAACGTAATGGCTTGTGAATCAGAGCGTTTCGAAACAAAAGTGCACAAATACTCGTTTGAAGGGTCGCGAGTTGTGCCCTTGTCCAGGGGTATAAAATGCCTGTACAAGGTCAAATGTCAATCATTCACTATCCAGACGTCGAAGAGAACACATCTAAGGAACTCAAGCAAGAAAACAACCCTCGAACATGGAGACCACCGCTGCTGAATCAGCTCAAGTTCGGCAGTGTGATGTCGCTCGGCAACTCAATTTAAGCCGTCATGCTGTCCGCCGAGTATTTCAGCGGTTCCAGGAGACTGGGGGCTACATCAGAAGACGTGGGGCTGGTCGGCGACGCTGCACATCCGAAAGAGGTGATCGCTTCATCGTGACATCATCTCTACGCAATCGCTTCGCTAGTGCTGATGAGGTGCAACAACGCCTCAGAGAAGCTCGGACAAGATCATTTAGCATCTCTACGGTTAGAAAAAGACTGCGGGAGAAGGATATCGTGGCTCACAGGGCTGCTACAGGCCCAATGTTGACCGCACAGCATCGCAGAGATCGCTTGCAATTTGCCCGCGACCACGTCGATTGGACGTTTGAGCAATGGAGGCAGGTTCTCTTTACCGATGAGACGAGAGTCTGTCTTTATTGCAACGACAGGCGGGCCAGAGTCTACAGAAGGTCGGGCGAACGATTTGCTCAAGCCTGTATTGAAGAGACAGTGGGCTACGGAGGTGGCTCTTGCATGTTCTGGGGGGGCATGTCTATAGACGGCAAAACCGACCTTGTCTGCGTCTCCAGGACGGGAGGCACTCGCGGCCAAGGGTCCCTGAATGCTCGCCGATATATTGCCGAGATCCTGGAAGAGCATGTGATGCCATATGCGGGTTACGTCGGCTCTGGGTTCACATTAATGCACGACAATGCTCGCTCCCACACTGCATTAATTGTTCGGGATTATCTGGAGGAGGTCGGGATTCCCGTTTTGCCGTGGCCAGCCAGGAGTCCTGACTTAAACCCGATTGAACACCTTTGGGACGAGCTGAAGCGACGGGTTCGGTCACGAGATGCCGCCCCTACCACCCTGCAAGATCTTCAGGACGCAGTCATCGAAGAATGGGGCAACATTCCACAAGAGGACATCGTAAAGTTGGTGCGATCAATGAAAGACCGTTTAGAGGCAGTGATAAGGGCAAGGGGGGGTAACACTAGGTTTTAAGTTAATTTTAGGCACTTTTTGTAAAATTTTGTTATCCATTTATTGTTGTAAATTTAAACTTGAATAAACATTTTTCAACTGTTCGCAATGTCATTTCCTTTAATTTTTGACCCCAAGGAAATATCCTTTTTTTTTAAATTTTCCAAATTAAAAAAACACTTTATTACCTTTCAAATGATACCTAACAATCATATTGTTGTCCTTGATCAAATAGGGTTTAAAGTCGGTTGTAATTATTTTCCGAGGAGGGGCGATATTTTTGACGCCGAGTGTAAATGGGTATCATTAAATAAAAATAAATAACATTAAAATTAACAATATAATATATAATACTCATTTAAAAAAAAAAATATTTCTTAGCATATTCTTTTACTTATTGTTAATTTTAATGATATTTATTTTTATTTAATGACACAAATTTGAACTTTTTTGTTGAAACACTTTGATTTTAATTTGTTTTAAGAATAAATACACAGAATTGTTTCATGCGAACTTGTGTACTTTCATTTTTTATATACATTCATATATTTTTTAATAAAAATAAGGCTGATTATAAGAATATTGTGATTTATTGAATTGATTAAAAGCACAATGAATAATTGCACATTGTTTTATTTTTAAGTAATTTAAATACCGAGAAAATCACATATTTTTTAATATTTTAAACCTATTCTTACTCCTCTGGCGTCAATTTCTTATTCCTCTGGGCACAAAAATTAAAAAATAATTATTTTCTTTACGATTTCATAAAAATGAGTGCCTAAACCATATTCATGTTTCTAAATAAATCTACTTTCATGGGAGAATATATTTATTACTCAAATAAGCAAAAAAAAATACGACAGAGGAATAAGATAAAAATCACGACCTCGAAGAATCACCCATTACACAATTAAGTCCCATCTTAAAATCATTTAACTATATGTGAAACAAGTGTCGGTCGGTCGACTAAATGGTACCTACCTAATGATATCTTAATACATAAAACTTAAAAATATGTCGATATCGATATTATTGTTTCGTCGTCCCTGGTCCAAATTTACTCAGTGTGTGATCTGTACAGTATCTGCAAACATAAACGTAGTTTATATGTATATACAACATTTATTTATTTATTTCCCCACTTACAACTATTTTTACAGGTACTACAACCTAAGACAATAGTGTAACTATTTTATGTAAGCTTTTGTATTTAAATTACCTAATGGTTTCGTAACATATTACGAGTAGTGCCGTCTTTTTAAATTCATTCAGAGAACACCTAAAGATGTCCGTTTTGTCCGCTATTAAATATAAGTAGATAGATAGTTAACTGAACACTGAGACTAACTAAACTGACACGTCGGGCACCGCTAAGTAGCTGGGGTATTTTATGTTATTTCATTTACTTAGCGGTCCCCCGCCGTGTCACTTTAGTTAGTCTCAGTGTTCAGTTAACTATCTACTTATCAAACAATCAGGGCCACTACTTATTATTTTTCACTTTTTAGCGGTTTTTTACAGACTATTTATTTAGTCGGGGGTTTATTAAATTTCTAATTTAATTTTTTATTTAACGCTTTTTAAACTTCTCCATCTGAGTGTCTGTTTGTGGCATCGTAGGTCCCAAACGGATGAACGGATTTCGACGCAAGTTTTTTTAAAATAAAGCTACATTAATCAGGATGGTTCTTAGCAAGATTTCATGAAAATTGTTAAGGCAGTTTAAGAGATATCAGCTCTGAAAGTAGGTGTCACCGTTACTTTGGAGGCGTTTTACCCTCTATAAGCTCAATATCTCAAAAACGGCTGAAGTGATTTTGATGAAACATATCTAAGAACCACCGCTAAAAAACCTGCCTTCATTTTAAAAAAAACTGCATTCAAATCGGTTACACCCATTTAAGCGCTACAGTGCCACAGACAGACAGACACACACACACACACACACACACACACACTTACACGTCGAACTTATAACACCCCTCTTTTTGCGTCGGGGGTTAAAAATAACAAATGAATTTGAAAATAAACATATCTATCATAAAGAGAACTAGTTATGACAAATCCAACGAGCCCAAACTCGATGGGTTTACTAAAAGGCAGTCCAGGGTTACGTCTCCTATCTTCGAGCCCTAACAGCAGACCAGCTCAGTGGTTCCAGAAGACATTAGTGTTTCAAATGTCAGATCCCACATATGCTTGCAAGCAAACTGAGCGTGTAACATTCCTATCACACCTAACAAACGACCTGATGACCTTGAAGACCTGAACCGATTTCCACCAAACATAGCTAAGAACACTCCCGACTGATACACCTTTCAAACAAAAAAAACCGCATTAATATCGGATCATCCGTTTGGGAGCTACGATGCCACAGACAGACACATACACATTTACACACACACACGTCAAACTTATAACACCTCTCGTTTTTTGCGTCGGGGGTTAAAAATATAACTTAATTGCTTCACTCCATGACACTACTCTATCTATATCGCTCTGGAGTTTTTCACAGTTTGCAGCATTTCTAATGGGTAGGAACAATTTTAAGTCAAGTAATTCAGGATGCTTACTTTTCGCTGATGAAAAGTAAGCATCCTGAATTTTTGATAACTTTAGGTAAATCGTTAACCATTATAATGAATTTCAAAGGACCAAGGTAGGTAAGGTAGTTACCTTGACTTACTCCTGTGCATTGTGCAACAGTGTACGACCATGATATTTTACCGTTCAGCCACGTTCATAACCAAGGTTTCATAACTGGTTATGAATAAGGATTTTTTTCACTGTTTCATAACCAGTTATGAAACAAGCCATTTTTTTCTATTTTCACAACTAGAACCTCCGACTCATGAGTTTAGTACCGTTGGTCCCACTGCTATTGGATCACCTCCGGAAATCACCGTAAAGCTCAGAAATTACCGCAAAAGTAGGTAGGTTAGGTTCGTTAGGTATCTTTATATGCCCGAAGGGCAAAACCTCCCAGAAATAGGAGCCCTGCCTTAAGGCTCCGTCGAATAGCAGTGGGACCACGGTCCTAAACTCATGAATCGGAGGTTCTAGTTGTGAAAATGGAAAAAAATGGCTTGTTTCATAACTGGTTATGAAACAGTAAAAAAAAATCCTTATTCATAACCAGTTATGAAACCTTGGTTATGAACGTGGACGAAGGGATATTTTATGGCACACTGAATCCCAATTTGACCTTGCATATCGGATATTGTATGTTGTCTTTTATTTTGTCGTTCCTTCTATGCCTTAGTTCTTATCCTATGGGCGGCAACCACCATGCCTTTTTTGGGTAAAAAATGGATCATGTTGCCAATGTCACTCCTTACAGTGCCCAACCCTATTTTTTCCGCTAATATTTTTCCAAATAAAACATCAATCTGCTGATAAGTGTAACGTTTTTTTATTTGATGATATTTACATGAACATATAATACAATAATAAATGTGCATCTTAAGTAATGGATCGACTACACTGAAACCTTGACGAAGCAACCACATCGGAGCTTAACAGTGCGCAAATTACCGCGCAGTTAATTTGCGCGTAAGCGTAATTTTAAAAGAATGGTTCATACTAATTAGTTTGAACCATTCTTTTATTTACGCAACGTCACCGTATTTAACGCGGTGGTGTGGTCGCTCCCAAATAAACTGACATAGCATTTATTTTTTCTCAGTGACAATGATCAAAACGTTTGCAATACGGAAAGAGTCTAAAGGTTGTTCCGGTAACCTTCGGGGAGGGAAGATGATGGCCGAAACATTGCTAAGAGAGATTCCGGTAACCTTCGGGGAGGGAAGATGGCCGATTGAAAGATGTCCGGCTCTTGATTTTGATTTATTCTGTTTACTGATTTACTCTATTCACTTGACATTGGCGAAATCACTGTGTGGACCGCCATTAATTAAAAAAAAAAAAAAGAAGAAGATGATGGCCGATTGAAAAATGTTCGGCTTTTGCTTTTGATTTATTATCTTTACTGATTTTCTCTATTCACTGGACATTAGCGAAATCACTGCGGAATATCGCGGTGGACCGCCATTAAGAGAAGAGAGAGAGAAGACGTCTAAAGCAATAAGGTTCCTAAGGTTCCTAAAATCTCAGCCAGAACTTGTTCGCCTCTCAGAATGTTTTATTATAAGCTATTTTAAACGACAAGTCGCTCTAGCTTTTCAGCCTACTAATTCACCCTGGAAGCGATAACTCATGCGTCCACGACCACGAATAGCTCTAGTGCACTTGTTTTACTTAATCGGATGTTTTATAAGATTCTGCACTATTTTTGGTAGTCCAGCGTGATTATCGATGAGGATAACACATCTATCACCTTCTGACCATTTTACAAGAGCGAGGGTGGCGGATGCTTTATCCACCGCGATAAACGCGACCATAATACGGGCCTCTTGCTAACTTTCTTTACTTTTTTGCAAGGCCATCATACCGCTCACCAAAACTAATCTCACGGGGACAAACTCGGTGGGTCTACGTTACGAAGGAGATCCTGTATAGCTTCCGAGTTCATCATCGTATCAGCTCTTTACAATGATTATATCGCATTGTATTGTCATATTTATCATCCGACTTACTTTCGCATGTTAAATTTCAGCTTAATTATTTGACATATTGGTAGAAAAATGGGTTTTGTAGTTAGTAATTTGCTTTTAATAAAAGTTTCTACAAACCAGCTTAGTTTTAGGAATCACATCCGAGCCCACCGCTGCGGGGCTGCGGTTTGCGCGCGCTCTTTGACTGGAACGAGGCATCTAGGTCACACACAGTATAAACGAGCCAGTACTACATCTATGATATCGTCAGTGCGAGACGTTGTCGAGAGAGTCCCCGGAGGCCAGTGGCCGGTGGTCACCATCCTGCGCCTCCTGAGAGAAAGCCCACTCGCGGTACGTGTGTGCAACCAGCGCGCGCAGCTCCAGCGTGTGCTCGGGCCCTCGGGTTTCGCACACCACCTTTACCTGTAAGTAAGGGAAACGTTTTTCAAAGTCTTTAGGCATTGCGCTTACAGTTGAGCAGTCGCGCGGAACAATTGTGGTTTAGACGTGATAGGATGCGAAGGTGCAACGCCGCCGCCGCCCCTTGTTATAATTTTGTCTTCTACGTTTTCGTTTAAGCATAGCTGCTGCCTACGATTCTCCACCTCAACTTCATAGTGAGTGATTTTTTTTTATGTACATTGGTGAGCCTAACATATAGATGATACGCTGGGCTGTGCTCTATAGCGGATCCGAGGTGTGCTGGCCTTCGCATTCTGAGGGTTTTTAGCCATTGTTCTATATAAATTGAACAACGATGGCATACTTAGTAACAATACAATACATTACAACTACGCTTTATTGAACACCACACCAAGTTAAATAAACATGGAAAGATAAAAACATGAATTCTTTCACGGTAGACAACAGGCGGTCTTATCGCTATTTATATACAATCTCTTCCAGACAACCTTGGATGGGAGGCAACATAAACATTAAAATAAAGTAGGTGGTGCAAACAAGGATACTTAGCGTACTTCGTTTACTTATAGTAACGTAAAAATAGTTCCTTATTGTTGTACTAATCTTTGTTATTGGTGGAGTATTTACTTATGATTTGGATATTTTCCTCGCATGAATCGATAGACACTATTTATTTTATTTAAATACTTGTTTACCCCTTTTCAAAGTAATCGAAAGATGTACGTCAAAGCTCGTGAAGTAATAGATTCAGCACAGATTGATTCGACACATTGTCATCATAACTACACACACACATACACATATACTATTAGATACATAAGTTAGAAATAATTGAGGGCCGTGAGGCACATATGGGGACTGGGCTCGAAGATTTGATTGATCTAATCAAATCAAGCCCTATTATTTTACATATGGCTACTGTCTAGTCGGAGAATTCTGCCAGACTTTAGAATGGAAGCTAAGGACACTTCCTATTATTCTTAATCGTTTAGCATCCACGTCGCTTTCGACTAGCAAGCTGACGCGTAAGAAGGTAGATAGGTAATGTGAGATGCTCACCCTAACACTAAAGATGTCCCCGCACACCCAGGCGCGCTCCTGAATAATGTCCTTGATAGAGACTCCGATGGAGGAGATCAGCTTGCACAGCTCGGCGATGCCGCCGGGCCGGTCGCTGACCGTGACCTTGAACTTGACCAGGCGCGACTCGGCAGCGAGGCCGCGCTCCAGGCAGCGGCCCAGGATGGTCGTGTCGATGTTACCCCCGGAGAGGATGCATACGACTCTGTTGCATAAAGTATACATAAGACAAGTAGCTACACACACACTTAGTTGATCGTACCAGAAGTAGATATACAGTTTAGTACCTTGTCTTAGCTATTGATATTCTTAAAACAAAGTTTTAAAGCACTTTACAGCAACAAAGTTACTTAATGTCCAGCTAGTTATTCTGTTCGAGTTCGACTGTAGGTACTATTTATTGGCTCTGCAGTGAATAAGCAAATTATAACTTGAGCATAACGAACAAAATCCTGCAACGAAAATTGGGGTATGAGCATTTAATATTCACCAAATAACTAAGGTAATAGATACCACAATTGTAATTATTATTGATAAATTAATATTATTTCCTTTGGAATTCAATAAATCCTAGAGAAAGGCGTAGAAAGAAGAGAGAAAAGAGACCAACATATATACGATGATGGCACTGAGATACGAATCAAGTGTGATGCTTCCTTGACTAAACGAAAGCAGTCTAGCTATATCGCTGCTTTAGATAAACGATGATATTGACTAATAAATGACGCACATACTCGTAGATGCGCACTTAGAACATAAAATTCCGCTAAGTTATAATTATTTTAATAAGTTGTTAATAGAATCATCGTTGATAATGTTAAGATAAATAATGCAATAATAATAATAATAATATTCCATTTGTTAGTTTAGTTTGCACCGCCTATCAATTTATTTCTGTTTCTTTGATACTTCTTTTCTTTGTAAGGTTGTCTGAAAGAGATCGCTACTTAGCGATAAGACCGCCTATTGACTCACTTAGTAATTTTTATTTGTATTTTACTTTTCATGCTGTATTTGTGTGTGGTGCTCAATAAAGAATATTTGTATTGTATTGTATTGTAATGCACTTTAAACCAACTACCAGCAGCCAACACATACTGTCGCGACTTGTTTTCGCTTGTTTCTAGATAGAAAGGGAGATCCAAGCGAGAAACAAGTCGCGGTGTGAGTCTCTATCGTTACAGACTAGATAGTCTCTATCGTTACAGATTAGATAGTCTCTATCGTCTCAGACTAGATAGTCTCTACCGTTACAGACTAGATAGTCTCTATCGTTACAGACTAGATAGTCTCTATCGTTACAGACTAGATAGTCTGTAACGATAGAGACTCACTGAGCGACAAGCGAGGAAATACAACTTGTGCTAGTAGAACTGGGCCCGTATTATGGTCGCCTTTATCGCGGTGGACAAAGCATCCTTCACTCTCGCACTGGTCAGAGACAGATGTTTTATCCACATGAATAAACACGACCATAATATGCCCGTAGTATAATATGTTGATAATATTATCCATAAGAAGTTTCCCTTGTTGTTGCGATAAAACGGTTATCAAAGGTTGGGATATATTCCAGAGCAATCTGCTTTTAATGAGTCCACGCAGTAGGTACGAGCACTCGTTGGCAGGAGTACGGCTTGTTTATCATTCTAATTAAAAATATTCATTTGATAGCGATATACGACTCCAAAGATCAATTCACAAGAGAGACTGTATGTAAGGCGGCATAATTATGTTCTGTCTACACGGAACATGGCGCACATACGGAAACAAGACTTTATCTACATACTCGTACAGTCGTACTTCTATCTATGTATATATCCACTTTACTCGGATATATATAAATAAAAACCGGATAAATGCGAATTCGACTTGCGCACCGAGAGGGATCATATGTTAATAACGCAAAACAATATTCATGTGTATAAACTAAAAGTTAACGGTTATCGTAAGTTTTCTTTTACTCGTGCTGTGAGTTAACGGAAAGTGCCTAGCCCTTTGTTCTCCGCCTACCTAAAACGGATTGTGCCTATGTGGCTACAAAGTCTAAGTCGTACATAGTATAAAACGCTAACTTCCTAATTAGCAATATGCGTTCATCTCTGTTGAACTAATCGGTAATAAGACTAAATGGCTGTCAAGCTATATCGCGTTATGACTAACACGCATTTGGACTACAGTGGGATTAAGAATGAAATGCATTTGGACTGCATCAGGATTGAGACTAAAACGCATTATGCCTAAAACTTATAATCCCTAAAACGAAGTACTTAGTAGTAAGGGCGTAGAAAGCTACTCCCTTATCTTTTATTTATCAAGTGAAAAGTCCTGACTCACTCACTGACTGACTCATCTAGCAATTTTATACGTTTAGTGTCATTATTGAGCGATCATGGTGGCTTGACCAAGATGGCTTGAGTGACAAACAGGCGATCAGACCTCTTACTTACTCTCCATTGGTAATATTCAAGCAAAAAGTTAGAAAAAATTTAAAAGTTATATGAAATGTAAAGCAACGTCAAATTAAAAACTATATCAACAATTTTGAGACAGAATAAGAATTGTATGCTTTTCAAATTCAAGTGCCAAACACGATATCGTTTTAACGCACCTGAATAGAGGCCCTGTATAAAGACAAAACAATCAACGATAACGAGTTTGTAATGAATTTCTTCATAATATCTTTGAAGTTTAGGCAAAACGCGACTTAGTCAAATGGCGGAGTAGGTACAGTAAGTACTACATAATAATGAAGTTTAGGCAAAACGCGACTTAGTCAAATGGCGGAGTAGGTACAGTACTACATAATAATGAAGTTTAGGCAAAACGCGACTTAGTCAAATGGCGGAGTAGGTACATTACCGAAATAGATATTATACTCAATAGATCAACAGCGAAATAGACGAATTAACCATATAGCCTAAATCCTACCAAAGAATGAAGTTTAGGCAAAACGCGACAAAGGTATGCGTTTTAGGCCGACGTAAAACAACGTGGGCTTGCAACCTGTCACTAATCTTAGCCTGATTTGTGCAAAATGTGGTTACAGAATTATCACCAAGATTTTTTCGAGTTGTTGGTAATTCTGTAGCTCTGCCTACACCACTCCGGGAATAAGGGCGTGTCGTTATGTATGTATGTAAATATAATTTGATTTATGTTCAAGTGTATAAAAGTAAAACATGCGGCATTAATGGCTGATTTTTTTGATTGCGTTGGCTCTTAGCTCCAAGGTACCGTAAACTTATTTATATTCGTAGGTTTAATAATTATTTTTAACTTGATACTTCCATGCGTTCCTTAGAAAACGGGGTTTAACAGATAGAGAGAGCCAGAGAGACAGGCAAATAGACGGACAATGAAGTGATCGTTTATATAAGGGTTCGTAATCAAGCACGAAATCTTAAAAAATAATGCGCCTATGTTTTAGGCAGGTTGAGGTTTCGCTATATCATTAATTTAGGCTAGTTATCAAAGCGTGGCTTCTGTGCGTGTACTGACTTCATGCCGGTGAGCTCGGGCACCAGGCCAGCCATGATGGCGGCGATGCCCACGGCCCCGCCCCCCTCCACCACGTACTTCTCCTGCTCCACCAGCAGCAGGATGGCACGTGCGATCCAGTCTTCTGGCACTGAGATCTAACAAATAAGAACAAAATTGTTTCTTTGTTTGTCATTAAACTTTGGGCTCTAATGCTCACGGATATATCTTGGATTAAGTAGAATAATATACAAAAGACAAAATTGCAAACCTAGTAATAGTAATCCCAACCCTAGATTTAGTGGTGATAGGACCCTGTGCAGGGTCCGACCGGATTGCTACCATCATCTTATCCATTAACCTACCACAAAACAACCGGTGATATTACTAGCATAAAGGCGTTCCATTTTAATCCTCAGGGTTGGCAACCCATACAAATGCCTATGGGTCTCAGATTCCATGCCTGAGTGCCCGTGTGCATCCTCCTTGCTTTTTTTTTAATTTAGCTTTATCATTACCATTCGGTCGACGAGCGACTTGGCGGTGTGGAAGGCGTTGTAGCCGACGGTGGGCACTGCCAGCCCGTCCGCCAGAGTGGACCGTATATCGACGTTCTCCGGCGCGCCCGCGTTCAGCGCCTCCGTCATGCTTGCGCACTTCTCGGACTCCACGCCCTGCCGGACAACAAATAAGCTTTAGATCAGCTCGATTGCCGCGCTGCTGAGCGCGACTAAACTCTGAATGTCAAAGCGTTCTTACAGCAGGTGCGTTCCGTAGAGCAGCAAGCGGCCAAAATATAGAAATCGCCTATTGCGAAGCGCTGCACCACATTATAAACCACCACAAACAAACTCAATAGGACACAAGAAGCCGGTTGTCACATTTAACTATTTGAAATTATTTTCCATGTTAATTAATTTACTAGTAACTCATTGAACTAACCAAGTTGGTGTAGCAAATTAACGTAGAGTTTTAACCTAAATGTAAATTAATAAATATTTAAACTAGCAAATCCGATTGTCCGTGTGGTTACCGGTTTAGAATAGTGCCACTCAATGTCTTCGCGTGGATGTCGTAAGGGAATAAACGCTTTTAGTATTATTAGGCGATGGGCTTGTAACCTGTCACCAATACACTGGTAAACATCTTAGCCTGCTTGTGCAAATTGTGGTAGCAGAATTATCAAAAAAAAAAACAGTGTTGTTGGTATTGCTCTAGCTCTGCCTACCCCACTCTGGGAATAAAGGCGTGATGTTATGTTTGTATGTATGTTTGTGCTAGCAAATATTTGTGTTTTGATTGGGAACTTATAAATTGATCATGGGATTTTGCCAACTTTCGCTAAATATCTATCCGCATTGCAGATCCCTGAACTTGTTATATTATACTTTAGGTTGACCTACACACCCACATAACAGCTTGGCACCGGATCGGAACCACCTCAACTCGAGCTGGTCCGTATTCTTTGTATGAAACTCCATACTGATGGGCACGTTACGGCATCGCATCGCCTTATATCCTCGTAAGGCCTACCATACTACAAACGGAGATGTTTGTGAGTGAGAATTTGAATCTAGAAGCAAGGAAATAAAATTCAATTTACTTTGCTCTTAAATGAAATTTTCACTTTTGAAACAAATTACTGAAATAAATTCAAATAATTTCATACAAATAGAGTTGAAAAGTGGTAAAGGAGTTTTTTGGTCTACTATAATTTAGTTGTAGCTGTAAAACTAACATTTGTCTTCATTAGAAGAATGATAAAGAAATACGATACCTACTAAAATTCATGTTATTATAGAATGGTGATAACCATTGACCGACCTTTGACATTTGTATTGTACGCTGCACGATATTTCAGAAGTCATAACAGCGAAGACACGTACCCGTCATTGTATTATCATTATCATAAATACTAGATAGTAATCATGCAAAAAGCATAACCACCTGCAATTTGCGTATTATTCCTTTTAATTTGAATGACTCCTTTGGGAGCACCAAAGGAGTTATACCTACGCAATTTGAACACTGGCACTGAATGAGCGAACTTGGGTGCCACTTTAAAATTACTTCGAAGTTAGTTGACTCTATCTCCGTCTCTAGATAGTCTTAGGCGGGCTTACACCAAAATTTTAACCTAGAGTTAATCTGAGTTAAAATTTAACTCTAAGTTAATGATGAAAACCCAGCGTGGTGCAAGTGGGCCTTATAGAGCTATTTTATTCTTGGATTCACAAGAGCTTTGAATAGAATAGAACACCCCAAACTTATGTCACCTTTGATTGTTTGAGTTTAAAATTAGTTCTAATTTTAAACTCAAGCAAGACTGTAAGACGTATTTATTTTCACTATACGGATGTAATTAATACGGATACAATTTTATCTACCCATTCAATTTATTCGTGGCAGCTCTTCGATGGTTAGTAAGATACTACAAGAATGGAACGAAGGAAACTAATATCACCTAACCAGGGCCTCTATTCAACTGCGTTATAACGATATCGTATTTGACGTGTTTCCGTATTGTCAATGTGTTCATAACTCTTATGTCATTTACAATAATGGCGTCTGTGACATAAACGATTCTAAAACCTGTCAAACACGATATCGTTATAACGCAGTTGAATAGAGGCCCTGTGATTGTGTGAGTGCCATTCCTTAAAACGTAGTTCGAATTCCAAACCTGTATTTACTTTACACACATTAATACTTTCACTCACCCATTCGAACTATTTGCGGCAGCTCTTTTGAAATTACATATTATTATAGTTCGGATGCCTCATCTTTTCTCTTGTAGTTAACTTACGTAAATAAGGACGTGCGGCTTGAGGTGCTTGATGGCGGTGGCCGTGCCGGCCAGCAGG
The DNA here is from genome assembly GCA_949316455.1 of Acleris holmiana. Lineage (NCBI taxonomy): Eukaryota > Metazoa > Arthropoda > Insecta > Lepidoptera > Tortricidae > Acleris > Acleris holmiana. The sequence goes on from OX438778.1 coordinate 12,756,894, forward strand.
CCGCCGCCGCCCACCGGCACCAGCACGGCGTCCACGTCCGGGACCTGCTCCACGATCTCCAGGCCCACGGTCCCCTGGCCCGCCATGATGTGGGGATGGTCGTACCTGCGCGACAAATAATTTCAGTTATCCACCTTTTTTTGATCCAGAGGTAATGCCTAAGCAAGTATGCATAGTCCAGCGGGGGCCAGGTCTACTTATGTCTGACGGACTAACGCCTCTAGGGCGTTTCGCCTATCGCTTTACAAACTGGGGCTGCGCAATTACGGCTGAGAGATCGAGATCGAGAGGCTATCGAGTGCCAAAACTAGTCTATGCCAAGCAGGTCAAGTTAGGCTGGTCGCTGGAGGTCGTTTACCTATGCTGCGTAAGAGAAAATCAGGCTTGAATCTGAATTCTTACTTTTTCTTCTCTTAAGGTGCATCAGTTTCAGGAGTCTAATTGTATCAATGGACCGACATAGCCAAGTCCCGTTACAGAATTATTATGTTCAAATTACCCATTAATATAAGTGAGATTCCTTTGCTTAGCCAATACCATGGCGTGATGCTTCGCCTCTCCCATATCGTGCCCGTGTATGACCACCTCCGCTCCGAACGAGCGGCATTTCTGAATCTTCATAATTGGGGCGACGTTTGGCATGACCACCGTCGCGGGGATCTTCAGGAGCTGCGCGTGGTAGGTGATGCCCTGGGAGTGGTTGCCCAGAGACGCAGAGATGACGCCACGTTGCCTGGCCTCAGGCGGAAGCAGGATCATTGCGTTGCGAGCCCCGCGCTCTTTAAAACTAAAAGAGGTAAATCTTTTAAGCGATATTTTATTCTAAGCGCTCGCTCAACCGGGGTATTCTACTGCTTGGCCAAGGGAAATAAGGTGGAATACGTCGGATTTTCGGAAATATTGGAAACCATTCAATTTAAAATTCCCTTTTACTGCCTTAATATTCAATTCCCAAGTATTACGTACAGCCTAGCTTTAAAATCTGTTCAGCAGACCACTACAGGTACCCTGAGAGCCAGTAAATTAGACAAACGGACAAGCAAAATTGGATTACAAAACACCACAATCACGTTTCCCCCTTCTACACATTTATTATAATGTAAAGATGAAAATGATATTGAGTATCGCACCTTCCAGTGTGCTGAAGAAAATCGTTTTTAAGGTATATTTCCATGCCATATTTGGAGGACGTGTGAGATTTCTGAAACAAAATTATTTGTTTAGATTGTCATCTGTCTAACATAAAGACAGAACACTTATAAAAGCGGGCCAAGTGCGAGTGGGACTCGCGCCAAAAGTTTTCGTACAATTATCTATAAAAAAGGCAATAAAATCAAGTCTGTTGTATGGGACCTCCCTTAAATATTTGTTTTATTTTAATATTATTATTTATTTTGAAAGTGAGTATATTTTATAACTTAATATTATTTAAATATTAAGCTTCTATCTGTTGCCGTTATCAATATCGACAAAAACGAGCAAAAAAATCACGCAGGGTGTATGGAAGCCCCTTAAATATTTATTTTATTATGTTTCTTAGTGTTCGTTGTTATAGTGGCAACAGAAATACATCATCTGTGAAAATGTCAACTGACTAACTATCACGGTTCATGAGATTCAGCCTGGTGACAGACGGACATACAGACGGACAGACGGACGGTCACCGGAGTCTTCGTAATAGGGTCCCGTTTTACCCTTTGGGTACGGAACCCTAAAAAACCATGTTTGCTTCGGCCTTACGACAGAAATAATCGATGCTACGCCACTGAACCCATTCGAGATATAAGTAAAATAATGTAGTATCTTGTAAGATAAAGTTGTAAGGTTAATAGTAACGATGTCATTACTCGATCAGTTTTAGTACCCATGGAAAATTAAATAATAGGGATAAATACGAACTTATCCTGCTAAATGAAATATTCATTTACTTCAGAAATAACTATGTTGAAGCCAATATCATTCAATTATTAAAAAATATAATAATCTTAACTACGTAATAATCTAAAATAAAATAATATAATTAAATAACTAATCTAAATATATGATGTTGCTTTATTCTTTACTTCCACTATCTTTCCAAATAAGTCTTGTTTTGTAGGCAATACATAAATTTTAACTAAGTACAGCAGAATAAGATGTTAAAACAATTTTAAATAAGGAATATAAACCTTAATACTCATTACGTATATTTTGTAAAATTTGGATTAGTTAATGATCGTCTATCCGTTTATTTTTTTCCTATTTATCCCTCAAACGTTTGAGACAAAGAACTTCTTTGTTGGAAATTTTGGTCAAAAGTTTAAAAACGTAAGTAAAGTAGTAACCTGAGAAATATTTTATTAGAATCAGAAAAAGAAAACTAAATATTTTATAGTAAAATTAAGTATGCACCCTATCCGATATTGCTATAATTTAAAATGTTGACCCTCTATTTCAAATCATACTTTCGGAACATAAATGTTCGATTTGTTTTTAGGAGTTATAGTGCACATTATTTTTCAGGAGTTTTGATGAGTCCTCAAGAACTCCATCATCAGAATTTTATTTTGAGAGGAATGTGAGCAATCTGAAAGTATAAGCAAACCAATGAAATGAAAAAAAATCGTATCGGTTCATATATACGTAAACGTCAGAGTTCCGAGGTATGAAACAAATACAATCAAACTGAGAACCTCCTCCTTTTTTCCTGAATTCGGTTGAAAATATTCATTGTTCACGTTAAGAAACTTACCACGCATGGCGTTTTTACAATCCCACTCTGTATCCTATAAGCTGCCGCGGAGACGTCTTCGAACGAGATCTTCTGCGGGTTGGCTTTGTCACACATAGGGTCGAACTCCACCTGCGTGAACACCATTATTACATCAGGCATCTACACAAACTTTCCAATCCTTTTTTCTCTCGAGTCATCACTCAATTGCGAGAGCGACGCGGCAATACAATTTCGAACTTCAATTTCCGGAGTGTGTAGGGCGACTGATCATATTTCGACCCTCGCTCAGCGATCACGCGAGCAATAATGATTAAGCGGTGAGAATTCTCGATATGAGATATCTTAAGCAGCGCTAATGAGAGGGTTAAAGGTGATCCTATACAGACACTCATAAAAGACAAAGCACGGAATTTTCTGCGCTCTTTGTCTTGCGTTAAAAAGGCTTTTGGACCCACTTGAACACCGGCTCTGTAGCTCTGTACATTTGCCGAGCATTTTCTGCTCTCCATTTGAACAAATTAAAAAAGATTAGTTTGTTGTTTACTCTTAAATGCACGACATAACAGAGCAATCGCTTCCCAAATATTGAAATCCTCAGCTCAGAAATATAGGTCATTGTGCGGAGGCAAAAGAACGGATATGTATAATTTTGTTAAAAGGTTGTTATTTATTTGGGGATGTGAAACCCTCACTAGCATGAGTGAGCACTACACTTCGGCACTTGCATATTGTAACACTCACTGGGCAGGGAGGACAGTCACACTCGCTGCCCGCTTCACCGTCGTCGACGTCAGTGTACATGTACCGCTCCATTTCAAATCGCCGTATTTCATCAAATATACTTAATAACCGTGGTCGACTGCTTATGTATAGTAATTTTACACAAATGACGTGATAACAATGTTAATTTTGTTTAACTTGCGTATCGCGCCATTCAATCGATAAGAAGTTATATTTATACTATTAAACGTAGTTTCTTTGTAGCCGCGGACTTATTTCAAATACGTTTTTCTTTGTAAAGACAGAATATAGAGGACCAACATTTATCCAAATATTGAATCCGGTCAGACCAATCTACTTGGGGCTTATTTCAGCGACATTTTTTTTATAGCTGCCCTGGGCCAGGGCCTGGCCACGTCTTGGTGCGGCGTTTGCAGTGGTGATTAGCGGCGGTAAGAAATGCATAAAAACCCCTTATCACTGCCGCGCCGCCTCGGTGCTTCGTCGCCTCGTGGCGCGCCTCGCTGTGCATTTATTTGCTACCGCTCGACCCTCGCCGCTGCCGCTACCGCCTTCGCGCCTTATCGTGGCTAATTCATGAGTAAAGCACGGTGCCCGATCCGGTACCGAGAAAGTAAACTTCGGTAAGTTTGTGTGGTGACGTTATAAAAGTCTGAGTACTAGAGTACTAGAATAGGTAATAAGGATCGAAAAAAAAAACAACCATTGATAACAAAGGAACAAGGGTTTGTTTGAATGAGGCTGTACCTCACCATGGAAGTGTGGAGTACGTTTAATTCACCGCCAGTCAGGTAATATGTTTTCAAACACAACATACTGAGTACAAACAGGAAGATTTTTGGGAGCTTCAATTTGCATCTCTTACAAGGAAATAAACTTCAATTCTTTTTTCTGCATTATTCCACTTTTACTTTATAAATAAAAAAAACTTTATTCCTATCACAACATAATTTAAATTATCTTGATTATGTACAATCGCCCACACAGCTGAGTGACCAATGAAGATAAACAGAGAGAAACTGTCTTGGTCGTGCACATGAGATTCTTATGTAAAATCTATATTCATCTCTTTCTACATTTTCTCACTTCCGTATTTAATGGGCAGTTAATTGTGTGGCTGTTTGTACAATCTATTGCATGTAAATTTTGAATTTTAAACAGAGTTCACCGATACTGACATCGAGATATCATTTTGCAACACTGTTGTTATCTTGTAATATAAAATTGAATGATATTATAATTATAATAGATATTATAAAATACTATTCTGGCATTAAAATTAATTATTTTGAATAATACTCGGCGAATTTACATGCTTACGAGAATATTGACTCAATTTGTCATATTTAGTTTTTTTTATTATTATTATTTTAGTACAAAAAATATAACTAATACCAAAGTTTCGCCAAACTGCAGGAAAGTTTGTTGGCGAACCCACAGAATTGATAATATCTAAGCTTGAACACTTACTATTAAGTTGGTACAGTGTAGGTAGTTAATGCTAACTAATACTTACATTACAGCTTACAAAAGGGAGAAGCTTAAAAGAAAGAAACCGAGTATACTGTTTTACCAGTTGCCCTAACTAATCTCTTCACGGAACTGGTCTATTAGCCAGGACTTTAATTTATTTTTAAAAGCTTGTTTACTTTTGCACTCATCCCCAATCATCATCCTCATCACTACATAGTATAAAACAAAGTCGCTTTCTCTATCCCTATGTCCCTTTGTATGCTTAAATCTTTAAAACTGCGCAACGGATTTTGATGCGGTTTTTTAATAGATAGAGTGATTCAAGAGGAAGGTTTATATGTATAATACTTTAACCCGGAGCGAAGCGAGGGCGGGTCGCTAGTCAGTAATAAATTGTGAAGAAATTATCTTGCTGATTGCGATTAAACTGTATTTCATGCTGATAGTTTTACCTCTTTTATTTTATATTATTTATTTATTTATTTATACCAGTTAATATCTAAACACCTGCTAAATTAGAGCACCCTTTAGGCAAACTTTCTTCATCGGCACTAAAAGTGCGTCGCTGATGTGATGACGACCCTGTACGGCTAGCACAAGTGGTATTTTCTCGCTTGTCGCTCAGTGCGTCTCTATCGTTACAGACTTAGATAGAAAGGAAGATCCGAGCGACAAAAAAGTCGCGGACAACTTGTGCTATAAAATATATAGCACTTCTGGCAGCCTACTACCTAGTTCTCGGTATAAGTACCTAAGTACGCAATCGGAATCGCTCATATAACCAGATGTACAACGGCATCTTCGGTCCGAAGAAGTTAATCTCGGATAAGGATTGGATGCAGTGCGTTACCGCTTGTTTAACCTTGTGAGTCCTGGTGTGCCATAGGAGGTACAGTCACCAGCAATAATATATTATTCAACATTGGGCTCAAAAATATCTGACACGTCTTTATTACTGGCGGCATAAGAGCGTGGCAGATATTTTTAAGCGCGATGTTGTATAATATAGTAACTACTACTAATACTGCTACTTAGCGATAAGACCGCCTATTGACTCACTTAGTAACTTTTTATTTGTATTTTACTTTTCATGCTGTATTTGTATGTGGTGTTTAATAAAGAATATTTGTATTGTATTGTATAGTATTGCTGGTGACTGTACATAATCAACACAATTCAGTTTAAACTATAATTATAAGGGACATAAGGGTCATTTTTATTTGATTCAAATTTGATAATGGTATTTAAGAGCAAAGGTAACTCGACTTTATTCCCTTGCTGGTAGAATCAAATTCCCACTTACAAAAAATCTCCCTGTTTGTAGAATGGTGGGCCTCACAAGGTTATGCGTTTATAAAAAGGTAATTAATGATTTATCTAACACTAGTGCGTCCCCACCACTTCGTAACGCGTCGAATTAGTTTCCCTTTACTCCCCCTACTTTAACCCTTTAAAGGATTAATTCCCAAAAATTCCTTCTTAGTGCACCTCTAGGATATTCAAGAAAGGTTCCCTATGCGTTGATCGATCAGTCAGCCAGTCAGTTTCTTCTTTTATACGAGGATAATAAAGAGATAACATGCTCAGTTCGAAAGAATCTGTATAAATCAAATTACAACCTACATCGTCATTAGTCATGCATGACCCATGAGGTAACGCATCGGGTGTTATTTCCTTAAACGACTGTATTTTCAATTCGTCAACTACACTCGCGAGCAAAAAAATCGACTCAAGCTGCACGTTTTGGTTCTCCGCCCAGGAAACAGTTGCCTACGGCGGAGGTTCCGTCATGGTGTGGGTGGGCATTTCCATCGAAGGGCGTACAGAGCTCGTTTTCGTATCTGGTGCGGGCCGTGGCGGTGGTTTGACCGCTGCCAGGTACATCACTGACATCCTTGAGGAGCATATTGTTCCTTACGCCGGTTTTTATGACGAGGGATTCGTCCTGATGCAGGATAGTGCCCCTTGTCATACCACAAGGATCACTCGAGCCTACCTTGCCGAGGTCGGCATTCCCACCATGAACTGGCTAGCCGTCAGCCCGGACCTGAATCCCATTGAACATCACTGGGACTACCTGAAAAGACCAATTCGGAAGAGGGATCCAGCTCCTTCAAATGTTACGGAGCTGAAGACGGCTCTGCAGGAGGTGTGGGATGCCATCCCCCAGGAGCTTGTCAAAAAGCTGATAAGATCCATGAAAAACCGCCTGAATACGGTGATAAGGGCCAGGGGTGGAAATACGAAGTATTAATTAATAAATAACACCTTATTTTCCTTAAAATGCTATTTATTTTACGATTTCCCTTTTATTTTCTTTTTGTTTTTTTTTTATGCATCTGCAAAATCTGGCTCCTGTCACTGTGGAAAATGGCATGACTGTTTTTTTTATCGTTACATTATCAGCTTTCATTTGATACCATTTCTTTTAAGATATTCTGAATAGGTCAAGAGATACTGGGCGGAGAACCCAAACGTGCAGCTTGAGTCGATTTTTTTTGCTCGCGAGTAATTTATAACCGGCAAACTAAAATAGACTTAGGACGTCGAAACCTAAAAAGACACACACTAAAATATTCGCATTTTAATCTACTAGATATAACTGTTTTGTTGATATTACGATTTTTAAAAACTATTTTCATGCAAATGGGTAAGTTAAGCAGCGGATGAAACCCTAGGGCCCACCCTAAATCACCATAAATCTGGCTAAATCTTGCTGGGGCAACTGTAGGTTTACCTTTAAAAATAATAGCAGATTGTTCGTCAAGGGACTAAAGTAACCCATTATGACTTTATGACATGAGATATTTATCCACCGGAGTAAAAAGCGAAGGAAGAACTTCGAGTATCATTATCGCTGTTTAGTCTCGAGTTAACACTCGCTTTTCACATCGATTGCGAGAAAAATAAATCTTAAATTATAATGTCGTTATTACAAACACATAAGCAACCGTTTAAAAATTGTTTAGTAAATGTCAATTCATAATAAACTATCACTTAACATGTCTAAGGTGTGTCTAAGATTTTTGTAATAACAGCAAAATAGTTTTAACATAGACACCTTGAAAGAAAATACAATTGAATAGCGCTATCATTTTTACTGTCAACCCGTCAGTGTTATGCAGAACGAGACAGCTATAAGGTTGTTTTTGGGGTAAGAACATTACAAATAGTCCATAGACAACATTTCCATACCGAAGACGGGCGGTGGAGGTTGTATACCCAGCCCCAGCCTGCCCTGCCCTGCACCGGCTCCACCGCGCACGCCGACGTCAAGGGCAACATCATCAAATGGCAACATGTATTTAGCTGTTTGTGGTTTTCCAAGGCTTTTTATAAGGATATTAAAATAAAAAGTTTTTTTTTCCCAAGGGATTAAAATGTCACTTTAGTCCCTAGGGATTAAATGCATCACTTTAATCCGCCTACACATGGCTATTATGAGTCATTTTAGAGCGAGGCAAGTGAAAAATATGTATTTGTGTAAGTATAGTAGAATTTTTATACTTAGTAAATAATCTTTTAAGTACTAGTTCCACGGCTAGTACTTTTCAAACATTTACATCGATTCTGTATTTTTATATAAGCTACTTTTACGCTCCTATTATGTAACATGTTTGACTTGACGACTGTGAGTTAAACTAACAAAACAGTCAAGTAGATTATAGGTCAACAACAATATCTCAAAAATGTAAAACCATAATTCAGAAAATTAAGCAGTAAAGGTTACCTAAATAAGCATGTAAAATTTGAGCTTTGTATATTAAAATTAGAAATTTAAAACCCCAATAATCTGTAAAAAAACCTCTAAAAAGTAAAAAATAATAAATAGTGGCCCTAAGGGCTGTTTGTTTGATAAGTAGATAGTTAACTGAACACTGACACTAACTAAACTGACACGTTGGGGACCGCTAAGTAGCTGGGGTATTTGTATTTTATTTTATTTCATTTACTTAGTGGTTCCCGCCGTGTCAGTTTATTTAGTGTTCAGTTATAGATAGCTAACTGAACACTAAACGGGGATTTGGAACTAACAACTTTGTTAGTTCCAAATGGTTCGTGAAAAATTTAAAATATACTTGGCCGCGCCGCCGCACTGCCGCGGTATGCATAGATACCATTTTAACATTTGGCCAATAGGTTAGAATTTGAAGCACCGACTCATCTTTCGTTTTGACGTTGGATGTTGTCAAATTGACATTGACACTATACATACATTTTCATTCGCTTAATATTGTTGTGTATTTGCATTCTAATTTTTATCGCGTCTCTTTGAAGTTATCTAACAAAAGTATTAAAATATTGTGAATTATTCGAAATGCCATACGCAAACCAGCCATCGGTTCATATTACCGAACTAACAGATGATAATGTGAAGTTTGTAGTGGAGGACACGGAGCTTAGCGTCGCAAACAGCATGCGGCGTGTGTTTATCGCTGAGACGCCGACGATGGCCATCGATTGGGTGCAGTTAGAAGCCAACTCCACTGTCCTCAGCGATGAGTTCCTTGCACATCGAGTGGGTCTCATCCCGCTCATATCTGACGAGGTTGTGGACAAGATCCGGTACTCGAGAGATTGCATGTGCGCCGATTTCTGTTCGGAGTGTAGTGTGGAGTTCACGCTAGATGTTAAGTGCACAGATGACCAGACACGACACGTGACAACGGCTGATTTTAAGTCTAGCGACCCGCGCGTCGTTCCCGTCACTTCCCGCCATCGTGACGAGGACCAAGCAGACTATGGCGAGGCTGACGAAATATTGATAATTAAACTGCGAAAAGGCCAGGAGTTGAAATTGCGAGCTTACGCTAAAAAAGGCTTTGGGAAGGAGCATGCTAAGTGGAATCCAACTGCCGGTGTCTGTTTTGAATACGACCCAGATAACATTATGAGGCACACACTGTTTCCCAAGCCAGATGAGTGGCCAAAGAGCGAGCACACAGAGCTAGACGAGGACCAGTACGAGGCAGAGTTCAACTGGGAAGCTAAACCTAACAAATTCTTCTACAATGTAGAGTCATCGGGAGCCCTTAAACCTGAGAATATAGTTCTGATGGGAATTGTGGTGTTAAAAAATAAATTACTAAATCTTCAAATGCAATTAGCGCAGGAAGCCCAAAATGATGCATTAGCTATCAATTAATTTTAATTAAGGAAGTAATAAATGAAATAAAACCATGTGTCCTTTTATTTTTAATAAAGCATTTTAAATTGAATGCTCAAGTTTTTTGATACTCTTATTTCTGTGAAATAAAAAAACAAGCACAGTTGGCCTGATTACCAACTACTAAAGAAAAAGGTAAAGTTCAAATTGTAATCATTGACTAATCATATTGAAAAATTACACATATTGTGACAGAAATTAACAAGTATTACTTTAACAAAACTAGAACTGAATTGGCCAGATAGAACAATATGACATAAAAATATTTAATGAAATGTTCACGACTTAATGGTATTTTCTATAGAAAAACAATACATATAACCCTGGGCATTATATACCAATACAATACTCACATCTTTGGCAGAAGGTGGAGCAGCATTTGTTGTAGTTATTAAATATTTTTTCATCCTGTCTTGTTTTATAACACTTTCTCAGTTTGAATGATGAAACTGCTCTGTAGCGTTAACATTTATGCAACAAAGAATTTTATAACCACTGTTTACTGCATGCCACAATAACTGGCATAAAGTTGCTGATAAAGCTGTGCATTCACTGTAATGAGCATCTAGTGAATGACTAAAACTGCCAGAATGTGCAATGTTTTTTACAACTGAGCGAGTGCACATGCATTTTATAATTGGTTGTGAATGTCTACAGGTGTGTGTGTCATTTATGGAAATCTTCTCTAATTAACAAAAAATGTTTCTGATAGTAAAATATTAAACAATCTTTTGACGCTGGCTGATTTTTTTTCTTTAGAAAATACCGTTTTAGAAGATGCGCAATAAAATTTCGTAGTTTTTACTTCGTATTTTTTTGTGCTTTGAAAAATTGTTACTGCAAGTTGCTTAGCCCTCCGCTTTGGTCCTTGCGCGGGTGCGAGTCGTTTGCTCCGTCCGCTTCACCCCCGGGTACTCGCTCTGCGCATCGTCCGAACGCAACGCGGTCGGCACTGGCGCCAATTCCTTCTTGTCTTGGCTTATCCTTATACTTACACTGAAATTGTACAAAGCAGGTGCAAGTGGTCACGTTTGAATACTGGCGCAAATACTTGTGCAAGCTACTGCGCATCCTCTGCAACGGGCTTAAGGCACCTAGGAAATTCTGCGGGTCTACTTTGAAATCCGTAATTCGAACTTCGGATAGCCCCGTCACTTTTTTGCAAATTAGTTACGCATCGAGAGCTAAAGGGATAGCAATAGACGAAGTACGAATAACGGATTTCAAAGGAGGGCCGTTGGTTTGGGTTGCCTATTGCGACGTTCCGTTTCACTGGTCGAAATGCATGATCAAGTTACAAAACGGAACTAGGTTAAAAAACATTAACCTTTTTTAAGGATAAGGAGGGTGCGTTATACCTACAACTGCTTGCCAGCTTGCCGGCAAAATGCTTGCTGGTAAAATCTACGTGTATTCTAAATATTTGTATGTATGTGAGTATGTAACGAATAAAATCAAAAATTACTAGGCCGATTTCAAAATTCCTTCTCCATTTGAATGCTACATTATTCCAGTTTATCATAGGCTATGTTTTATTTTTCTACGCGGACAGCTAGTAACATAAGAAATGACTGTCATATTAGTTGTCTGTAGGCATCTTGTTGGTTTAGTTTGACGACACGCTAGCCTAGTTGGGAGTGACCCTGCCTTCGAAGCTAGGGGTCCTGGGTTCAAATCCCGGTAAGGGCAGATATTTGTGTGATGAGCACGAGTATTTGTTCCTGAGTCTTGGATGTTTTCTATGTATTTAAGTATATATTTCTCTATATAAGTAAGTTTATCGTTGTCTAGTACCCATAGCACAAGCCTAGAGCTTAGTTTGGGACTAGGTCAATTTGTGTGACATTGTCCCGTGATATTATTATTATTATATATTATTAAATTCAAATTAAATTTGGTTTATAAGTTGTTAAGTGCATACGAAGAAAAGCAATCACTCGATTGCATTTCGGCGTTTTGATATAGACAATAGTCAATATTTTTTATTATTCATCATAACATTTATTTACAGCGAACGGAAAGAATGTGCTTTTTATTCGTCTCTGCCATCGCTCAGTACTTAATTTATTTATTAAAGTTACCTACTTTAAAAATCTAGCTTAATCACCACTTTCGTGATCATTGTGATCAACCTGCAAATACATTAGTTTAAGATCTGTCTTACTCACTTAGCCTAGTAGGTATGTTTAAAATTAGCGAGAGTAGGTACTCCCTCGTCCTTTTGCAGACTTCTGCTGGCCAAACGAAAAAGTATTAAATTTGTAGTAAAAAAAAACGATATAGCAATTTGCTCAAAGTATCCAAATTTAAGCTAAAACAAACGATCCTTTTACGAGTTAGCGATTCATAAGGTTCCAACACAGTCAGACAGCAAAGTGCCAGCAATACCTTAGGCTCCGCTACAGTACAAACAGCAACACTTTTAACTGTTCATCTGTGGACCTTATTACAAAATGCATAAGGTCTACAAAATCTTATAGGTACCTACTATAGATATGAAACCCTAAGTATTAGCTCAGAAAACTTCAAGGCATTTTTATGGTAGCTTAATACCTCATTGGTTTAAAAACCCAAAAGACTAGGAAGTTATTGTTTCCTTTTAAACAAAGATTGTAATCAAAATAAAATATAGTATTCTCTTTGGTTAATTTATGCACGTCATTTGGCTTTAGGTGCTCCCAAGACAGTACAAAATTTTAGTGAAATAATCAAATTACTTGGTGTATTTTAATAATGTCTGCTCAAGCAATTGAAGCTATTTCTGCATCTTTGGCAGATAATGTTCAATCTCGTCTCGCTGAGGTAATTTAATATCAACAATAATATTCGTATTAAAATGCTAGTACAATAACATTTTATAATACATCTATGTTTATGACTTATGACTGAACTTAAATGAATAAAATAATTCTGTGTACAAATTCAATGTAGGGATGCCAGCCGAAAGAAAGCATTAGCAAGATACGGCTATCACTGCAAGATATTCAAGATGCTAACATTAATATCAAACAGGATCTGATCAAAACTCCCGTGGTTGTAAGTCTGATTGCATTACGTGACTGAGAAAAAGAAACAGGGTATTTAGTAGCTATTTATATTGGAGACTCATATAGGCTTCTTTCTTAGGCCGTTTTGGTTGACGGAAGGTACCTATATTATTTTCCTTCTAAACTCCTATCCCTTGCGGCAGTACTATACAATTATAGTCGCGTGCAAGTGCTAGTAGGTATTTATAAATTGGCCTTGTTTGATGCATAGCGTTTACAGCTCTATTTTAAAGTATTATTTAGTCGCTTCAAACCTACTTCATGCTTTAGTAGCCTAGCCCTATGCAGTTTCTACTTTCCTTTCAGACAGCAAAACACATTGGCAAAAAGTTTTGTAATGTAATCCTGAAGTGCGAAAACTTGCAGAACACTGGCAGGTGAGGCTAAAACATCCGTAAAAAAATATATCTACGTGTCGTCACCCATAGATCAATCCATGATCGATCATCGATCGCCTGTCGATCAATGGTTAAGTACTTATTGATCAATTTAGGTATTGGTTTAAATGGGAATTCGTCAATTTGGGAATTGGACAATGTGGGAATTGGACAATGTGGGAATTTGATGACGGCAGTCAAAAATGCAATCAGCCGAAGTAGCAAACTAATAGTTTGATCGATGTTTGTCTACGACTAATCATTGTAGAACTATGGCGTTGAAAGACGATCGACATGGATTGGATGATCGATCGCTCTTCGCTTGGTGTGGTCTACAGCGTAACGATTCGACCGCACTGAGTGCTACTACAATGCAATGGATTGGCTAATTATCTGTGCGAGGTAGAATACGATATAATTATGCGCCGGCATACTCGTAACAGTGCTGCGTTAGGGTGATGCACGGAATTATTCCGAGGGGTGATGAAACCGTAATGGAAAAAGACCAATGATGGACACTTGACTCTTATTTTAAAGAATATAAGGGTTATTCCTATGTTCTGCGACAATCAATTCAATACCGTTATAATATCGCACTGCTAGATCAAAACAGTATCAACTCAAAAAACTGTTAGATTTGTTTCAAGTCCTAACACATTGGTATTAAAGTTGATTTAGAAATACAGTTTTATTTTGAGTTGATGCTGTTTTGATCTAGCAGTGCGATATTTGAATGAGGAAGTAAGTGAGCATTATTGTTGCCTGTCAGCTAAAAGTGTCCAACACTGGTGCGCTCGCCCTACGCGCACTTTCTAGCTGACTCCTGACCGGTAAGAGCGTAAGGGTCAATAAATACGGCGGAAAAAAGTTTTATGTGCAGGCAGTAACTACAATATTCCTAACTTCAGTCCCTTTTTTGCCAACCTTATGGGTACGTGTCTACGATCTTCTAGCCGAGCCACACATAGACACGTACCTAGTCCTTACAACTAAACTCGACTAGTGAACTTACTAGTTGGGGAGGTAGTCGACAATGCATTCCATAAGATATTTCAAACGAGTTGTTAGCTATTATAATAATATCTGTGTAACATTGGTTCCCTCTATGGTTCACTTACTGGCCTTAAAAAAATAGTAGATAAAATTAAAATTATTTTAGTTTACTTCATACATTATGTTTTGTTTACCTACGCTATGTATATAAATGTATTCTATTCTATTCTATTTCTATTTAAGTTTTAAAGCTCGAGGCGTCTGCAACATCATAGCACGGATGACGCCGGCAGAGAGGAGTAAGGGCTGCGTGGTGGCCGGCTCACGGAACTTCATTAGCGCCATGACGCATTTCGGCTTTAAAAACTCTGTGCCCGTCAACGTCGTGGTCCCCAAGGACTGTGCGCTCGCAGACCGGCAACGCTACAAGGAGGACTTTGCTATTATTAAAATGCATGGCAAAGACGCAAATGACGCGACCCTGCACGCACTGAGTTATAGCAAAGAAATTGGATCGATTTACGTACATGGGTAATTTTTGGCACTTCATAAGATTATAATAATCTTGTTTTACGTAAAGTTCATCCATGTTGAAATGACGTACCTACTCCTTCCACTGAAACTTACATAAGCCGTTTGAGTTTCAGTTTTCGGTGGAGGAGCGCGTTATTTTTACCTAATTTTAACTTAGACATGCTGTTACGAATTCTAAGAGGGTTTTTCTGGCGCACTCATAAATTGTGTTATAACTAGATACAAAAGTGAACCTTCTACAATCTGTAACCAAGGACGCGTTTTCCGTCGTAACGGCTTTCACGTTATGCACAGCCATTGCATCAGATATTTAATTATATATTTACCTGCTTCCTCGTACCTACCTAGTTAGTTTAAAGTTTCGTAATCGTTTCCTACCGAATAAGCAAGGTTATTTTAAACAACTTAACCACTGGCTTTTAAACCGCCTTGAATTAATTACATTTCACTATAGTATATAGTGAAATAAAAGAGACATAGAGAGAAGAGTTCTTACAGGCATTTTCGATCTTATCATCATAATTATTAACCGTAGGTTAACCTACCTGAGTGTTAAGTATAGATCTCGTCGCTCACTTCGTTTCTAATCTTACCCGATAATCATTACCTACTGTACTCACGCGCTCGTAGCCATATGCGGGTTTAGGTACCTACTTACAACCTTAATAAAACTATATATTATTATCTTATCAAACTCTGGTGACGGTTGAGAAACCCCGAGCACAAATTATATTATTATAGGTGCGGACGTACGGACGAATCAAGTACCTAACCCCCCGGGAAATCCTGAAAAGAAGTGAGCGACGAAGTTTTCTACAAGTACACGGAGATTTATTAAGCCCCCGCCACTGGTCAATAATCCTTCAACGAGAACAAGGGCAAATATTTGAAACAAAACATTACCACTGTGAACGTATACAAATAAAAAATCCAAATAATGTATAGGTTTATTGAACATAGGTCTTACATATTATGTGGATCATACAGACTCTTAAAAACAAAAGTTGTCTCTCCTGTGGTCAATAGTTAAATAGCTTGTGTGCATATAAGTTATGTTTTTGTATGATAGGTCTAAAGCAGTCCTGGCGGCGTTTTTGCGGGAATGGGCTTAGCCACAAAATTAAGTCTTAAAAACGTTAACTTTGGAAAGACGGTAACCTAGATCTGTGTATGACCCATGTACCTCTACATCTCTCCCTAAGCCTTACGAATATCTTACATGTTTATCACGCATCATCAATATCATCATACTCTCGAACGAAATAAGAGTAGTAAGCCTTTCCTGTATGGCGTTCTATTCCGTGGTGAATAACAGAGAGGACCGGCTGGATTTGCTCGCCGGCTACGGCACGTTGGGGCTGGAGCTACTAACCCAGGTGGACAAGGTGGATGCCGTCCTGGTCCCCGTCGGCAGCGGTGGGCTGGTCGCCAGCATCGTACTCGGCGTCAAGAGTCTCAAGCCCTCCTGCCTTGTCTATGTACGGTGACCAATTCTATTTTGTGGCCCTTCATTTTGCCTTAATTTATATAAATGTCATCTTAACAAGTGTACATTTTTCTTCTACAAATAAAGTCCGTACAACCACCGGCGATCCCATCTAGGACCGTCAATCGGCTGTCCATTAACTTTTTCCAACGGTTTACTAAATAAGTATTATAACAGGGAGTGGAGAGTGAGGCAGCCCCAACCATGACCAGGGCGCTGCAGGAGAAGAAGCCCACGCTGATCCAGACGCAGCCTACCGTCGCTGACAGCCTCTCGGCGATGGTGGCCAGCACCAACGCCCTCAACATTCTCAAGAGATACTTGGACAGGATGGTGAGGGAAACGGATTTTGATTTGGAAGACTTTAGTGTTAAGTATAAATGAGCCGACATTAAGTGATTGGCAAGTTTGAAATACTGTTTTTGTATTTTTCTTGAATCGGAAATCTCTTCAATTCCCTATTTGCTGGTAATGCTACACCCCATTTCTTGGACTTCGTATAAGTCGCGCATAGTCAACTTCAGAAGTAAATACTTTTGGATTTTATCGCATTAAAATATTCGACAATACTACAATATTGTTTGAATTACTCACGTGGCTGTAAAGCGACAAGGTACAAAAGAGTGAATCTACTTTTGATGTTGACTGTCTAACGATTTAGTTACTCTACTTTATCTTCTTTCGGTCTCAAAAAATATTTTAAATCAATTATTTAATAAGTATTCGATTAATGAGATGCACTAGGGGACAAGACAAGTGTACACCTTTACAGCTTTACGATGCCTTGGAGGGAGGCAGTCTTAGTGGGTGCCTTGGCTCTCGGTTACTATTATCTATAATGGCTAATTCGGGCCGGAGTTTTACTTATTTTTTTAAAGAAATCTTAAAGTATTGTACATAATATAAAGCTACTTTGAGAAGCCTTGTTAATAATCGTATGTAGTGAGTCGCTTCCCGGCTGTATCCAGGCTCCAGTCATCACACATCCTGTCGCATGTAGGAAGACACATAGTGACATTTATGCACATTTTTAGATGGTTTGCTCTTAGTTGCGTTTAGCAGTTTGTTTAATATATATCTATTGGTAACTGGTTTAATATGTAAGGTAACATAAATTTTGACACTTGCAACTTGGTAGTTACTTTTACTCAGCCGTAATTCAAAATCAAATGATTTATAAAGTATATTGGCTACGCCGGCCTGAGTAATCTGTTTTACATGGGAGTATACTATGGCCGTGTTTATGTGCGGGGCTAAACGTGGATAAAACAACCGTCACTTTCTGACAAGTATAGTGCGAGAGTGACAGATGCTTTTTTCACCGCGATAAACGCGACCATAATACGGGCTCATATGTATGATTTAATAGATAACTGTCGATGAGGATATGATCACCCGCGCTATGCTGTGCCTGCTGGAGCAGGAGAAGATGGTGGTGGAGGGTGGCGCGGCGTGCCCCGTGGCCGCGCTCATGGCCAACAAGGTTCCGGAGCTGAGAGGAAAGAAGTAAGGGCCATCTCCACAGGCTATATGACTAAACTATCCAGTGGATAAACCATCCGTCACTCTCGCACTTAAACACTGGGCAGAAAGTGACAGAAGTTTTATCGACGTTTATCAACATCGATAAACACGACGACAATAGGCCCGCAGGGGGCTAATTATGACCGTGTTGATCGCGTGACTAAATGTGGATGAAAAGTCCGTCACTTTCTGACAAGTAAAGTGCGAGAGTGATGGATGCCTTATCCAAAGCGATAATTACGACCATAATAAGTCACCGCGGTCGCGGAATGAGCTGGATAATCGCGGCATGGAACGGATAATTATGGCGATTTTTGATGCTTGACGGAGAGCTATGGCCAGCCACTGCTGGGCATAGCTCTCATTCCGTTCTGATGGACCTTGTTCAACTGAACGAGGTCCATCAAGGAGAGGCTGATATTACGAGGTTAGGGTGTATGAATTTGCCCCTTGTTTGCGCCTTAATTTTCACCTGTGTTTCTGCATAGGTATTCTGGTTCCCAGTTGATTTATGCAAACATTACTTGGAACAGATAGTAGCAGAAATTGTCATAAAGAATCATACATATATTAATTGTGACGATCTTGTACTCTGGCTCTGATACTTCTGTTGCTGGCTGTACCTACTGTTGCATATTTATTTATTTATTTATTTATAAACACATTCTTATTCTTATCTTGTTCATTCTCATGTGACATTCTTACTGCAGTGGGTGGGTGTAGCTGGTGAAATAAAATCCATTTGCGTAGAGACTCGAGTAAAGTAAGCTAGAACGCCACATTTCAGCGTGGTGTGCATCCTGTCTGGTGGCAACATCAACAGCGCGCGCATGTCGAGCGTGATCGAGCACGGGCTGGCGGCGGTGGGGCGGCTCGTGCGCATCAGCTCGGCCGTGCAGGACGCGCCGGGCGCGCTGGCCCGCATGCTCACCATTGTTACTGAGGCCGGCGGCGACGTCAAGAGCTTTGTGCCTGAGCGCTTGTGGCTCAAGAAGGAAGTTTTTACTTTAACTGTAAGCTTATACTCCGGTCAATGTAGGACGATCCCCAGGAGTACTTCTCATATGGTAAGTACTTCAGAAGTACTTGCCATATGAGAAGAGGTGATTAAACATTTAACTCACTGTGCGTCTTTGTAAGGTATGGTTTAATGTAAGTATGTATTTGTGAGGAATAAAAAAACTTGTGTTGTAGGTCCTTTGTCTAATTTAATGTAAGCTTTCATGGGGATCAACGTATAGTGTTGATTTTAGTTTTTGTCCTTGTTACCATAAAAATAGTTATCTATAGCATTTATTTTTTTAAGTGGTGCTACCACCATCTTATCCATTAAACACCTTGTGTTCCGGTGTGGGAATAAGACAACCGATAAAATTACTAGCATAGAGGCATTCCATCGTAGTCCTCAGGGTTGGCAACGCAATTAAGGTCTTAGGATTACAGTCTTGAGAATTCAAATGTCTATGGGTCTCAGATTCCACTTACCATCAGGTGGCCTGAGTGCTCGTGAGCCTTCTCCTTAACATAAAAAAAATTGCTGAAAATATCCATCTCTTAGGATACAACTTTTTACTAGCAACTTCCGGTATGATAATGTTGGTGGATTTCTAACATGAAGAACGTCAAAAAACGCTTTATGACCGTTTACAAAACATTTAGCCTAACATCGAATAATTTAAGCCTGGGGTAATAGAAATGATGCCCTGTAGGTACATATTTTTGTTCCAGGTAAACATGATAGTTGAGACGATCGATACAAACCACCTCAAAGAACTGGAGAAGCGAATGATGAAGGACTACCCTCAAACACGTATCCACAGCATCTCCACTATTTCCAAGTGAGCTTCCACCAAAAAGTTAAACCAATAAAGGGCGGATTTATAGCGAGTAAAATTGTTAAATATAAAATTGAACCGAATGTGTGAGTATCGTGCTCATATTTAAGCATACTGGTTAAGTTTTTTAATTATTACTTGAATTAACTATGAATCAATAGACCCTTAAGTTAGGTACAGAAAAAATAAATCTAAATTTTTAGCCGGAAATCAAGGGGCGTGAAATAAGAGTACAGCTGTTCTTGCCAGCTATAAATTAGATAGAAATAGATAGGTAGCTAGTGTGCCTGACTGTTGTTACTTTAGGACATCAGGGTCATATAGAACTTCAAATTTGTGTCTTACTAATGCCAGGTTTAACTTTTTTGGTGCAACTAGCCCTTTATCCGTGAAGTATGTCCAAAATCAAAAGTTTTTGCTGCGTTTGCCATAGTTTTTAAGATTGTCAATGTTTACCCGTTAAGTATTCTGTACATAAATCAAGCTAAGTGTTCAAATGTCTTTTTTTTAATAACCCTACTCATATACAGTAAGTAGTACCACAAATATATGTTACAACGATGTACCTGGGCAGAAAGATTTTTTTTTAGAAGGCGCGAAAACGTTTCAGCCAATTATAAGGCAGTACGTTTGCGCGGGTAAACTTCGATGGCTATTGGTCAAATATTCGGCAGCCATTGCAGCGACGCCGTCGACCGCCATTTTATTTAGCGTCGCTCGCGTCAGTTGTCATTCGTACAAAATGCTAAGACGCACGAGCGCTAAGCGCTAATCGCTAATCGCTAATCGCCATGAGCTAGATGCACGAGTTTAACTGTCATTTCATATTCTACCTTGCGTGTAACACGACAAGGTTTGTATTGAATTGATGTTTACGTTTGTTTATCTTCGGCATTAGTGAGCACCTTTCTGCGTGGACGAAGATTGCCCGCGTAACTTTGCTGTACATGATAGTTGGCACGATCATTCTAGAATCACGATCCGTGATCGAGATCTAGATTGACTGTATAATATAAAAATATCAAATATTATATGAGTATGCGCCTGCAAAATTTCGAAGAGCAATAATTTGTGAATCGTGTAATAGGTGAAAAACTTAAGTATAGGAATTCTACACGATAATAGCGATATCGTCTTCTGGTGGTTTCCGTATTGTCAACGTTATGATAACTCTTATGTCATTTACAATAGTAGCGACCGAGTCATAAACGATTCTCAAACACGTCAAACGCGATATCGTTATAACGCAGTAGAATAGAGGCACAGTTTGTAGTTGTGTATAAAAGTAATTGGATTACGTCAAATTTCAAATATACCTACAATGTCGAACGGTATATATACCTACAGGGCCTCAATTCTGCTGCGTTATAACGATATCGCGTTTGTCGTGTTTTAGAATCGTTTATGACTCGATCGCCATTATGTCAATGACATAAGAGTAATTAAAACGTTGACAATACGGAAACACGTCAAAGACGATATCGTTATAACGCAGTAGAATAGAGGCCCAGAGGCCCTAGCCAAGATGAGACGTGACTTTTCGTATCACGTGATCTACCAGTGACGCGATTTGTTTAAAAACAAAACGAAAAGAAATGCTAAGTACTTAGCGTACGCATCTCGACCTGAGTCCCTACTCAGGGCCTAAAAAGATGGCTAAAACATCAAATCATACAATTATAATATAATACATGCAAGAATGGTACCCGACGGAACCCGTCGTATGCGACTCGCACTTGGCCGGTTTTTATATATCTCTATGATTTTTCTTTACTGGATCTGTCAGACTTGATCAGTAATAAAGAGTCCATCTCCGGATAATTACTCCAGTTTCTCTGTACAACTTTCTCCCTGATTTCATATCTTGCCCAGCTAACCTTAGTTATGTCCTCACTTTTGTAAATACATCCTTTGTATATATTTTAGCTAAGTATATTAATGACTTTAATATTAAGTTGTAAATTGCCATTTTAGATTTAATAAATATTTGTAGTTGTAGTTATTTTAAATAATCTATTTATTTTAAATCCCCCAACTGATGAATCTGCATCTTCTTTTGGAAAAACATTTTCACCGATCACTTGTAACTTCCAACCCTGACACTGGCAGAATTGTCCTACTGGACAGTAGCCATATATATAAAAAATTGAACTTGAAAGAGACATGAACGGGACTCTCCCCTATAGACTCCACCAGACATGCCGTAGACTGATCGGCTCATAGTATCGTCCACGCACACCTGACGCTCCATCGAGATATCTTTCTGAGTTTAAGAAAGGTCTTCCGGTAACCTTCGGGGAGGGAAGATGGCCGATAGAAAGATGTCCGGCTTTTGCTTTTGATTTATTCTGTTTACTGATTTACTTTACTCACTTGTCATTGGCGAAATCACTGCGGAATATCGCGCTGGATCGCCATTTATAAAAACCGGCCAAGTGCGAGTCGGACTCGCGCACGAAGGGTTCCGTACCCGCAAAAATAACATGTCTTTTGTATGGGAGCCCCATTAAATATTTGTTTTATTAATTAATTTATTTTTAAAGTGGATATACAACTAAATATTCTGTGATTATTTCAAGCGTCTACCTGTTGCCGTTATCAATTTCGAGCAAAAATGAGCAATAAATGACGTTTGTTTATGGGAGCCCCCAAAATTACATTCGGTTTTTTAGTACGTATTTGTTGTTATAGCGGCAACAGAAATACATTTCAAAATTTGACGGACGGACGGACGCTCGGACAGCGGAGTCTTAGTAATAGGGTTCCCTTTGGGTCCGGAACCCTAAAAGAGTTTGAGAAAGGGACAGACTAACAAATTAATGAAATAAATAGACCAACTCTATGTATGTTACTGGACGACCTTCTTTCTATCAGACTAATCATATCACAAAATTGCCTAATAAAAATCCCAATGTCACAATTACTGTCTTCTACTTCCATCACATTTTAACTGCATCACAATCCGACAAATTTTCCTCAAATTTATAGTTTTATTATATCAATAACTAGACACAAAATTACAAAATGGTTTGTACATTTAGGATATTTTGATAAGTTTTAATGGGAGTTCAATGTTTAATGAAGTTATATGTTTTAGGACGAGTTTAATGATATATTCAAATCGAATCACGCACACATACTAAGCTATAGCGAAATCAGGCAGGCGGCCGAGAGAATAGAAGGTGGGGTAATACACACTCCATTATGTGTAAGTTTCCACGTTATACTATGTGCCTCCTATTACTAAAAGGCGGCTAACTCGAGGAAGGCGTCGGTTTAGCCGCCTTTTAGAAAAGTTTGGTTGGTTTTAGTTAGTATTGCATGGTTTTGAGAACCCGCCTACATTATTAATTTTCAGGAGGCGAAACTAAGTAAATTTCTGGATTACAATATTTACCTGAAATGTGAATCTCTACAGTATACTGGCAAGTAAGTGTAACTTTGAAATGTGTTTTTATTTTTGTTCAACTTGATCAATGACAACTTTGCCCCTAACCCCACTCCCCGCCAATATGTCTGTTTCCCCGCGGAAGCCTAAACTTAACGTACTATAACGCCTTATGCCACCTTTTCAATATACCAGCACCACCTGCTCACCACGCACGACGCCTGAAGCCAGCCGCTGTCCGTATCCATCAGGTTAAAACTAGCGATGATTTCCAGCAGTAATGATCATGAATAACGAGAGTCGGTGTTAAAAAGAATCAGGAGGGTGTAGAAATGAGACCTTTGGTTGTAGAATAAAGCCAACAAAAAACCTTTTTAATGGGATTGCTCTTGACTAACTTTTGGAGGGTGAAGGTCAACGATTTAGCGAGCTCATTCAGAAGATGCCTAATTCAGAATTGCGTTTACGGAGTTTAGGTGTCATCGAATGTTACTATTGTCATTATATTTTTAGGGACCTACTACGAGATCTTTACGTATTCAAAAGCCAAGTTAAAGTAATTGAGCTAGTGGTTAGAATTATCAATACAAGCAAATACCGAAGACTGTAATACTGCGCCAGTCAGTATCACAATGACTCCTAAAGAGATGTAGCTCTTGTCAGATTCAGTCGAACGCTCGGAAACCAACCATATTCCTTTGGTTTAAGACCTGGAGGTCACCCACTATTCTGTTTTTACTTTGTTTGACGTAGTTGCGCCGAGCGAGGCGTGCGCAACGCGCTGTGCGATACGTCTGATGACCTGGTGCAGCGTGGCATCATTGTCGCGTCGCATGGTGCCCTGGCCCTGGGCGCTGCCTACCACGGCGCCGCCATGGGGATTCCGGTGAGCTAGAGTACAACCATCACAGGTAGTTGGGCGCGCCAGCGCTGGGCATGGCTTATCGTTGCGCCGCCATGGACACCCCGGTGAGCTCTAACTAAAGTATATTACCATCACGGACAGTTGGAGGCGCCGGTGGTGGCGTCTACTACGGCATCGCCATGGGCATTCCGGTGAGCTTCCACCAGAGTAGTACTATAATGGACAGTTGAGGGCGCCAGCTCCGGGGCCGCTGGGCATGGTTTGCCACGGCGCTGCCATGAGCACCTCGGTGAGCTCTCGCCAGATTAGTGCCATCACGGATAGTTGACGACGATGATGATGATGACACGGACAGGTTGAACAAAAAGTATTTAAGTAGGTACCCTATTAATCATTTATTAATTTTAATTTAGTTGTTGGTTTTTCTATGCAGTAGTAACAGCTAATCTTACTATAAAGTGGTGAAGAACTTGTTTGTAGAAGCAGGGCATCAATTGCACTATGTATAAGTATTTATCGTATTCTGAAAATGCACACACATGTTTATTCCTTCTCCCACCTAGGTGACGGTGGTGCTGCCGGAGCGCTCGTCGGCGGCACTGGCGCAGCAGTGCGCGGAGCTCAGCGCGGAGGTGGTTCTGTACGGCGACTCGGTTGACGACGCGCTGACGTATGCGCAGAAGGTGCAAAAAGACAGCCGCCAGAAGCTTATAAGGTTAGATACTCAACGGTTTATGTAAGGATTAAGTATACGTGTCAAATAAAAATTGAAAAATATAAATCTAAGATCCCAGATGGCCTGTGTGCTCGTTTGCCTTTTCCATGCCATAAAACAGTGCATGCAGAAAAATTAGCACTAGCACTATCAAGTCCTGAGTTTTATTTTTAAACTTGGAATAGGCAATTGGATATATTTGTTATGTATGACTCTCACCATACCAGCCTACTGACTGTACTGGCTTTTCTCAAAACAAAGAAGTTCGGGTTGATATTAGCCCAATTTATAGGTATAGGACCTATCGGGGTTTTTGTATCGATCCGAAACTCGGAAATAACTTTAGTACTTATGTCTTGGCGTTAACTTTGACGTGTCTTAAGGTCATCTCACTCAAGATAAGTTCATTGATACGGCTTTTCGTTCGGTAGCTCGGACGACCCGGCGGTGATGGCGGGGCTGGGCACGGTGGGAATGGAGATCGTGACGCAGCTGCCGGAGCTGGACGCCGTGATCGTGCCCGTAAACGCGGGCTCGCTGCTCGCTGGCGTGCTCGTCGCCTGCAAGAAGCTCAAGTGCTCGTGCCTGGTCTATGTAAGGGCGGTCCGGCAGCGTCAACCAATCTTTGCGACTAATCCGACAATTATTTTGTTTTTGACGCGCTCCCATTGGTTCACCGCAGATTTACCTGGAAGCTTTTGAAAGGGTTTCGCGGTGTCTCGTGGCTTTAGTTAATTTTATATTCTTGGTTTGATTTTTTTGACGTTGCGAGGGAACGACGCATCGACCTAGTTTTTTCACAGGAAGGGTTTTTGGCACCTACTTTATATCCCTAGAACACACTGTTACACACTTTCCGCGATAAACGTCTTCTGTAGTCCGAATCCGACAACTTACACATGACTTTTGGTGGATAGGTGACTAAGAATTCCTGGTTGCAGCAGCCAGAACGCTATTACCTAAGTGTAAGCCGCTTTTCACAGTGCGTTTACAATATTCAGCTTGGTCTTCTTTTACTGCAGCTCGTATTCGGTCACGGACTTGTTAACAGATAATTTTATACTTATAATAAAAATGAATCACTTAATGTGTTGTAAATCTCGAGAGCAGCTGAACTGATTTCGCTAATTCTTTTTTTATTGTGTTTGTTACTGTTAGGACAAGGTTCTAATGAAAGAAAAAAACTGAAAAATCCACCGGGAAAGTCAGATATTTGCAGCAGGGCGAAGCGGCTAACGGGCCGCTAGTTTTTAATAGAAATAAGAATTTGGTTCAACTGAATGCACCCGATGTAGGTATTTAGGTATCACCAATCTAATGTAAACGCGCAATTAGGCCCCGCACAATTCGCATAGCAGAACCAATTGCCACCGTCGCAGTTGTGAATGTTGTGACGTTGCCGCAGCCAGACTCCTTGGCCTTCTAAAGTAATTTAACAAAAGAGATGAGACGTTGTTTATTATTTATTACTTAAAAAGTGATAGAACAATAACATTCATCATTATGCTCCGTAAGCAAAAATACCGGAAAATGAACACTCATGGAACTAATAACGTCACGTTCATACCTACGTAGGTATTTCGTAAAAGTACTTCTAGCACCGATTACCTTAATTATTTACCTTTTCCGTGCCTATACATATGTTTTATAGTAGCTTAGCAGTCTTAGTACTAGCTAAGGCCCTCTTTGCCACCCATCATTACATGTCGGCGCTTATACTGGTTGAGTGATATTGTATTCCAGGGAGCAGAATGTGCTAAAGTCCCGAAGATGATGGGGGCTCTGCAGGCCGGGAAACCGGTGCGGGTGCCGGTAGTGCCGAACCTGGCAGACGGGCTGAACAGTTCCATCGTGGGGCCGAACGCGTTCGTTACTGTCAGGGGCAGACTCGACAGGATGGTGCGTGCTATGTTCAGTTTTTTTAGATTAGAATTATATACTTACCATTGTTTTGCACATGTTAAAAGCCACAATATTAGACAGTTAATATAATTTGAGAGGGCTTAGTCCTCTCGCCTTCGGCTGAGCCCACAGGGCGGCCTGGAGGGACACGCTTTGACGCTACGCTATACTTGGCGGTCCCGTGACTCCCAGTTGGTAAAGCGATCAGCGGAAAGCTCTGAAGTTTTTAGTCCGTGCAAGTCGGCCATAATTTTCCTAGCCCCCACCGGGCGGGTATGCAAAGGGTCCACGGCATAAAAGAGTAGGACCGCGCACATATTAGCGTTACATTAAAGAGGCTTTTACCCTACTGTGGGTGGATACCAGATAAAATGATGATTTTCTTAGTCAGAATTCTTAGAAAATGGAACATTTAAGAAAAACGGTATTTACTGAGCAGCGATAAAAATGATAAATCTTAAAACTGCACTGAAAGTATAAACTTTGGTAAACTCTATGCATGTTTCTGGTGTTATCACCTATATAAATGAAAGTATTATGACCCAAAATTACGGGATATTTACTGAAAACTCAGCATTTTGTCAGTTGTAAGAAAACCTCTTTTTTTTGGATCTGGCTACCGTATTTAAAGTGGGCTGGTGGTTTCCGCAACTCGACGTCACGTGCTCTTGCCTATTTTACGTGTGGTCTCTGGCAACCGTAGTATACCTAGATCCCCTGATTGTCTCAGTTGGTGGTGGAGGAGAGGTACATCGCGCAGGCGCTGATCAGCGTGTTGGAGCGGGAGCGGCTGGTGGCGGACGGCGCCGGCGTGTGCGCACTCGCCGCCGTCATGCAGGGCCTGGTGCCCGAGCTCCGGGGGAAGCGGTAAGTGGCGGCTAGTGGTGCTACTGTGTGGGGTCCGTCCGCAACGATACCACCATCTTATCCTTTAACCGACCACCAAGCAGCAGTATTCAGTACAATTATTAATAAAAAAAAAATCTCCTACATGCGCGAAACAATAATATTAACAGCCTGCAAAGTTACAGCCACGGCAAACTAAAAAAAAAAAATTGCCAACACCAGCCGCCAACACAATTTTACTGTGTAGTCCACCGCATGCAACATGCGGCGACCGCAACAGTGTAAAGACGGCAGTAGTCGGCCTTATCCGATCGTAACAGCTGCGATCGCCTAACGACGACGTAGTGTGAACACGGCGTCTGTCGGCTTGCGCCTTAGGCGGACAAACTAGTGCAAAACAACGTTCGTTGATCAAATCGTTTTGAGTCGTGCGGCTGCCGCATTACGCAGACTAATTTAAATACGACATTAGAAAACAAATATGAAATAAATAAATAAATTAGTTGGCGTCAGTAGTTTGAAAGTAGCTCGGCGACCGCAGTAGGCGCCGCCGCCGCTTTCCACGAAAACTATCTGATATTATAAAACACCCACATAATCAAGTTAATCATTAATTGTACTCTTGAACATTTCAGTGCGGTTTGTGTGCTGAGCGGCGGCAACATAGACGCGGGACGGCTGGCTCGGTCCATTCAGCGCGGCCTGAGCGCGACCGGGAGGCTGGTCCGCTTCGCGGTGCCGGTGGCCGACCACCACAACGGCTTACAGAACCTAGCCAAAGCCATTTCTGAAGAGAACGCCGTGCTGAGAAGCTTCGTCACGGAGCAGTCGTGGGTGCACAGCGAAATTGGAACTACGTGGGTAAGTTGATTGGGGAATTGGGATTCGACTGCCAACAGGCCTGTTCGGCCCAACAAACTTATAGTCCGAGAGACCTTAACCATTTCTGGGTAGTTGTTTGAGGCACCGCGGAAACTGGTACAGTAGGTACTTCTTGTATGATATTTAAGCTGGGTACGAATCTGAGCGGTTCAGCCTGAGGCATGCTCGCGAGGCAAAATGTTGCACATAAATATGCGCGGGTGAGGCAGCGTGCTTGCCGCGAGCCGACATTTCAAAATGGCGTCGGACACGATGACGTGTCATATTTCACCGAATTTTTTGAACAAATTGACCAAAATAGGCGAGCCGTGCGTGCCTCAACCCGAAGTTGCTCTTATTTCGTACCCACCTTAACACCTACAGTCCAGTGCCTCATTTATCGGACACTATAAAACGACCATATTTAATGTACAATTATTTGGGTTTATATATTTGTCATTGATAGGAGCCTCACCATTCCATTGGAACTATGTAGTTACCTTTTCAACGCAATGTTAAATACAAAAGACGTCACTCACACGCCAGTGACAGCTTAACCTTTTCGCCGCCATTGGCTTGATACAAAAGTGGTCCTCACACGCCAATGACAGCTGAAAACCACAGCTAACTTTAACCTTACGTCACAATAACTCGGGTCTATTTTGCACTGTATCTGTGACCACTATAACGGTTGATGGCCTGGTAGGCACGACAGTTCACGACCACTTTATGGGTTCTTGGCGTTCAAAGGGTCAACCTTGCCTAATAGAAACTGGTCTATTTTGTGTTGTCAACCATGGCGGATATATCCGGCGATGGCGTTGAAAAGGTTAAAAAGTGATCTGCCTGCGATATCATAATATTGTTTATTCCATAGGCTAATGTTGTGGTGGAGACTAGCAACGCAGAGCACGCGTTAAACTTCAAGGACCACTTTAGAGAACTATACCCAACTGCGAGGTTTGCTATAGTTGATTTAGAAGACAAACATACACTTTCTATGAGAAATTAAACAAACCTTGTTTTGCAACATCAAATAATCAAGTTCTGGAATCTAAGTAAATATGCTCGAGAATAAAAAATTGAAACAACACAATTTTGGTGTTTTTTTTATTTTGTAAACTTATCCATTAACTTTACGCAACAGGATCATCTCCCTTCGTTGCCCGAGTGTAGATCACCTGTCCGTGGTGTTGGACAACCTGCTTGATTAAACCTGTAAACAAAGAGATAAATACAATTATCTATGTACTAAAAACCTTACTAAACACACAATGGTTAACAATATCAGACTCAATATATCAGTTTGTAACTGTCATAGATTATCCAGAAAAAGTGATCATCACAAAAACATGAAAATTTAAAATGAAATCCACCATAAAATGAATGTTTTGAGTCATGTGGAAAAATTAAATGTTATTTCTGTAACATTAGGTGAAACATATTTTGACCAGGGCCTCTATTCTCCTGTGTTATAATGATATCGCATTTGATGTGTTTTAGAATTGTTTATGTTACAGTCACCATTATTGTAAATGACATAAGAGTTTTCAAAATGTTGACAATATGGAAACATGTCAAAGACTATATTGTTATTACCATGTAGAATCCCAGCCCTATTCATCATGTCATTAATATCTACTGTATTCAGTCAGGCATTTAAATTCTAATCATAAAATATCAAATTTATATTTTAAACAACTTGCTGATAATAACAGAGCTAAGAAATCAACTTTGACTAGCACCGAGAATCATCTTCCTTATCAACAATTAATCAGGGATATTGCAATACTGCGTAAATTATTTTCTTTTTTTGTAAGTTATTGAATACTAGCTTCTGCCCGCAACTTTGTCCACATAGCAGGCTATATTTAATCCAGGGCCTATATTCTACTAGAACTAGTTTTAGAATTGTTTATGTCACAGTCGCCATTATTGTAAATGACATAAGAGTTATCAAAACATTGACAATACGGAAACACATTTTAAAAAATATCGTTATTACCGTGTAGAATCCCAGCCCAGGGTATATTCTATCTCCATTCCAAACTTCATCCAAATTCATCAAGCCATTGCAGCATGAAAGAGTAACACTAACACACGCACACGCACACACAAACACACATACTTTCGCAATTATAAATTAGTAGAAAGTAGGATGGTAGGATTACTAACACAGTATTGCACTAATCTGAATATCTTTAAGTAAAAGCCTCCAATCACACGCCAATGGCGGCTGAAAGCAGCATCAACCTTAATCTTACAACTATATACCTGCAAGTCCTATTGATAAAAGATATGTCTTCTGAAGATCAAGTTAAAGTGTTGTATGTTTCGTATATTACTAGCAACCCCCGCCCTCGCTTTGCTCCGGGTTAAAGTATAATACATATAAAATTTCCTCTTGAATCACTATCTATTAAAAAAGTCTGTTGCATAGTTTTAAAGATCTAAGCTAAATTAGGTACAGACAATGGGAAGCGACTTTGTTTTATACTATATAGTGATTAACATTTTGAGACAGTAGGAGAAAAGGTAATGTTATCTTCAATTAATTAACTACATTGATCAGATTAACGTAAAATATTGTGGCCATTCCACAAACACTCACTTTAAATGGGTATGGGAGGGTTAGGATAGAAATCAAACTAGATTATTTACCTTTTTCCCTAAGCTCGATGAGTGCTCGCCTGGCCAGGGAGCCGCGGACCTTCAACCTTTCGGAGACTACGGCGGGTGTGATCAGCTTGTACTGGGGCACTTCCTTGTATAACTTCTCATAGGTGGCCTTGTCAAACAGAACCTGGTTGTTTAACTTGTCACGGACTTTTCCTTTGGACCACTTCTGCAAGAAGAAAAATTAAAGGCATGAATAATACGAAATCATATAAGCATTCTAAAACATGCAAGCTGCAATACCATCAGCCTCAATATATCAGTAATTACTCTCAGTGACATTCAAGTTTAAATGTGTAATCATTTAGTATTGCTGGATAATAATAACGCTAATTAAAAATTCCTAATCCAAGACCCGATTATTATTTATTTGGCTCCATTATCACATTGCCATCATATAGAAGATCGTGACATGCACATAACCTCACTTTAGTAACAACAACTTGCTTACCTTCTTCTTGGCTTTGCCGCCACCGGATCCCTCCTTCTTCTTCTGTGTCTTTTGCGGCTGCTTGGCCGAGGATTTCGCGTCCTTCTTGGGCGGCTAAAATCACAAAAATATTGTTGACAAGCGACATCGCCACGAGGTTGAGGACGTTTCTGTTGAACACTTTTAACTTTGACTGATCAATTAAAAATTCATCAAATTTCACTTTTAATTAAATATGCACGATGTGGAGCATTTATCTAAATTACTATATCGAAAATATATTAAATTTCTCAATTTTTATAAGCTCCTACTAAACACTCACCATCTTGAAAACCGGAAAGAAAGATGGACGTCTGTAACCTAGTGTTGCCACGGTTTCTCGCGGGATGGGACATTTAAAAAACCGGTATTACATAGAAGATACGTAATCCTTCATACAATGCTACTTAATATTATAAACGCGAATGGAAATAAAACGCGAAATGGAGATAGCATATACCCTGAATTAACCCATCAGCTACTTTTAATACCGAAAATTTTAAAAGTCACAATATGAAATCTACGCGGACGAAGTCGCGGGCAGAAGCTAGTAGGCTATAATGCCTTAGCAATCAAATGAATAAGGAATAGAATACCAGATCATGCGACGTGCTGCACTTGTTTCGTTGCGTATCATTTCTTACTTTGCCATTACTAAATCACATTATAATAACATGCTTTGTACATTAATAAAGCTTGAAACAGTCCACCTATCTTTTCCCCATGTGTTTTCCAAGTTGTTCGATTCGGAAACGAAAGAAAATGTTATCCACCTTTCCTACGTAAGTGAACTGAACGCGAATGCAAAGCAATACAATGCGACGCGATTTTACGACAGCTTTAAACGAAGCGAAGCAAAGCGACGCGACGCGTACGATAACGTCACGTGGGACACTTCTGAGCGTGCAGCTGTTGGTTTTTTTCACGTCTCAGCGCGTCGCTTCGCGTTCGCGAAAATTTTCAACAAACTGAATTAAACACGTGACTAATGCTAACTTAGGTATTTATTAGGGCGATCACACTGGCGATTTGTAAACGTGTTACGAGCGAAGCGAAAAGTGAAAGAGTATATCGCGGGGGCGCAGGAAACTTGCCGCCCGCGGGTGGCGCCGCAGTGAGCTCGCCGCGATACGCACGCCATAAATGTGTGTTTACCCCACGGCTGTGCACAGACCAAGTAGAAAAGTAAAGTTGTGTACCCACCGCGTGCCCGTTGCACACACCCGGTGAAAAAATACCCACACGTGGCGAACGGTGCGTTGATCAATCGCGTCGCTTGAAACACGCTTGAAAATCGCTAGTGAGTTTTAGACTTTTAACGTATACTGCTAAACCGTGTAAAAATACCAAATCGGATAAACCGTAATTATAAGAACCGGCTCTCATGAGCTCAAATACCGTACACACTTGCAGCTGCGCAGCTTCGTCCTGATGCGCCAAGAGTAAGTTTAGTAATATTCAAATACTAGGGTGGGAAGTATGCGTTCAGCAAAGCAAAATAAAACACTCCAGTTAACCCAACAAATTATTTATTAGCAGATAAAGTAACCTTCACTATTATCACTTTTACTTAAAACTATAATTACCAATACATCATGATCACGCACTGCGTTTACTTTTATTACATAACCATACTTTATACCCACATTTGAAGCTTAAAAGAAAATCACATTAGCGACTGCAGCGACTCGTAGTGCGCTAGTTCTTCGTCGGAGACAGACGGCCGGAACGACTCCACTCCTTCCCACATGTCGGACACTCCCAGAACAACAGAATCCAGACTCAAATCACTCTCCTTCACGACACCTGTGCACAAAACAACACAATTATTCATATTATAATGATGATTTGGTAGATACACAAACACGCATAAGCTGTCACATATACTACTACTGTTGCCCGCGACTCCCTCCGCTTAGAAGTCGTTTATCGCTTGTCCCTCAAGAAATATCCAATTTTCCCTACCCGAATCATAAGTACCCTATGTTCTTCGCCGGGGATCAAGCTCCCAGCCTCATACGTACCGAATTTCATCGAAATCGGTTGAGCGGTATAATTGTGAAAGCGTAAGAAAAAGCTAAAGTTACTTTCACTTGATGTATAATATTAAAATAGTATGGATTAATTCGATGTCGATATTAACGTCAATATTTTTACGACATATCTCGCACGGAGACTTGGCGGGGATGGGAAGCAGGTTCTCAGTTCTTGTGCCGGTCAAACATTAAATATTACCAGTATGCTGTGGTAGTGGTGGTAGGACCCTGTGCAGGGTCCGTCCGGATCGCTACCACCATCTTATCCATTAACCACCCGCCAAGCAACAGTTCGCATTGTTGTGTTCCGGTGTGGGGATAAGACAACCGGTGAAATTACTAGCATAGAGGCATTTCATCTTAGTCCTCAGGGTTGGCAGCGCATTTGAGGTCTTAGGATTATAGTCTTGAGAATTCAAATGTCTATGGGTCTCAGATTTCACTTACCATCAGGTGGCCTGAGTGCTCGTGTGCCTCTCCTTAACATAAAAAAAAAAAAAAAAAAACCGATATACAGACAACTAGTGTGTAAGAGGAAACCTACAAGATCTTGTAGGTTCCCATTCCGCGATAATTTTGTGGCAACACTATGCTTGAGTATAATTGTATCTGAGGCTGTTATGTACAAAGACTCACGATCATATTTAACTAAGCTAAATTGTTAAGTTAGCAGAGCGTGTAAAAAAAGCAGCCAAGTGCGAGTCGGACTAACCCCGAAAAGCGGCAAAAAAATGTCTGTCGTACGGGAGCCAATTTTAAATATTAGTCTTATTTTAATTCAATTATTTATTTTTGAAGTGAAATAACTAAATAATCTGTGAATATTTTAAGCGTCTACTTTTTGCCGTTACCAATATCTAGCAAAAACGAGCAATAAATAACGTTTTTTGTATGGGAGCCCCAAATATTAATTTTACTGTGTTTTTTAGTATTTGTTGTTCTAGCAGCAACAGAAATATATCATCAGTGAAAATATTAACTGTGTAACTATCACGGTTCACGTGGTACAGCCTGGTGACAGACGAACGGACGGATGGACAGCGGCGTCTTAGTAACAGGGTCCCGTTTTACCCTTTAGGTACGGAGCCCTAAAAGAGTAAGTCAGAGTAAGTGTTAAGGTTAGAGTGAGTGACCGGCTTGGAGCGCGTGCACGAGGCGGCGCACGGCGGCGGCGCGCGCGCAGCTCACGACGTGCAGCAGGTCGGCGCCCGACGCGCGCGCCGGCAGCGCCGCCGCCAGCGCCTCCAGCCGCACGTCCGCGTGCACCTTGTGCCTGGACCATCATTACATTTACATTTATATGGCCGCAATAACAAAATACAACCCCTGTTACAATTGGTCAACTAGTTTTTGATTGGTTGTCAATTTTGATAAGTCAAATTTGTCAGAGGTGAAAAAATGCCAAGTTCTAGTCTTTTCGGATTATGATGAAGTCCGAAAAAACAAGTAAAAAAAGCTATACAAATTTTCAGCAAAGATCTGTGTCAAGACGGATGAGGGGTTAAGCATTGCCATTCAACGTGGCAATGTTGCCAGCATTTTGGGAATGATACCCACTGGTAGGTAGCAGTTTGTTATGTAATGAGTGAACATTGCGCTCACTAACGCCAACGGTATATATTGGTACAAATTTAATGAACGGGCATAAGTTTGGATCGTTACTCAATTTTAGGTAACATTTAGACGGTACTTACGAAAATAAAATAATTGGGGGTAGGGGAGAGACTGTGCGTGAAGGGAGCGGCACGAACGTCAAGCGGCGCGGCGAGTGAAGGCAATAATCCGGATCACGGAGTATTTAATTATTGTCCAAAGCTGCCCAGCCATTAATTTAGCTAACTATCAGTCTAGCATTTATGTGAGTGTGTGAGATTGCACGGTGAAACGGGGTAAGTGCTAGTCTATAAACAAAGGTCGAATGTCAGAATAAAACAGCCCGTGACAGTTTATTTTATAGGGCTTTTTTGTTCACAGCCTCTGGTAACGCCCTTTTTCTGCACCCGCCGAATAAAGTTTACTCATAGAGAGAAAGATAATTTCGGGAAATCTTTAATTCATTTTTGTTTGACGAGGGTAACCGCCGTTCGTCAGCAATTGAGAGCGCATGACGTTGCGCTACAACAGAAGCACTATTTCAAATCCGATACCAAGATACGTCGTGGCTCTGCGGTCAAGTACAAGGCTAGAGGCGCAGAGGGCACGAGATCGATCCTCGCGACGGGCGAGATCTTTTTGTTTATTTAGTTTATTTTTATTTTTGTTTTAGTTTTATTTTTTTGCACGCTCGCCATATTGAGGTGCTTTGCTTTAGTTTGTTAGTATGTATTTTATTTTAGATTAATTTTATAAGGAATTTTATCTCCGTCGATTTGTTTAATTCCCTTATCGTATGGTGTAAATATAAGTTATTTTAGGGAGTGAACAGTCTTTTATTAATAATCAACCTACAGTATGTTATGTTTGTAACGATGATTTTCCGGTCATCACAGTTAGATTAGTGTAGTTTGTAAGTTCGTTTCTTCGTTTTTATTGTTACACTGAATATATCTTTAATAATTAGAAACATTTCTCATCATGAATTAATTACTACTATTAACTACTAATACCTGTTTATTTGTTTTTTCGTTTTCTATGACTATAGGGCACCCTTCTTATAAGTATCATTCACCCGATTACGATGATACTTTGATGTGTCATTGCGAGAACGTCCGCGAAATTAATATCAGGTGACAATCTCACACAAATTATTCTAGTCCCAAACTAAGCTTTAATCTTGTACTATGGTACTAGACAACGATAAACATACTTATATAGAGAAATACATACTTAATAAATACATAGAAAACATTCAAGACTCAGAAACTAATATTCGCGCTTATCACACAAATATCTGCCCTTACCGGGATTTGAACCCAGGACCGCTGGCTTTAAAGGCAGGGTCACTCCCAACTTGGCCAACGTGTCGACATTGACGAATAATTGTCATAAAAAGCATGGCAACACCAGCTTTACTTTTCATTAGTCGTAACATTCTTTTTTAATCACTAAAATAATAACAATCAAACAGGAAACGGTTGTTTGTTTAAATGTTGCCATACATATACATTTTTATTACTTGCGTTCAGTTTCATGTGTTTTTTGTTTTTAATTCTATTATTAAGTCACAAATGTTTGTGCGTCACAGATAACTTTAAGTAAGTTTTTAGTCAGGGTCCCTCTGAAAACTAGCGCTGCGGCTTGCCAAAGCAAATTGCTGAGGGGTCCTTTTTATTTTTAGCGCCAGTTTTTTTTTTGTATTATTCTTTTGTGCGTTAAATAAATAGACTATTCTATTCTATTCTTTAGTTAGTATAGACAAATACCAACCTCTTGCACAGCGCCTTGAGCACGCGCGTCTTCTCCTCGTCGCCGCAGTAAGGGCCGACGTACACGAGCTTGTCGAGCCGCCCGGGCCGCAGCAGCGCCGGCTCCAGCAGGTCCGGCCGGTTGGTCGCGCCCATCACGAACACCAGGCTCGTGTCCGCCTCTGATTCAGACACATCATATTTATTCATGATTAATTGATAAACAGACTTACATAACATCACGCCTTCATTCCCAGAGTGGGGTAGGCAGAGCTACAGAAATACAACAACTCTAAAAAGACTTGTTGATAATTCTGTAATCACTTTGTACAATCAGGCCAAGATGTTTGTTTACCATTGTATTAGTGACAGGTTGCAAGCCCATCGCCTAGTACTACAAGCTTATTCCCTTACGGCCGAACCCTATATTCAAACCGCGGACAGATAGCCTTACTTCGGATTAAATTGTGACACATTTTGTATAGGCAAATGTCTGTTCCTATTTGTATGACATATTCAATGACACCACCATTATACATAGACAAAAACTTTATTC
Source organism: Acleris holmiana (assembly GCA_949316455.1). Lineage (NCBI taxonomy): Eukaryota > Metazoa > Arthropoda > Insecta > Lepidoptera > Tortricidae > Acleris > Acleris holmiana. The sequence continues at coordinate 12,794,442 of OX438778.1, forward strand.
ATCTAACACACAAGGCTCCTAAAATAAAATATATATAGTAAAAAAAAAAACAAAAACGATAAAATACCAAACCAAAATAACATGAAAATAAGTAAAACATGGAAAACAAAGTAAAAAAAAAAACAAATAAAGAAACTACAGTTTAAACAGAGTCGGTCACCATATAGGAGAGCCATGTGTCGTATGATGAAAAGGCGCTGACTCAGCATAATGCTGCAGAGACTGCAGCACTGGTATTCTGCCAGAACCAAAAAGAGGGCAAGTCTGCGACGGCCGCTATTAAGCGGGTACCAAAATACCCATTGTCCTTTAGTGTATTTGACCTCATCAGCTATTTCTTTAGGAAGACTATAAGCTGTGCCACGTACAGTAAGACCACAAATATAAGTTACGCCGGCAATCTTCGTCCACGCCAAAAGGTGCTCACTAATGCTGAAGATAAACGAACGTAAAAATCTATTCAATACAAACCTTGTCGTGTTACGCGTAAGGTATAATATGAAATGACAGTAAAACTCGTGCTTTCTCACTAATGCCGAAGATAAACGAACATAAAAATACAAACCTTGTCGTGTTATGCGTAAGGTAGAATATGAAATGACAGTTAAACTCGTGCTTTCTCGCTCATGGCGATTAGCGATTAGCGCTTAGCGCTCGTGCGTCTCAGCTTGTGTACGAATGACAGCTGACGCGAGCGACGCTAAATAAAATGGCGGTCGACGGCGTCGCAGCAATGGCTGCCGAATATTTGACTAATAGCCGTCGAAGTTTTACCCGCGCCAACGTACTCCTTACAATTGGCCAAAACGCGAAAAGCGCCTTCTAAAAAAATGCTTTCTGCGCAGGTACATCGTTGTAACGTATATTTATGGTAGTACTGCACAGCAGTCAGGTTTCAGGTGTTGTGAGGGCGGCGGGCTGACCTTCGTCGGGCGCGACGCCGTCGAGCTCGGCGAGCAGCTGGCTGACGACGCGGTCGCTGGCGCCGCCCGCGTCGCCCGCCGCGCCGCGCCGCGGGGCCAGCGCGTCCAGCTCGTCCAGGAACACGATGCACGGGGACGCCGCGCGCGCCGACTCGAACACTTCAATTGTTCAAATTATCATTTTATTTCCCAATATAAAGCCACAGTATTAATTGCACAGCATGTCAAATTATAAATCATTACATTGAGATCGTCAGAAATTTAAATAGGAAACACGTACATAACAAAACGCCTTCATTTCCAGAGTGGGGTAGGCAGAGCTAAAGAAATACCAACAAGAGACTTGTTGATAATTCTGTAACCACATCTTGCACAAGTAGGCTATGATGTTTACCAGTGTATTAGCCACAGGTTGCAAGCCCATCGCCTAACAGTACTACAAACCCTTATGCCCTTAGTCGCCTCTTACGATATCCGCGGGAAGACATGGAGTGGAACGATTCTAAACCGGCAACCACACGGGGTAAAATTAAAAAAAAAAAAAATATCTTAAAAAAATTGAAATTTGCACGACAAATTATTCAATCCTTACTAATATTATAAATGTGGAAGCGTGGATGTTTGTTACAGGTAGGTGTTGGTCACGCAACGGTCTAGCAGGTATAGTATCATACTTTTCAATTCAAATATTATTTTTCCTGACGCTCATAGAGGGCAGACGGCTTTACATTACACCCATGCGGTAGGGGTTAAAAATGAGAGTTTTGTTTACCTTTTCTGACGTTCTCTTCCGACTGGCCGATGTACATGTTGAGCAGCTCCGGCCCCTTCACGCTGAGGAAGCTGACGTTGAGCTCGGTGCTCACCGCCTTCGCCACCAGCGTCTTGCCGCAGCCCGGGGGCCCGTACAGCAGAATACCTACAAATAAATTAATCTTGAGGGTTTTTAACAACACTCTGATTTCGAAACTAGTTTTTATAATTCACGGCGGCGGCGACGTTTGCGTCAATGTAAGCACAATTCGGAAGTGAGACGGCTTGCTAGACCGAAAATATAAATCGACGTCATAACTAGTTCTTGTAAACAACGTTTAGATGATTCGGCCGCAAATTTTCATCTTCCCCTAAACAAAATTAGATTTTCAGGACCTTTTAAAATGTTGTGGTGATATTGAAAAATTGAGGGAAAATTGTATTTAAAGAAAAAATGAAGGACATTACCTGATCGTTTAAGACTGGAGTTTTTAAATAGATGTGGATATTTGATAGGGAACTCAATAGTTTTCAACAATTCAGTTTTCAGTTTATCCAGCCCGCCAATGTCTTCCCAGTAAACTTTTGGTATTTTAGGAGCATCCAGTTGGTGACTTTGGAGGGCTCTTATGGATTCTGGAAAAAAAGAAAAGACAAGATTAAAAGAAAGGTTTAAACAACCCAATAGCCTATGACACTTCTTGGGTGAATACCTACCAATCCAATAATACGTAATGGCGCTAAGCCTACAGGATATCACAAGAATTAATACAAACTTACAATATATAGACCCAAATATAGAGCCAAAAATATTACCCTCCATTGTGTCTATTCCGGTAAAAAGACCTCTCTTCTTTATTCTTTTTAAAGGCGATTATGCAAAAATACAAACCTAAAGCAGAATTGAAGTGTTCTTCTCCAACGAGATGTAAATTGGGATCTTCACAAGGCAGATGAACAAAGCTATTATGTTGCTGCAAATATGATTCTCTCAATGCAAAATGGACTAGATTATCAATATCACCACACAAAAACGTTTCAGTTTTAGCCGCAACCCTTTGTAACACTTCCTTTGTATGATTACTAAGACTGTCTTCACTATCATTAGTTATTGTACTTGAACTCTGTCCCCCGTCAACATTGAGCTGCATTACAGAGGTGTACCAAGCTAACATTTCATATCGCTGTTGCACATTTAATTTAGACAATTGAAACTTTTCCAAAAACATTCTGACTATATTGGGTGTCAAATCAACTTTTTCTGTCACTGCTATGAATATAATAGGGTGCTTAGTGTAGTTCTGATAGAGATCTACCATTGTGTTCATAAAGTATTCCATTATTCTGCAGTCTTCATTGTTCTCAGGGTCCACGGCGAACACCTGTAATTAAAAAAAGAACAAGACAATTATCAATCACTACTTAATCCAATTTTTTATGCTGCATTATGCTTGTTTGTCTGACTGGCTAGTATTGTGTAAAATCTTTAAGTTATTTACCTCAAAACTATCTAATAACACAATAAGTGGTGCTGCAGCTTTTGCTTTCTGCACCATTGAGTTGATTTTGCTCTCAGTCTGTTTTGCTGTGGAACTTTGTACAGCACTGCAGTCAATGGGCACAAAATTTAGACCTGCAACATTGTAAAGCAGCGGTTTGACTACACAATTATTAGGGCCCTATCTCAATGGGCCCTTGGTAAGGAGAAGTGTAATCACAACACCAGTTAGGGCCCTAATTAACGGAGATTGACTAGTCACGACTGCCCTATATCCCTACATAAGTGTGAAATAGGCAACCTATTTAGGCAAGTGTAAACAGAAGACCCTTACTCTAATTTCTAGGACGCCAATTTTTAGGGCACTTATAATTGTATAGACTAATTGCTGCTATATTACTACACACAGAAGGTTCTCTGTTAACAAATTCCCTGTTTAGGTATGCCAAACGTGCCTAAATGTGGCCATCTCTTTCTATAACATGCAACGCGCTCTTCCGGAGGCGGAGCCTAGAGCAAGGGTTGCCGGCAGCTCAACCTATTAAATGACGTCTGACAAAGCGCAAACGCGTGCGTCCCGTAGAAGTGCGCGGCAACCATACTAATAGACCCTATGCATAGGGCCGGCTAACATGTACTTGTAGTGTGGCGCGACGAAATGAAATAGTGAACCACCCTTGACTATACTAACTAAACATAACACCTCCATACTTCTGCTTACAAGTGTATTTAATTTTGTAGTATAAGTTTTGCTAAGGGCTACCACAAGTGGTAGGAATAAGCAAATGAAGTTATACTTCTGGGAAAATATTGGATTGTTTGATATTGGAACTAGGTTTAAAACAATAACAGTTATAAAATCACAGGTTCTCATTTATTTTCTATACATGTTTCCTGTGACTTCTTCCGTGTAGAAGTTGTTTCTCGCTAATCCTTCAGGAAACATCCAATTAAATTATTTCATTTCATTTTTTCATTTCAATTTCACGTAATAAAAAGTACCCTATGTCCTTCCTCACTACAAAAGGCCTTAAACTATTTCCATACCAAATTTCATCTAAATCACTTCAGTAGATCCAAAGATTACCCCTACAACCTCACAAACTCAAAAACTTTACCTCTTTATAATATTAGTATGAATTTATTATATTATGAAAGAACCTATAATTATTTTCATATTTATTATGTTCTTGGTTATAGGCACTTCTTTTTTCCTATTATTGTAAACTACACTAAGCTTACAAATAGGTCCTTAATTTTACCATTGCTCCTCGCCAGTATCTTGACAAGCTGGTGTCTACCTGAACCAGTTGGCCCAGAGAGAAGAAACATTGGTATAATAGGGGTTGATAATGAAGGAGATAAATCACCTGCAAAAATAAAATGCACATTTGCTCAACAATTGTAAAAAATAGAAAATATTTCAACTGTTAAGTTAATATTTAGCTTACTTAAATCTCCAGTAATGAATGGACTGATTGCTTCCTGCATTTGATCAAATTTCTTTTTGAGACCAGTGGGACATGCCTGTAGTGCTTGCAGATTAATTTTATCTGTGACTTGGGGACTGAAGAAATTATCACTTGGTCTAAGAATATGAATATTTTCACCTAAATTTAATTGAGTTACTCCTCTAACTATGAAAAATGACCGAATAACATTAGCATTGCATTGTTTCTCTTCCAACTTGTCACCACCATTAAGTTTTCTACACTTGAAGTATACCTTCCCTGCGGCTTCTACTAACTCTAAGTACTTAAAATAATACTTTGATGTGATATTTGGTGTAAGTTCTATACTAAAGACATCATTCAAGCTAACTAGTTTAGGTAATTCAAAGTAGTTGCTTAAAATTTCTTTTATAAAATCATTAGATAGATCATAATCGTTCACAACAAGGCTCACTTCTGCACTCTCCGCAATGCTTGGTGCGTACTGTAGAGATGGAGTTGTATGGAATGTAACTCTGACATCATTGCAATTGTTCAAACCGAAGGAAGACAGTATATTATACAGTTCATCCTCGACTGTCATTGCAACATCATTTTGAACTAAATTAGATCCTGCAACAGGAACTATCCTAACGGATTCCAGACTGCTTGGATTATTATCTGCCCATAGCTTCTTGTGTATTTCCGATGTCAAAAGATCCAAATTAAATTTAAGTAGTGAATTTTCTTTCTCATCATTACTCTTCTTCTCCTTGTATTTTAATTTACTATCCGGGCTTAGTTTAAGCGCAAGCCAAACAACGCCGTTGTCTATATAAAACAGATTTTCGGCGCTCAATTGGATGTATTGCTCTTTAGAAATAATTACACATTTATGTTGCAGTACAGGTAAGTTTTCTTCTAGATTTGTCTTTAAAATATGCTGCTGAACGTGTGGTGGAATAGGTTCTAATCTGAACATATCTTTGACCCTTTGATTCAAGATTTTTTTCTGATAAGAAAGTCTAAACTTTATGGCAAGAAACACGAGGAATGTGTAGTAATTATACTTGGGGTAGATAATTTTTAGGCAAAACTTTATTACCCATAGTTTTACTGTAATGTATTCATTCATAATTAACAAAAATAACTAAAATAAATAAACAAATATTCCACAAATCTTCCGTACAACACCATGTAAATGTCACTGTTAATTTATTATTGTCATGTCTGTCAGTGACTCAAACTGTTTCATACACTGGTAAAATCACTGTAACCGTTATTGTATCATGGTAGCTAGCTACTAATATTACTGAGCTTTAAAACTGCAGCAAAACAACAGTCAGTTTTTCTCCTAAACACACTTTCACACTACACACACAGACGCGTTCACAAGCCAGCACCTTGATTTGGTTTACCCCGTCACAGGTTAGAAGGGTATGTCTTGCCCTGTATAGCAAGAATGAATTCGAATGGTACTGCGTCCACTATTCGCACCACCCACATCGAACGTGGTAGGTAGTGCGTGCGTTGCGGCCGCCACTGGATTAGTAAACGTGTACCTTGGTAACCGTGGATTGGTAGGTACTTACTTTGCTAAAGCATCACCGCGAGCGGATTCATTTCGTGTGATGACCTAATGTACTAAACATGTTTAATTATTTTCGCCCTTCTCTCCGCAATGACACGCGAGTCGTGTGGCACGGCAACATCATGACACTCGCTGCTAATAGCGCTTCACGCGCAATTCGCGCTCGCTACGCTACGTATGACCACAGAATAAGTAATAGTACAAGTACAGAAGCGACACTCCGTGACAGCAAACATGCGAATTTAAACCTAAACAGAACGCGTTAACGATAATAAAACAAGTGCACGGCCGGAAGTGACCTTGGTTACATTTCTGCGATCGATAGTAAGGGCGCCCCTAACGAGGCAAAATGCAGCTTAAATCTGCGCCGCGAGAGTATCTATTATTTCGCCCGCCATGAGCTTTACTGACTCCGCCCACTCCGCAGGGCTGGCAGTTACTTGTACTAATTAATACGTTAATACTTATTCCGTGGCAGTTGTAAGAAAACAAATTGCATTAAACTTATTATTAATTGTAGTTTTCTTATGTAGTTTTAGTTTTATTCATCCCTAACTGTGCTCTGTTGCATTTGGTACACAAACAGGACTATTTTCTTTGTACCTATCTTTTATATTTGTATTTGTTTGTGCAACTGTTAGTGTGTCTAATTGAATAAATAAATGAAATAAATAAATCTAGTTTGTAAGCGAGAAAATACAACTTGTGCTACCCGTACTGGAATAGGTAGGTTAATGTTAGTGTAGGAGCTGACGCACGTTTTCGATAAACAATCATTTATTTTAAGGACTTTGAAGGTTCATTTTGTAATAGTTGTATTACTAAATATTTGTTGTTAATATACTATAATAGCTTCGATATAGACCTTACAACATTTTGTTTATCTAAAACAATATGAAATAGGTATATAGAATACAGATAGATAAGAAAGGGGATAGCACAAAAATCGCAAAATACCTGCATGCTTAGTATGGTGGCGTTTATGGCAAGACAAAATATGGATAAAGCTTCCGTCACTCTCGTACTTATACACGTGTCAAAAAGTGAAGGATGTTTTATCCACATGTTGTCACGCGACAAACGCAGCCATATTAGGCCCCTTTTATTGTGTTGATGCACCACAGATGTTAACATTACATCGTTAGTACATGAAAAAACGTTGAAAAAAAGTCAAATTGGTGAAATTTCAAAAAAACGTTTAATATATTTTTGATTTAAAAACTAATTATTAATATCTTATAACAATATTTATGTTTCATCAATAACATTTAATCAACATTAGCAACCCGCGATGGAAAGCCTATTATGTAGTCTTATTGCCTGTTTCACAATCGACAAGTAAAGCTTATGTGAGACATAAATTTACTCTTTCTTACACTTAAAAATATACAAGGAGAGAGCCAATTTTTAATGGCAGATAAATTTGTCCTTGCAATACTTAATAATAAAATTTACATTATAATTATTTGTAACTGTGACTGATTGATTACAATTACAAATGTTTACATATTTTTTAACTCCTTTTTCATATATTTGATATTTATTATTTATTTATAGTTAAGTAAAAGGTAAAATAAACATTACAGTTTTATAACAAAAGTTAATTATAATTTTAATTTTATTGAAAATAGTCACAAAGCGGACCTTCTTAACTTTTTCTTATATATTATATAGGTAACTCATTACTAGGGTCATGTTTTAGCGAAAATATCCATCTACATATTGTTATAATAATTACAAGTCTTAAACAAAAAATAAACCGACTTCATTTTCCGTCAACCTCGGGAGTAGGTATACCCTAACAGGGCTAACAAATCAAAAAAATGTTCAAAATCAGAAACTAAAAGAAAAGAAAGAAAGAAAGAAAAACCTAATTTAAACGTTAGTACTTATATATCAAATTAAAAACTAATCTTACATCAGGCTCTTGGACTATGCAACTCGTATAACACGACAAAATTATAAACTTGAGCACTATTATTACCTATTCCGTTACTCAAGTAAGAAGGTAGGTAACCAGTATATGCTGACCTTGCTTTAGTAGGTAGTCACTATTACTGGGAGATCTACTTACGCGGAACGCTCTTTAAGTAAGGTAGGTAATAGATTTTTGATGCGAATAAGTCGAAAACTGCGAAACTGAGGTAGGTAGTTAATAAAATAAATAATATTATTCCGCTCTTTTTGTGTCGAGGATTCAAAACTGTAATCATTGTGTCAGTAATTAAGTACAGCTACTCGTAACTACCTACCTCGATCGAAGTTATAATTTATAAAATAATATTAATAATAATCTTACCTTTCGATATCTTTTGGCAGTGTAAATAATGATAGATCGCCATTCCTGTCATTATTTAAGCACCCGTATGCTATACAGTACCTTTTGGCTTTTCGAGGAGCCATAGGTACATTTATTTAAACAAAAACTCGAATTATTTTCGCAGCGGCGTACGGGCGGCGTGTCGCCGCCTTTATTTATATATATTAGTATCATTATATTCTACTATTATCTCTAGCCAGACTCACGCCACTCATGGCGTACAATGAGTCTCAGACTGTATAAACATAATAGCAGAAAGTGGCACAGCGACATTAATTATATATATATAGTTTATTTATTATGTGTTACGTTGATTTGTGGGGGTTTGTTGATTATAACACTTAACGGGGTTCATTGTAATGTATGTGTATTGATCAATGGCAATAGTAATAGTAATAATGTGATCTCATACCTGGCGACAGATCCTGCTAGGTCCTCACTCCCTGCTGTTATATCATCATCTCTCTCATTAAATGTGGCTCACAAATATGGTGCCACTGCTATTGGTTGGTAGTAAATTGGTCACCACCTGTAGTTAAAATAAATACTATGACTTCAACCGCAGTTGAAGCCACGGCTTAAGCCACACACAAAGCACACACAAAGTCAAGGGATTAAATGCCAAGCTGTAAACCGGTTGGCTTAACCAACCATCAAATTTAATGTTATATTGATAACTGTACCATTTCCATATTAGTGTCAGATATAATTAAACCTCTCTCATCACACATTCACAGGGCTGGACACAGCCACCCTGGCTGTCCACTGGGTCTGTCAAGACAGAACCCATGGACACTGAGCTGGATTACAACCATCACTCTCTTCCGGGCCAACACAATAGGCACTCGGGGCATTACTGAGATATCTCATAAACACAGGGCTGGACACAGCCACCCTGGCAGTCCACTGGGTCTGACAAGTCAGAACCCATGGACACTGAGCTGGATTACAACCATCACTCTCTTCCGGGCCAAATGATAGGCACTCGGGCATTATCATACACAGCACGTGGAAAGGTCATATAGAAACTTGGCATATAATATTCATAAAGATCATACTCAAACAATCATAAATTTGACGCTTTGATACTAAGTGTACCTACTCAGGACACTTAGCATCTCAGCGAACATTACTTGTAAGACTTGATTACTTAGGTAATACTTAGCTAATAAGTACTTAGCTAATAAGTACTTAGATAATAAGTACTTAGCTTCTATAACAGCTCAGGAGTTTGGATGAATCGAACTTATTATCACTTTCACTTGCACAACTATGAAACTATGTTAAGAATGTAAAGTTTATGGGTGACATCTTACCATAGACAATCAAAGATTAAGGCGGGAATGCTCCGTAGACAATGTTGCTATAGACAAATATTTACATATCGCGAGACGTCGCGACACACCCGCCGAGGCGAGCTAAAGCAAGGTAGTCATCAAGTGGCTCGTCCATTCCCTGATTTTCTCCAGAGCTCGGACCGCAGCAACTCGTTTCTGTTTATCTTCTATAGACTGTTCTTTAACTAATTCATTATCTCTCATAATAGTATCAGTATCCATCTCATTACTATCATGTGTCATATCCGTGTTATCATTTGTCATATCTGTGCTCTCAATTGTCTCATCCGTGGTTTGCGTCGTGTCTGTGTTTTTATTTGTTACATCTATACAATTTTCTATTTCGTTTGTAAGTATATCAGGCTGCAAGTTATTCACTTCTTCTATCACAGCTACTGGTGTATCTGGAGTTTCTTCAGTATCAATTTCATGTGTTCTTGGCGTTGTCTTAGATTCAACATTTTCACAAGAAAGATTACTTTGTGGCTCAGATTCATCAACTTCCAAGGGATACAAATGAGCAATGGATCTTGTAAATATGGTATTACCAACTTTTACTTTTGCTACTCTGCATAGTCCATCTGCACCCTTGATCAGCTCAACAATCTGTCCAACCTTCCAATTTTCTCGATTCTTTGAGTCACCTTTTATTTGTACAATATCATCAATACAAGGAGCATCATGAGCCTTAACTCTGGGTTGTTTTGGTGAGTGTCTATACCGTTCCCTTAGACTCAATAAATACTGGTTTATAAACATGTCCTTGTATTCCTTCATAATGGTTTCACCACGTTTCCATCCTTCGACCATTTGTTGTTTTGTAGCAGTAGCCAAAGATGACACTTGGTTCGTTGACCCCTGAATAGCTAGACATTTTCCAGGTGTTAAAAAGTCTGCAGGTTTGAGTACATGTTCTAAGCCAGTTCCGACATAAGTGAGAGGTCTTGTATTAACTACTGCTTCAACTTCTTTCATGATAGTCAGCAATTGATTATCACTAAGCAAATGTTTTTGTAAGGTTCTTTTTAAACTATGTTTAACTATAGCCACAAGCCGTTCATATACACCTCCATGCCAGGGAGCCATTTGAGGTATAAATTTCCATCTTAAATTCTCCTTAGACAAACCATTACCCGCTATAACTTCAGAGAGTAATTTAAACTGTAGTGCATTATCAGTTATTACTAATGTTGGTGCTCCTCTAGTTGCTATAAATCGTCGAAATGCTAACATACATTCATCAGCAGTAAGATCCTTTACTATCTCAAGATGGATAGCTCGTACAACCAGGCATGTGAATAGACAAATCCACCTCTTCTTCTTGCCATCTTCTGACGTTACAAACATTGGGCCAAAGTAGTCTACACCTACATATGTAAATGATGACGCGTACTTCACCCTTTCTACTGGCAAAGCTGGGGTAGCAGGCAAAGCATACGGTCCACCGCCATGCTTTACGCATTGTGGACATTTGTTTATCACTTTAATCACTTGCGCTCTACCTTGAGGTATCCAGTAATTTTGTCTCACTATGCTTAATGTGTGGGGCACACCAACATGATGATTTTGCTCATGTGCCTGTTTTATTATGTTTACTGTGAAGCTGCAATCTTTAGGTAAAAGTATCGGATGTTTAGCATCGTAAGATAAATCCGAATGTGTCAGACGACCGTCGCAACGAAGGAGTCCGTCGACGTCGATGAATAAACCTAGATTGCGAGCCAGGTGTGTCTTCTTGTCCTTAAATTCTTCTGGAAATGATCGTAACTGCAGATTTCTTATTTCCTGCACTTGAGAGTTAATTCTCGTACCCGTGATTGGTGATATTGCAGAATTCGTCAGTAAATCCTTTGTATTAAGTGTATTTGCCTCTTCTTGGTTTTCCTTAACATAAGTCAGTCCAACAGTTTGAATTTCCAGTTCTGGTAAGTTTTGATAACCTTCATCAGGATATACATCTACTTCCATTGATGATTCATCAGCATTCGAGAGACCCTCCCCCGCCAAAAGAGAAGTGTCTCTGATTGGGCCAACAGGCCATGTAGCTGGTTTTTGAGATAAAAAGTCTGGTCCAGTCAACCATCTTACATGATCTTCTTTTGAACTTGTAGGCCTCGTCGCTACGTCAGCAGGATTAAATCCAGATGGAACGTATCTTATTGTTAAGTTCTTGTTACCTTTAATCTCCTGAATCCTTCTTGATACAAATGGTACTAGCAGTTTGTTAGATCGGTACCAATCTATAACTATCTGGCTGTCGGTCCATAACACTTGTTGCGTTACATTTAGTTGAAGGAATTTCATTACATAATTAATTAATCGACTTCCTATTAGAACTCCAAGGAGCTCTAACCTAGGTATCTTTAGGTTTTCTTGGTCCTTTATTGGAACCAGCCGTGATTTACCAATTACAAATTTTACATTGTTACTCTGCACAATGTATACAACAGCAGCATATGCTAGTGTAGACGAATCAGTGAAACAATGAAGCTGACAGTCCTTGTCATTTGACTTAGTTATGTTTCTTGGTAGACATATTGAATTGACCTGCTCTAAGTCTTCTAATATGGTTTTCCATCTATCAGCCATATCCTTAGACAACGTCGTATCCCATTTGGTTTTTGCCTTCCATAGGTCTTGTAGTAATAATTTAGCTGGCAATAAGATGGGTACTGTAAAACCACATGGATCATAAATTGCTGCGATTGTCTTTAAAATACCTCTTTTGGTATATGGATTGATCTTATTCGTCGTTTTCAAGCTAAGAGTATCTTTGTTTATATCCCAATTCAGTCCTAATGTTTTTACTATCTTGTTTTCACCAGTGTCAGGAATGCACTGCATGAATTCTTTTGAATTGGAACTCCATTCACGAAGATTCATGGAGATCTGTTGAAATGCTTCTTTGTTTTCTCTATAGAGTTCCAAAGCTTCTTTTGTGGTATTTGAACCAGTCAGCAGGTTATCCACATATATGTCATTTGCTATCTTCCTTACATTTTCACTTTCAGATTTCAGTAGATGATGCTTTATGGTAGCGTTCAGCAGAAACGGACTTGCTATGATTCCGAAAGGAACACGCGTGAATCTGAAATGTATAAGATTATCTTCAGTTGCCATTTGACTAGTATTTTTTAACCATAAGAATCTTGTCACATCTCTATCCCTTTCTTTAAGACCTATCTGTAAGAAAGCCTTTTCGACATCTGCCGTTACTCCAACAGCATGACATCTAAATTTTATTAATAATCCAGTTAAATCTTCTAACATTAGTGGTCCGCAATACAAACATTCGTTCAAGCTTTTGCCATCCTTTATTTTCGCCGAAGCATCATATACAACTCTGAGTGTTTTCCCAGGTGCTGAAATTCCATGATGTGGTAAATAGTGAACAGGATGTTCAACCTTGTCTTGAGTCGGTACCAGCTCTATGATACCCTTTTCTAACTGATCATTTAAAGTTTGGTCATAAGCCGATAAAGTCTTAGAGTCCAGTCGTTTTAACAAACTTACTAAACGACCATATGCTAAACCGAAGTTAGACTGTAGATCCGGTGGATACTCATTCCAAGGCCAGTTCACAAAATATCTGTTATCCTTGAATATTGTATTCTCATTAAAATGTTTAATTGCTTCTTCGTCTCTGTTAATTTTAGGAGAGTCAGTAATGCCAATAGATTCCAAGTCCCATAAAAACTTTAAGTTTCCATTATCCAAAGGTAGATCTGGTTTATTCAGTTTTATCTCACAAGATGATTGAAAATAGGTAAGAACTGATAAATTGTCGCTTGATTTATTTTCAGTCTTCCCAGAAAGAATCCATCCCAATTCAGAGTCTACTAGGTACAAGTTTTCCTTGATTTGTATTTTTTCCATTGACATAAGTGAATAATAATAGTCATTTCCAATTAAGATGTCCACACGGTCTGACAATGAACCATCATCAGCAAGTGTGTACTTATCTTGGTAAGTCCACTCGGTAAGTTCCTGTTTAGGATAACAAATTCCATGAGTTATCGAAGGTACAACATTAGCAAATAACGTTTTAGTTTGGTTTGTCCTTGTTGTTATATTCAGTTTCACCAAAGGACTATCCAGTTCCTGTGGTTTCTTAGAACCAAAGGTAAAAACAAATAAGTGGTTGTCTTCTTCAATTGCTAAGTTTAAATCCTTTGCAATCTTTTTTGTAACATAGCTCCGTTGACTTCCAGAATCCAGTAAAATACGACATTTCGTTGAAGTTCCATCTTGTCCCATCACGTTGACAATAGCAGTTTGTAAAACTGTAGATCCTTTCTCATTAACATGTAAAGTATTGGTAGCCTTTTTACCCTTATTCAATTCCTTTGGACACAATGCTCTATTGTGAAGTCCATTTATACCACAGTGCGGGCAGATCACTGTTCTTTTACAAGACTTCTTCAGGTGTCCCTTTTGAAAACAATTGTAACATCGGTTGTTCAACCTCAATTTTCTTTCTGATATTGTTTTAAACTTAGTGCATTTATCATTAAAATGAGTATCCTGACAAAAGATACAAGATAACTTTCTTCGCTTGTTATAGAAATTTTTATTTTCATTTATTTTTTCCTCATGTTGTCTTTTCTTTGGTATAAATGTTTTGTTATGTACAGAAGTGTTGGGTCTGTACTTCTGATGTCTCCTTTCAGTTTTATTAAATTCAAAGCCATTGAAAACTCTTTTCGGTCTTGCTTCTCTTATGTGTAACGTTTCAGCCGTGTAATTAGCCTTTTTACATTCATTCATTTCGCAAGCTCTTTTAGCATCTTCTCTTGCAGAAATTATTATATTTAGCTGTTTCCTCATTTCATCTATTGATTCGGTGCTTATTTTCATCTTCATCTCATATATGATATTTTCCGGGAACTTTTCCATGATCAGGAATCGTAGATGATTATGATTCGTGTTTTCTCCTAATGATTGTAAAACTCTAAGATGTCTTTCAATCTCGTCTAATGTTTTTCTACAATCTTCTGACGTTTCAGCTCTTTTCATTTTGTAAAGTGTAGAGTAATGAGCATCAATTATTTGTACGCCTTTACCATATCTTTCCTTTAAAGTCTTTACGGCAATCTGGTAATTTTCATTTGTTGTCTCCAAACCATCTACTACTGTCTTTGCTTCCCCCTTTAGAGAAGCCTTTAGGTACAGCAGCTTGTCAACATTACGAAGGTTTCTTTGGTCAATATTAGAGCTAAACTGGTCCCAAAACTGATGCCATTCCAGGACGTCGCCTTTGAATGAAGTTAAATTTAATTCAGGTAATTTGCCTCTGCTGCTATTCAAATCCGAACTTGAAGTACGAATGTCCTTGTTAACTTGAACTCTAGCATCAAGCTCAGCTAGTGTCTCTTCTCCCTCTAACTGAATCGATGTCAAATTAGATACTTCATCTGCATTTGGACAGACTGACGTGTTGAAATACTGGTATAAATCAGCATTAAATCTGTTGAGTATAGATTGTAACTTTGAAGCTGTAATTCTAGCTTGTTCCAAATTATCACCATTCCACGAACTACACGCGCACAGACTGAGAGCCTTATCAGATAAACTCTTTATATTTGATGCAAATGTAGACAGTCTATTTAGCAATATTTCTTCCATCTTGTTTTATTAATCTGTTAATTAATCCATAAAGAAATGTAAGAATAATGTAACCATGTTCGTATTAATATCAAATAGTTATTATTTGTTCATAACTAATTATCACCTTTGACAACTGTATACCGTTTAAAATGAATGTTTGCATATCAAGCATGGTTTGCTATACATCTACTAATACACACTATGGTGGTAGTAGTCATAGTATATACGCGGATATTCATGTGTACATAATAACATAACACAAAAAAAATTTAGAAAATAAATAACCATGTTCCTACTCTACTAAGCAAAATATAGTAATAAAACAATAAATTTCTCTAAATCAATTAAATAAGAATTATGCTTTACTTTACTTTATCATTAAACACACAATTTTTATTTGCACAAATGTAACTTGTATTTTCATTTGTTTCATTAATTTTAAATGTAATAACTTTAGATCTCTCAAAAATGTAACATTATCAAATGAATGTATATTCTTTCATTAAACTAAATATTTTGTTAAATTTATTTATCTTTTTTCAATCTATTAATTTCATTTAATTAAAACAAAATATAATATTATTTAAACCTGTCAATGTATAAAATTGACATCAGCGCTATCTATCTCAAACTAGCGTAAACACAAACCTACTACGTAGCTAGTTTCATGAAATATTTCTATCGATGTAAGTATAAATGCATTATTTATCTTTTACTGAATGAAATATTACAAATTTACTGATTTTTAAATGTAGTTTAGCATCTCACATACCTGAGTATATTCTCTTACAAAACCGCCATGAAACCTCGATTGCCGCCGTGAGGCCGTGACGCCTTTGCAATATTCAAAATGCGTGCCTCCGTTATTTCAGAGCAACCAATTCGTAAATTCTCCTTTAATTTCTTTAATTGCTGCCGCTTCCCTATGATATAAAAGCGTATTACTATACATGTAGATATTACAATAACAATTTCTCTAACATGTAACTGGGACGTTGTAAAACTTGTAAATAACGTAGGTACTCTCGTCACAGGCATGGAAGCCTATCTATTTCTGTACAACGAAACAATGGTGTATTAATGTAATGCCATTGTATTTCACTTATAGTCTCACAAACGCATCAACTGTTTGTGTTTGTTATGATATTTAATTAGAAATTACTAATTTCTCAAGTTGGTTTGTAACTTTGTAAAGGCAAGTTCGCGACACCGCGTGTATTTCGGCGCAAGTACTTTTTTTTAGACATAAACTAACAAGTAACACTTTAACCACATAATATATTGCTTACCTGTTAATTACGCACAATTTTCACACACTTTTTGCTTATATTTCCACCTTTTTACTTAATAAATACTTTTTTAAAGTAAGAACGCACTTGTTGCTTCATGCACAAAATCGGCCATGTTTGTTTAATACGCGCTCCTCTATAGAGAAATACGAGTCAAGAACATATTTTATTACATAAAATATTCTTTTATATTCTTAAATTTAGTGTAATAATTTCGTAAAATTATTAATGTGTCTTATTTACTAAATATCCGTTCTTATTAGTAAGAATTAGATAAGTTAAAGATAAATTTCCTTTTATGAAATTTGTCATCTACGGCTTATTCGGTACTTCCGTTATACATACAAGCTTACGTGCTAAACATTCTTAAACAACGAAAATGTCGCAAATTCACAAATAATACATTAATCCACTGATTATTATCGTTATAATAATAAAATATTTGTATTAATACAAATTCTACTAAGATTCACGTTGATTTTTCTGATTGAATTCAATTATACCTAACATGGCTGAAGGCCAAAAATGGCGCCTACAAAATTAAGTAATTATTATTAAGTCACGTTTATATAATTATGCTTACCTTGCAATATAAGTTTAATAAAATACAATTTTATTCAACTTACACAAGCAAACACAGCATTCAAATAAGTTCGATTTCAAAACAATATTATTATGTAAACCAAATACACAACTTTAGTTCTACTAGTCATCCCTAGATGTCGCTATGAGTCACAAAATTACTAACCGCACATTGATCTTATAAGAAAATTATTAATATATTCTTTACCCAATTTGATTATTCTTTTGGATACACATACATATCCCTTAGCAACCTTCACCATAATTGTCGCCGCCTTTATTTATATATATTAGTATCATTATATTCTACTATTATCTCTAGCCAGACTCACGCCACTCATGGCGTACAATGAGTCTCAGACTGTATAAACATAATAGCAGAAAGTGGCACAGCGACATTAATTATATATATATAGTTTATTTATTATGTGTTACGTTGATTTGTGGGGGTTTGTTGATTATAACACTTAACGGGGTTCATTGTAATGTATGTGTATTGATCAATGGCAATAGTAATAGTAATAATGTGATCTCATACCTGGCGACAGATCCTGCTAGGTCCTCACTCCCTGCTGTTATATCATCATCTCTCTCATTAAATGTGGCTCACAAATATGGTGCCACTGCTATTGGTTGGTAGTAAATTGGTCACCACCTGTAGTTAAAATAAATACTATGACTTCAACCGCAGTTGAAGCCACGGCTTAAGCCACACACAAAGCACACACAAAGTCAAGGGATTAAATGCCAAGCTGTAAACCGGTTGGCTTAACCAACCATCAAATTTAATGTTATATTGATAACTGTACCATTTCCATATTAGTGTCAGATATAATTAAACCTCTCTCATCACACATTCACAGGGCTGGACACAGCCACCCTGGCTGTCCACTGGGTCTGTCAAGACAGAACCCATGGACACTGAGCTGGATTACAACCATCACTCTCTTCCGGGCCAACACAATAGGCACTCGGGGCATTACTGAGATATCTCATAAACACAGGGCTGGACACAGCCACCCTGGCAGTCCACTGGGTCTGACAAGTCAGAACCCATGGACACTGAGCTGGATTACAACCATCACTCTCTTCCGGGCCAAATGATAGGCACTCGGGCATTATCATACACAGCACGTGGAAAGGTCATATAGAAACTTGGCATATAATATTCATAAAGATCATACTCAAACAATCATAAATTTGACGCTTTGATACTAAGTGTACCTACTCAGGACACTTAGCATCTCAGCGAACATTACTTGTAAGACTTGATTACTTAGGTAATACTTAGCTAATAAGTACTTAGCTAATAAGTACTTAGATAATAAGTACTTAGCTTCTATAACAGCTCAGGAGTTTGGATGAATCGAACTTATTATCACTTTCACTTGCACAACTATGAAACTATGTTAAGAATGTAAAGTTTATGGGTGACATCTTACCATAGACAATCAAAGATTAAGGCGGGAATGCTCCGTAGACAATGTTGCTATAGACAAATATTTACATATCGCGAGACGTCGCGACACGGCGCGCTTCAAGACGAGCGCTCGCGTGACACTCAACTGATTAGCCTTGTATAAAAGGCCGTACATTGAGTAGGCAATAGCGCGGAGTGTCACCGGCCTGGTATGACTAAATACTTTCGCTAGCAGTAATTAGCGCATGGAAAGCGAATTCAATCGCACCTCCGCTACTATAACAGAACTATACTACTGCTATACTTATAGGAAATGCGCAGTGTGACCGAAACTTAAGACTGGCTTTATTTTTGTAACACCACATAGCACAGAGATTTGTAGATAAGTACATAGTTAGTAGGTATATTCATATCCACCGCGCAATTTAGTAAAACCATTTGAAATGGCATTTCAAAAATCCAATGCGCATTGTGCGCGCCACTACATGCCAGCCAAGCCTTTTAGGGCCCGCTGTTTAATGGGGTACTGGGGGCACCTAATACTTAAGTAACAATATACCTGCCCCCTATTTCACGATACCGACAATGACATGTGACAGGTGACATTTCGGTGTGCATGGCGCAGCCTATATGCAACCTACCGATGTATCAGCGTGTTAACTTTGTAATGTATGCCGAATGGTCACCTGTCACGTGCCATAGTCAAGATGGTGAAATAGGGGGCTGCTTGATGAAAGGACGATGAGTATAGCTTTCCGGCGTCATTATGACAATTCGAAGTGAATACATAAACAATAATATACTCAAACTATACGGATCGCAACGGAACAAATATGTATTTAACGTGGGCGACGTACAATAATTTGCGCATGCTGTTAATGGCTTGCATGCCCATTGTAATATTCTACTTAATTTGGTTAATTAATACTTCTGAGGATATTCGCAGCGAAGAGGGCACGTTGCTTGATTTGGTTTGTTGGCCGGACGGCAACGCTATTCCAGTTATTATAGCTTGTGGATCGGCTATTGCGGTCATTATTGAAGTACGTTTTGTGATACACCCAGAAGCAATGAAAACGGGTCACTTTCCGTAGAAATTCTGTACTAAGTGACCAGTTTTCATTGCTCTTGACTATATATAGTTTAGTATGTATATGATCGATAGATTTCACAGACCTGTAAAAAATAACTGTAGTACTTGTGGATTGAACGTTGATTGCCGCAAGCAACGTTAAAAACCGCTTTATTGGTTACGGAAGACGAATTTTCAAAAATCCATGAATGTTGTACTTATTGTTTTCAATAATAAAATAACGTCTCTTTTGCGTAGATTTTGCTGGGTATTTCCATTATTTAAGGTAGTTGCCGTCCATCTGGCGTTCGTTTTTGCACCCTGCATACGTATAGTAGTATAAATATAATAAATGCTGTAAACACGTTACCGGACGTCTGCTTAGTATTGACCAGTTGGATGTCTAATAAGTATTTTATGAATCTGTTTTAAGGTGGTATGTTTAATAACTGATTATTGTTTCAGCTGTACGGATTGTATCAACTATTTAAAGCTGGTTTACCCAAGAAGGATTACAACGTGACCAATGGCCTGTTCTATTACATATGGGCTCTCATCGTTATAATTATTATCTTCCTCGCGATCATATTTTACTCTGGTCTGCAGTCAACTATAATAAGAGGTTCCGTTTCCTGCTTGTTTCGCTATATGCTTTGTTTCAGAATTTAGTCTTTTTACCCGTCTGCGGCAAAGCCCAAACGGAGGGTTATGAGTTTGACCTGTACGTATGTCCGACTCTATGTTCCCTCGTAGAGGCTGGATGGATGGGCTGATTTCAACAAGCGAGGTGTCCCTAGACTCGTCTTACCGTCGCAAGTGTCACTGGCTGGATACTTACATTAAAACAAAAACAATATAGCGGCATAAAAATTCTATAAAGGGTTAAAGGGAAACCAACATAATATGTAGTATGTAGACGACATTATCAAAACATGCAGTCGGGTTTTAAAAACTTGCTTCTTACTGTTACAGTCGGTAGTCAAGATGGGTTTTAAAAGTATCTGGCGTTTTCCGATGCCTTTATCGTGACTGGAGGTGTCTGACATTTTTGAAACCTACGTGTATAGTCGGCCTTATGTAGCTTCGCACTTTTGTACCGCTTTAAAGCTGGGTACGAATCTGAGCGGCTCAGCCTGAGGCACGCTCGCCCCGCGCGGCGAGTGCTCCCAAGCCAAATTGTTGTACATAATCATACGCGGGTGAGACAGCGTGCTCGCCGCGAGCCAACATTGTGCGTCGTTCAAAATGGCTGAAACCACCAAACCACCTAATTATTAACAAAAAGAAAAAGAAACCGCCTCGGCGATGGAACGGCTCAGCAACTTCATCAAATTTGTACGCGCTTCGCCCACAGACAAGTTAGAACTTTTTGTTGTGCCCGCGGCACGCTCGGATACACGTCCAAATTACGCGAGTCACGCATACTGAGGTGCCTTTGCACACGGTTAAAAGACCGACTCTCGGCGGCTCGCCGCGCGCTGCTCGCTGCTCGCGCACAGCGCGTGAGCGCGTACGAGGCAGAGCAAAATAGGTGAGCCGTGCGTGCCTCAGCCCAAGGCTGCTCTAATTCGTACCCACTTTAACGCCTTACTTTGTTTGTAATATTTGGGACCCTTTGGGTAGGTGCGGAACCCAAAAAAGTAAAAGGTTTGAAGTTGGTTTGGTACTTATCATCATACCTAGTAGTAGACTAGTCTTCGATATCCTGGTAAGACCCAGTGTGCCTTAAGAGGTACTAATCAAGGCAATTTAGTTGGAACTATATTTTAATACGCATAAAGTTCATTTTTATTTGCTTCAAATTTGAAAATGCTATTTAAGCGCAAAGGTAAATGAACTTTATTTCCTTGGTGGTAGATTAAAAATCCCCCTGATTGTAGTACCGTGGCCTTACAAGGATATTAGGTACTAAAATATATCCGGTAACATTGATTTATTAATTTTATTACAAAAGCTATAGATATTATATAGATTTAACTAACGATGTTGCCTCCGCTCTCCACCTCGCATTTACAGCCAAAATAAAAGGAGGAATAACTAATGCCATGCTTCGGTACGTCAGCCACCTGCCATCGAAGGTGGCCATCGACCGTCTGCAGACGCGCTTCCACTGCTGTGGCAGAGTCAACTACCAGGAGTGGTTCTACATACCCTGGTACACTACAGGAGGAAAAGAAACATTTACAATTTTGAAAACGTCAGTTACAATACAACTAAATCCAGCCCTAATAGAGCCTCAGGCCACTGTAGCACTGCCCTCCTGAGCCAATAAAATAAGATGTATCTCAAATTCAATGGGCAACGCAGATTCAATCTTATACTGCTAGTAATAAGGTTGCATTTGCTACAGGAGTTTTGTCTGAGATACTGCTATTTATTTCAGCAGGGCAATGTAATGGTAATGTTCGCGTGGCTAATTAATAATTTCACCGGTTGTCTAATCCACACCTGAACACAACAATGCGAACACTGCTTCTTGTTGGTATAAGTTAAAGGATAAGATGGACCATTAAAAAGCTTTAGCTGTAGGTACACTCACCAGAAATTAATATATTATCCAACATTGGGTTGAAATATTTTCCGCCGCAATGTTGGATAATAATATCCTTGCTTGGTGACTGTACCTGGGTGGTTTTCGAAAAATGTGTACTTAATACACAGGTAAGTTACATTCGTTTGGTGAGTCACGAAAATAAGTCGTACATTTATGTATATAGTGCCTTCATGAATACGCCAATAGGTGGTATCTCAAAATCAATAAACGAAGCAGATTCAATCCTCACCGGTTAGTAATAATATGGTCGTTCTTGCTACAGGAGTTTTGTCTCAGATATCACCATTTGTAATATTTTGTTATAACACTTATAACATTGGGAAGGCACACGAGCACTCAGGCAACCTGATGGTATGTGCAATCTGAGACCCATAGACATTTGAATTCATCTCAAGACCGCAATGCGTTGTCAACCCTGAGGACTAAGATGGAATGCCTATGCTAGTAATTTCACCGGTTGTCTATCCCCACACATAAACACAACAATGCGAACACTGCTGCATGGCAGTGATATAGCAGTAGGTATAGTTAATTTTCGTGACTCAATTAAAGTTACCGTTTCTTAATTTTAGTTCTAAGGTACACTTTTTTTTAAAACCACCTTCATCCTTTTTTATACAGGTCCCAGCCCAACCACAAGTTCGTAGGCGACAGCGTGCCGTACAGTTGCTGTTCTATGGAAGCTCTGCAGCCGTGCGTCCACCACGGGATCTCGCACCCGGGCTTAATTTATAAGTATAATCCAGCTGTAAGTGGGTGAATCAACTTTTAAAGTACTCTCCATTTTTCGACATTTTTCACAAGTGATATGTTTTTAGAAAAACTATGTGCTAACGACGTGGCTTAAATGATTTTTAAATCAGACAAATAGGCTAACATTTGAATTGATTTGATTTAAAATAGTACAGTTTTAAATATTAATATAGGTAGTTGGTAGCGCAGGAGACGATGTTGTCCCCCGATTTTGTATGAAAAATGTGCATTTTCCCCTGAGTTAAGTCCTACCTAACAGATTTTTTCGAAAATGTTTTTTTTTTAGATGTTAAACGAGTAAGGTCTGTAAATTTGGTTGTCTGATTTTAATATTCATACATTATTATCAGGGCTCGGACAAGTCACCGCAAAACAATCGCAAGACGGCAATAGAACAAGATCAATAGAATCGCATTATGTACAATATTATTTAATTATATTTTTCAATTACATTTATTTTTTAATTAGATTTTTTTCCTAATATAGGATTCATCAGGTATTTCCCACGGGCACCACAGATACTTTTTGAAAAATGCCCTGAAGCGTGAATTATTGAGTTGATTCCATGGAATATTAACAGAAATTAGGAACATCAACAAATCGATGCAAAAAGTTTCATAAGAAATTTCTGGCGGAGCTGTCTTCAATTTGTGATTTTTTGACCTAATATGTTTATCAATATTATCTTTTTTTAACTGTTTAATACGAATGTCACATGCTGTACACAATATTTCCTTGACATTTTCCTGATAACGGAGCTCGGGGTAGTCCTTAATCCACTTATTAATTGTATTTATTTGCACCATGTTTAAAATATTTAGAAATAACCATAATTAAGCAAATAATTGTATTTGTTTAAATTGTCACCACAAAACTGTTTCAATCCACTTTGACAAATCCATGACAGGTATGCGACTAAAAAGGTCAAATGTTAAATTATAAATTACGATAATAATTATATCAGCTTTATATAATAATAATCTTAAGTCGCGACTCTATAATAGTCTTGTCCCATGTCCATATTAGTTTCTGCGATGACTTGTCCGAGCCCTGATTATTATTAACCATAAGTCACCTGAAACATTTTAATACCACAAAAGAAAAGGAGTACCTTAAATGGTGATTCACCCAAGTATGCTTTCGTTTGACTGCTATAATGATAATTACAAATACGTAGAAATATCGCCAAAGTATCCAGGAAAACCGGACAGTTCCCGAGGGATAGCAATATACAACTTCAGGTGCGGGCGGAGTCGTACATGCGAATCGGGACAAGAGTAGAACCTCAGCTTTGAGAAACATTTTGTAGGTACTTTTGTCGCTGTTTGTATATCCAAGCAACAATCTCGTAAGGCCCGGTGTGCCATACGAGGTACTTAATCAAGGCAATTTAGCTTATACTCTATTTCAATGAGCATAAAACTCATTTTGATTTGTCTTAAACTTGTAAATGGTATTTTAGAGCAAAGGTAACTGAACTTTATTTCTTTGACAATTATTTATTTCTTTGAAGGTTCAAATGTCCATTCACAAAAATCTCTTTGTTTTTAGTATGGTGAGTCTCGCGAAGTTAAACATATTCTGCAACTTATTTCATTGAAATAACGTGACAAATGTATAAATAGTCGACTATGCTGCCCAGATAAGACAATTATAACTCTGATTATGTTCTGTTTAGAAACAATTAACGATTTGGCAAGACGGCTGCGAAGAGAAATTGATAACGGAAATGATGGCTGTCTCGTGGCGCTTTAACGCTGTAATGGCGCTCATTATAGCGTGTATGGTAATTATTTCTCGTGATCAGTACAGTGTTAAACCTGTGTTACACTATCCCACGACATGTGAAGCAAAGCCGGTCGATTTCGCCTGACATATCTGGCGACATCGCGCGACATATGTCCGTAACGACGTCAGGCGAAGTCGTAAAACTTCTGTCAGTTGTCACACATGTCGAACGAAGGCCGGTAACGTCGTGCCACTTCACGTGTGTCGCTGGCGACACACGTGTCGCAGGACATTTCATCCCTGGCTTTAATTTTAAACAAGTACAAACAGCAACAAAGTTAACTGACCATTTGTGGCCTAATGTGATTCTTATTACCTTACAATAAGGCTCACTAGTTGTCAGCTACCTGTTGCTGCTAGTACCTTCATGGAAGAATGCAGATTTTTCAAGGCATTGCCGTGCGCTATCTTCACACCGCGTACCGGAATGGTCTGAACATCAGCAACCAAGTCACCTGCGAAGCCTACTTGCTGCGCGCAGTAGGGGAGACGGAGTCGCAGCAAATCAACTTCCCCAAGAAGAAACCCCAACGAAAGAAGAAGTTCGGTCAAGCACGCACCCTACAGTGGGTCACCGCCACGTACAGACCGCGGAGAATAGCGTACACAACCTCTTCGGCCTCTGACATTAACAGTTCAGATGAATTATTAAAACCAATATATGAATAAGGCAATAGGGGCTTGTAGTACTCTTAGGCGATGGGCTTGCAACCTGTCACTAATTAAACTTCTTGGCCTGATTTTGAAAAATGTGGTTACTGTAGCTATGCCTACCCCATAATGGGAATGAAGACGTGATGTTATATGTTATGTAATATATGAATAAAACTAACAATTTAGTTATACATTGTATTTGGAGCACCCATTTTACATAATATAGTACAGCTATCTACCTTTAAGGTCTAAAAGTGTTGCTGAGCTTATCATAACGTGAACAGAAACGAGTCGATGGTCCGTCCAGGGCTGGGATTCTATACGATAATAACGATATCGTCTTTAACGTGTTTCCGTATTGTCAAAGTTTTGATAACTCGTCATTTACAATAATGGCGACTGTGACATAAACGATTCTATAACACGTCAAACGCCATATCGTTGTAACGCAGTAGAATAGAGGCCCAGATGCTTCGTATATTGCCCGTCTGCTGCGGATTACGGACGTATCAACTATCAGCATAACTCCATTGCCTTGACACATTCTTAGTTTCCAATATTAACAACAGGCGGGGAAACTATCGACACGCTTCCTAAAAATAAATATAACATATTAAATTAGTTAATCAAACAACGTCTAATTCGAAACCACGATCACTAAATTTAAAGATGAATAAATCGAGAAACGTCAAATTATATCGACCCTGTTCTAGTCCGACAAGAATCGAATTCAGCGTTTCTAAATTTTTTTCAAATGACTTCTTAAATTAGCCGCTACGTTTCGAATCTAGCCAATTAGGTACTTAAAAAACAAAGGTTAATCAGCGTAATTCTTGTTCTAATCCTGCGCATAAGAACATTACAACAAATAAAATAAAAAAGATAAATAACCATCGTTCCTGCTGGGAAGCATTATTTCTTCTTTTCGATGAACTTGTGTATCTTGTCGGGCTCGGCGAGCTCCTTGATGCGGTGCAGGTTGTCCCACCAGAGCTTGAGGCGGTGGCGTTTGATCATCTTGAACCACGGCGTGATCGGGCCCTCCAGCGTCGGGATAAATCTGGAACATTAGCCCGAATGAGAACTGCTTCTCTTCTTAATCGGCAACATTAAAGTCAAATCTCTTTTAGGTTTGTCATACATAATTAATGTCTTAAATATTAGACTTAAGAGGCCGTATACAAAATTTTTGCCGAATTCGCTGATTTAGTGATTTTACGGACGTGATTTTACAGTTGAAATACTTCTACAAATTTTAATGCGCAATACGAAAGATAATTTCAATTTTTAAGGAATGTATAAGCTACTTTTTTGGTTTTGTTATTTAATTTGTATTAATCGACCTGAAACCGGCGACTGTTTTGTGAAATTTGCTGTAAGAGGTTTAGAATATCGCATATCCACGAATCGTTTCGACTTCTAAAAGGTATGAAAAAATTACAATTTACTGCTGTAAGAGACGTCTAAAAAATGTATGAATCTCTTTTTACCACCTTTATATAACTTTTTTGGTGTAAAAAGTAATTAACTTGGTAAAATTTTATACAAAATGGGCAAAAAATTGTTTTTGATTGCGGTTACTTAAAACTCTCGTTCATAAAATTAAAACAACAGTAATAAACTTAGTTCAAAATCAATCCGTTACCTTAAAAGAAACATCCAGAAAAATAAAAAAATAGCATTATATAATGTTTTAAAACAACCTAAATCTCGCGTTTTAATACTCGTCAAAAATAAAAAAGTACCTCATTCATTCGTAACCCATTTATTCAATCATAACTGAAAGGATATTTCATGATGTGCATTAAAACTTATAGAAAAGCAGTATTTTAACTGTAAAATCTCGAATAGAAGCAAAACCGCAAAATTTCGTATATGGCCTCTTAGGAGCTTATTACTTGTAAAGTTGCTACTTGAAAATATTGTAACTACACCCTGTGTGTGCGAGCTGTGTGCAGCTCTGGTGGAAGTGCAGCATTACTGACCATTAAATTTTTATAAAGACACTTAAGCATGAATACTGGGGAATATGACCTTCAAACCCAGCCCACTTCAGATCCGGTCTCGTTTACCGTTCATCCCCGGTGGTCCGGAGATTTTTTGGGTTTCTAGATGATCGTCTATACAATAAGCTCAACTCAGACTTATACATTTATCATCCAAGCCTAGTTGAATGTAAAAAAGTCCTACATTATTATAAAGGTCTTGAAAACTTGTCCTACGAGGATACAGAAAAATTACTGACGGTTCCGAATTATTTTCGTAGAGAAAAATTGAAAACTTTTCTTATTTCTATCCAAGCCTGTTTTATGCTATAATTCGTTCTTAGATATAAATAGTGACGCAAAATTTACGCAAGATTTACCACACTAATATGGTAAAATTTGTGTAAGTTTTGGGACACCCTTTACATTTTTGTTATTAATATTAATTATTTTATTATTTAACCCTTTAAAATATTAAATTTATTCTTTAGATTTTTGTTATTATCATTTATTATTTTAAACCCTTTAAAATCTTTTTTTTTTTTATGAGTTTAACTAATGTGTGAATTTAACGTTTAAGTACATAAAAAATAATATGTAATGTAAGCTTATTTATGCCTGGAAAACAGGATCATCCTAGTTTAGGCAAATTTGTAAAAATATTAGTTTTGTGTGGACATAAGCTACCATGTAAACAATATCATTAAGTAAGTACATTACTATATTATTATTATTATTATTACATAGGAGAATAAGTTGCTAAACTCACGCGTTGAACTCGTCCTTGGGCACGAAGCAGTACTCGGAGATCTCGTCCGAGTTGGGTTTGATCTTGACGTCGCCTTGCAGGAACAGCACGTGGTCGATCTCGTGCTCGCCCCACACGCCGTCGCCCGGGTCGTGGTAGTGTACGCGCGTCAGGAACGTGAACTGCGCCGGCTCCATCTGACCAAGACCAAAGCTTATACATACATAACATTACACCTTCATTCCCAGAGTGGGGTAGGCAGAGCTACAGCGATACCAACAACTCTAAGACTGGCTTATCAACCCAACACAGGGAGTGTAGTAAGTTTAACCTGTGTGTGGGTCACCGTAGCTCCCTTGCAAGAAAGCTAGTTTAATCCGGTGGCTTTTTAGGGTTCCGTTGTCAACAAGGAATGCTTATAGTTTTGCCATGTCCTTCTGTCCGCAGTTCAACTCAGAGACTCTTGGTACCAAAATGACGTAAAAAAAATACCTGAGTCAGAGGTATTCCTAACTCGTGGTTGAGTCTTCGTCTCGCTGCAGTTATAATGTCCTCAGGCTTATTGTCTATGAACAACGGGTGACTGCAGCAAGCGTTCGAGTAATAATCTGGATATGTAACCTGTGTAACAAAGATATATATTAAGTTTTTGAATATTTCATAATACAGTGTACTAAAATATTTTAAGAGTATGTGTACTACATTATTATGAACGTAATTTTTTCATGCTTTTAACTACTAAGATATCGATCGTACAACTGATGGTATTTTTGCGTGCCCAAGAACGCAAGGAGGTCGTACGCCAATGCAAAAGAAATGAAAAAAACTTAGAACAGCTCATTGAAAATAAGGTGTAAAACATTACCAACTGAGGCGTTCGAAAGGTTATGCAGAAACAATGGATACAACTAAAATATTTAGCAGTAAAAGTAAAAGCCATTACGGTATTATACACATATATGTATAGTATACGTATGTACATCGGTGACCATATAATTAGGAATAGGATATTAATATTTAGTTTGACATATCATTAACTAATAAACTTATGTACAATGAATCACTGTAAAAACAGTTTCATTTAGCAGGCAAGTAGGGTTATTCATTTGTATTGGCCTAATTTAAAACACCTGTTAAGTCAGTCAGAAAAAGATATTAAGCATGAACCCAGTAGGTGGGTTGCATAAATACATGACATCATACCTTCTGACTCGACCTTCTTTGCATTAGCATGTCTCCTCTTTTGTTGAAGAGAAATACACTGAACGCGCGGTGCAGCAGTACGTCTCCATCAGGATTGACTGTATGGCATTCTCTCTTGGTCGCAGTCCCAATCATGTTGTCCTTATCATCCACTAAAAGACAGATGTCTCTGTCGAGCGCTTCAACCTAACACAAAAACATCTGTATAAAACAAGTCTGCAAGTTTTCCTTGCAAAGATCTTTAATTTAGTTAACAAATGGAGTAGGATGTTCAAATAAAGAAATGTACAAGATAAGCACACATCTATCTTGTTGTAAGTTGTTTTAGGGGTTAATCTATGTGAAACTAATAGCGCTGCCATGTTAATCTCGCAATATGCAAACAGATAAATCATATCTGGTTGACATAGATTAAGTGACTCAGAATGCAAATCTTTTTGCTGATCATAGCAAGTTAATTGTTGGACAGTTGAGTACAAAGAGATGAATACACTTTTTCTCTCACTAAAATTAATACATGACAACTGTACTAACAAAGAAATAGTTTAAAATTTTCTTTCTTTTATCAAATTTAGCAAAAAAGATTACCTGAATTGGTTCAACACCTTCTGCTGCTTCAGGCTGAGGCTTGATTGTGTCCGAAGACAGGAACCTCGTCTCCAGTCGGAGAACATTCCAAAAACCCCGGGACAAGCTCCGAGCAAGCATCTTTCCTAAACACACCAATGAAAATGGATAGATACATTCATTTGCAGCTATTTATAAAAGTATTACAAAAGAAATGTTAATAACCAAGTTCCAACTTCCTTCAATTCAAATTTTGATCAGATAACATTTAAAGCCTAATAGTGGCACTCATAATACCATTCAGGTGCAAATGACGGCAGTATGTACACTGGAACTGATACTCTTGTGGTTATAACAATATTAAACCATTACACGCAAACCTAGTGTTAAATTTAACAGTCAAAATTAAACTATATTAACGCTTCATATTCCTAGATATAGTTTTCAGCTTTATTTTAATTTTTTTTTTGGCTTAATTTAGTATAATTTTTAACTGTTACTCAAAGAGTTAAATAAGCAATAATAATTGACATGTTCATTAATAACGTTTAAATTAAATTATGAAACATACATACATAACATCACACCTTCATTCCCAGAGTGGAGTAGGCAGAGCTACAGAAATACTGACACCTTTAAAAAGATTTGTTTATAATTCTGTAACCATATTTTGCACATTCTTGCTAAGAAGTTTACTAGTGTATTAGTGACAATTTGCAAGTCCATCGCCTAATAGTATTACAAGCCCTTAATTCCTTATAATAAACCCTTTATAAAACTTAATTATAACCTGTTATAATCGAGTCAGGTCGGGTGCAGAGGGTTAAGGTGCAAATTTGTCTAATTGCACGAAGATAAGCTACAGCTTATCTTAGTGCAATCATTCTGCTACATTTTTTATATTTATATAATTGGACGTAGTTTTGCAAACAGGAACCAACCCACAATCATTTAGCAATAAAATGTCAACCCTCAGTATTCAGCATTACAGTTGACATACTATTGTCAAATCATTGTGGGTTGGTTCCTGTTTGCAAAACTACGTCCAATTATCTATTTTTCAAATCTGTTTTCAACTTACATGATAAATCTAGATCAATGTTGTTATGACGTATTCTTTAAGAATACCTAGATCGCAATCGTACTTAATACGATTGGAGAATTCAAGATTTATCATCTTAAAAACGGTAGTTGTTTCCGTCATTCCAAGGCAGTTTACATTTTAGTGTGTATTATTAGGTATCAAATGGAGCAGATAATTTTATATTGATTGTTTTGGCCTATCTTTACCTGGACTTACTTAGCAATAAGGTAAAAGTAATTGAACACGAGTTGGGTACAAATGTTTAATTTTAGTAAAACACTTGGCTGTCATTGTCTACGAACAGCAGATGTACTTACCGTTTAATGATTTAAAACATTAAGTGAAAGATGCTTCGTTAAAGTAGATCTAATTTGACGTATCAATTTTGTTAATTATAAAGTTATTTATGCAAATGTGACCGCAATTGATTCCACTGCTAAGACTGCTTCTTCTTGAATTTTTATCTGTCACTGCAATCTGCCATCGTTGAATTTGACACTGACACTTGTTTTTTTTTACCGGAGTAGACTGGGGGTCTACTTTAAAATCTGTAATTCTAACTTCGTCTGCTGCTATTCCTATTGCTCTCGATTTGCAAAAAGTAACGGGCGACGCGAAGTTCGAACTACGGATTTCAAAGTAGATGGACCGCTACTATAGCTATGGGGTGAAAACCAAAAAGTAAAGAAACCGGCCAAGTCCTAGTCGGACTGTTCCGTACAAGAAAGAAAGACAGTTCTATACAACATTAACTGTCCCGGTGTCTGTCTGTAACCACGGTGTCTATATAAAGATCGAGAAAAACAGCAAATAATCACGTTTGCTGTTTGGGAGCCCCCTTAATTTATTTTATTTTAATTTCATTATTTATTTTTGTAGCGAATATACAAATCCTACAAGCTTTCAAAAATGAAAAAAAAACAGAAGTATGGAAATACTCGAGTGCGTCAGATATTCATAATTTAATTGAATTCCTAGTGTATATACCTACCCCACGTGGCTCTGATGACTGAGGTAGGTATGTTAATCTGACGATTTCCATAGTGGGGGTATAAGCTATTCAAAAATGTGGTCACAGAAAAAGAATTAATAATAGAGTAGTTTTAAAAAAAACACTTAGTTAAAGCCTAATGAAAACAAAAATCACGATCGCGTCCTCTGTGTAACGAAAGTTAGTCATACAAACTATATGGGCAACTCTCGTTACACAAAGGAATCAATTAAGTTAGCCCTTAACTATATTTTTTTTTAAATGTAACATTAGCCGTACAGAAAGGTAAAAAGTTGAGAAAAAGCTAGTTATATTTGAGCGCGTCAAATGTTCAGAGGGGATGTTAAGCGAACCAACCTGAAAGAAGCTCCCATTTAAACCACTGACGATTTGGACGTGACGCAAACTCGTTGCGGCTCTTTGAAGTATTACACAGACGGTTCAGCTTTGATGTACTTTGATGCTGACCCTTAATCAAATGATAATTTGAAGGGATTTTCTTAATATGACAGTTTGAAAAAAAAAGGTAAGGTTTTGCTACCAACTTTACTGTACTCGTACTTACGAGTAAGTCCATAATCTTTTCAAATTATCGATTAAGTTTAATAATAGGTATTTTTTAAAGACTCTTTCAGAGATCATTAAATTTTCGTACTTATGATGAAACTCGTCGTCGTTTGATTCATTTTTTATTTTCGAATTTAAATAGACTGTTTGAATTGAAACCAGACTGTTTATTAAAACAACATAAAATGATGTACAACTTTGATTAGACTACTAACGCCATCTAACAATGAAAAAAAAGGGCAAATGCTATTAAGTACTAATAAGTTCCTACCTGCTCTTACGCTTTCGCTCTTGGTAGGTTGAAGATATTCTGTTAAGTTTAGTATAATTAGTAATTTAATTTTGTTTATTTATAGCCGTGTCAATGATAGCTTTACGAGAATTTCTACGTTGAAATTGTGTACATATTAGATTATTAAATAAACATTTATTTCTACATATTATTAGGACCTCATTTATTTATCGCGGCCAAACTTTTCAGCATGCAGTAGGTAGGAATCAAGGGAACTAGGCACTGAAATGTCGCATTGTGCTAATTCGTTCAAGGCGTTCCTCGATATTGTATAACTCTAAAAACTAAAAAGAGATAGACAGAGACGAGGTTCTGCTGAGTCGAGAAATCTATTTTTGTTTGTTTAAACTCCTTTAACAGGAAGCAACAGCGCAAAGCCCAAAATAACTTCGTCTAACGAAAATGCGCTTAATGCAGTGCACGCGAGAAACCAACCACAGCATGGGCGTTCGTGCGCTCACAGCTTTAGTGCGTGTTGTTTCATTAATTGTGTTCAGTAATTACAATGCCAAACGTTAAATTGGCGATACGTGTGCGACCATTAACTGAAAGGTGCGTATGATATCTTTAATTAATAACCTAGGTGATAAACACGAGGTAAACTCGGTCACACATGTCATATAAAAACAGAACCTAAATAGATATCTTTCTACTTTTGTTATGCGTTATGTATCTCTAGTGCAGCGATGTTGGTATCCCTATAGGTAAACTTATTTTACTCTTTATTGGTTAGTAGTTCTGTTATTTAATATTAAGTATTAAAATTTTGCAAGATCTTCTGTCAGGCTGTGGCCGCATCTGCAGGATTCAGTGGATATTTGTGTTACAGTCTTCATTCTTTATGTTAAAGTAAGAGAAGCCATCGCGAGAATGAACGAATCTTCGCCGAACCCGTAGTGTTATTGGCGTATTTGTCAATGATGCCAATACTTTGCTAAATCAAACACGAGCGAAAAATCCTAGCGAGGATTCGGATCATCAATATTATGCATAATTATTCGGTCAACGGACTTTATGCGTAGTAAATGTATTCAAAGTAGGGAATGCAAATAACCGGTTAATAACCGAATTAAGTATAAAAAGACAGTTAATAACCGGTTTTAACCGGTTATTTGCATTCCCTAATTCAAAGTTTGACTATGCCAAGATATTTTATGCTTGTGGTGAAGTGTGTTTAAAGCTATAGGAATGCAACATTCATGCACTTATTACAAAAAAATAAGCCAAAGAAAGTACAAAGTAGGGAAGAGTGCATTTTTTTTCAAGAAATATGTTTTCTAAATCATTGGTTTTTCTGTAATACCTTTTCCAATATTCAAGTTGTATGTACATTGGTCTTATAATTTTCAATAGATTATGTTTTGGAGGCGCCTTTTTACTCCACCTTGGTGAAAGCGGAAATAATAGAGGAAAAGCCCCAAATATGGACCACCATATACATTTTATGAAATAAAACACAGGATTTTCAAGTTAAAGAAATGCTTTAAAAACCAATCAGTCGGGAAATTATCTGGCCATCTTCTAAATATAATAAAAATGTCATAAAGTAACAAACGTTTAACAAAAACTTCGTAATTCTAAATAAACTCAAAATTAACCCTTTCAAAATAGGTAACATTATATGGACCACCATGTTTATAATACGGCCTAGGGGTGCGTAATATGGACTATCATAATTAAGGTATGACAATTATCACATTTTTTTCCTATTTTAAAAAAGGAAACTTGTAATCACTAATCAGCCTTATATGTGAAATAAATATTATTTTAGGAGTCCTTTAAAATAATAAAGTTAAAAATTGAAATAAGGCTCGAGTCCATATTACAAGCATGTTCATAATATGGACTACTAGTCCATATTTGAAACTAACTATTGGTCCATAATATAAACAGGTGTCATTTGTCGTTAAACTTTTTCCAAAAAGAAACTAGTAATACGTGTCGTCACACGCTACAACAACAAAGTTCACTAATAATATAACGTTTCTAGGACACCAAGGTACAATAATAAGCGGTTGACATAAAAGAAGCAACAGCTTTAAAAAACTTACCGAAAATTTCCATCAAATGTGCCTAAAAACTTCAATCGACGATAACTGACACATACGTGCACTGAGCTTGGCGGCGAATCACTGACGGGGAGGCGCACCTCAATGGTGTCCAAAGCGGCCTACTTCACTTCGATAGGAACGCCACCTAGCGAGATATTCGTGTGGTCCATATTATGTACCTAGTCCATATTTGGGGCTTTTCCTCTAAATGACGTCGATATAATTATGCTGAAAGCTTATTTTTCGCTTTTCAGTAGGTTTAGTTTAGTTTATTAAAACTGTTTGAAAGACTTCATAAAGTTGAAGTTTGCTTCCTGTTGTAAATTATAAAGTAAAACATTACTTTTCAGAGAGTTAAGGTCAGAGAAGGACAAAGTTCCGATAGTGGCCGTGGTCGACGACAACACGGTTACAATAACAAATTTAAAAGTAAGTTATTTTTTATGACTATTAAGAGGTCGCTTATGCCTGCCACGGTAACCTATAATTATATTGAATTATATAAGTTCATCAAATTTCACGTATGTATGTATGTATTTATAAAAACACTTTTAGTACAAAACACAGAAATTCCAATACAATATTTATAGAATTGAAACGTCTCTAGGTGAACTTACGTATTCCTTACAAAATTTCAACGAACTCTATTTTATGCTGAAACCATGACGTCTTACATTGATTACGTAGGTTAGATTAGGTTAGCCTTGTAGTCTGCGTGCACCTTGATTGTAGCGTCAAATTGGCTACACCACTACATTTAAAAACAAATGGTTTACTAGATTGAATCAAAAGTCATCGTTATAAATCTTAGTTTCTAAGATTCAACCAAAAACATGCGAAGAAATGGTCATGTTTGATGAATAAAGCTATGGAGGTTTTTGTTTCTGATCGTGTTTTCACGTTTAACAGTTTCAAGGAAAGATAATCAAGTTGTAGTTTCCAAAGAACTCTACCTACCCCGACTACAGCGTATGCGGCCTCTTAACAATAACGTTTTATAGTTCAACTTTTTTAATTTGGTCAAAGCAAATTTATTTCAGTCATTTGATTGTTTATTACCGTAAAGAGTAAGTTTTTAAGATAAGTAGGTACCTAAGATTATATTGAAGTATTAACGACGTTTGTTCGCATATCTTTTCGGAAATAACTTCCTTTCTTAATATGCCCTATTTTGTTTGCCGATTATTTGGGTAGCAGATTAAAAATATTCAGTCAGAGTGACAAAGGCCGTATTCTATTCGGTAAAACTATATTGATTTTAACCTGTTTTCGTATTATAACCCCAAATAATGATGTTTTAAATAGATAGCTCAGATCAAGCGGTACACCTAAATTAGTCTTAGGTGGGTCATACACACTCTTAAAAACAAAAGTTGTCTTTCCTGTGGTCAATAGTTAAAAGCTTATGTGCATATAAGTTATGTTTTTATATGATAGGTTTAAAGTACCTAGTCCTGACGCCGTTTATACCGGAATGGCCTTAGCCAGAACATTTGGCTTTAAGAACGTTAACTTCCGGTGCGTCCACAGGAAAGACGATTACCTAAACCTGTGTACCTATGACCCAGGTACGTACTCGCCTACATGCGTGGTGCGGGGCAATAACTATGATCAGGTCTGGGATTCTACATGGTAATAACGATATCGTCTTCTTCTTCTTCTTCCTTTGCCCCCGCGGCGACTTGAACAGCTACTACCGTGGGGATATGGCGTTTCCACGTGAAGTGATTTCGCCAGTGTCAAGTAAGTATGTATAATTATAAATCAATATAGCAATAAAACACAATCCAATCTTCTCTAGGAAGATTGGGGGCAACGTTGTACGGTGATTTGTAGGTCAGAGGTCAAGATAGTTTTAACCTCTGCACCACTGCGAGTCCACTTGAAACGAGAAGAAAGATGCCAGATACACGAAATAAGTCCAAGTCTTCAATCACTGTGCGACACAAAGGCATAAAAAGTACAAATCACTATCAGAAAAGAACTTTGAACACCTAATTACCCAAAAATTAAAGTCTAAAACAAATCACACGTCCGCCATCTTTTAACGTTGCAAATGGCCTTCACGATATCGTCTTTGACGTGTTCCTGTATTGTCAAAGTTTTGATAACTCTTATGTCATTTACAATAATGGCGGCTGTGACATAAACGATTCTATAACACGTCAAACGCCATATCGTTGTAACGCAGTAGAATAGAGGCCCAGATGCTTCGTATATTGCCCGTCTGCTGCGCAGAGCATACCTCCATTGCCTTGACACATTTTTGGTTTCCAATATTAACATCAGGAGAAACTATCGACACGCTGCCTTCAAAATAAATACCTATAACATATTAAATTAGTTAATCAAACAACGTCTAATTCGAAACCACGATCACTAAATTTAAAGATGAATAAATCGAGAACCGTCAAATTATATCGGACAATACGGAAACACGTCAAATACGATATCGTTATTACCGTGTAGAATCCCAGCCCTGGGCCGGTTCTAGCACTACTAGCACCCAGGGCGAGATTTATAAGGCGCCCCCCAATTGCTATTGAAACCCATACGAAAAAAAAGAACGGATAGAATGACATAACCAGCCGCAGGTGCCCCTTTATATCTGGCGCCCTGGGCGGTCGCCCAACCGCGCCCTACCCTAATACTTCTGTTTTGACGACTTATAATGACTACTTTATTCGTTTTCTACAACTTATTTGACTTATTTCTAATCTTCTGCTTCACATAACTTGTTTGAAGCTTACGAGTAAAGGCCGCATTCAGAGTCAGTTTTACGATTTTTTCGTCCCTTAGTGACGATGTTTCATAGACAAAACCGGCCAATTGCGAGTCGGACTGGCGCACGAAGGCTTCCGTACCATTATCTATACTACATTAAAGTACATTAGACCTTACATATATTATAACCTTTCTTTTTAGTTTCACCTATCCCGGTGTCTCAAGATCAAGAAAAAAACGCCAAAAAAATCACGTTTGTTGTATGTAAATCAAAATATAATAATTATTTAAGGGGGGCTCCCTTAAATAACCATTTTATTTTGATTTAATTATGTATTCTTAAAGTGAATATGCAACTAAATATTCTGTGAATGTTTCAGGCGTGGTAAACGGTTGCCGTTATTAATATAGAATAAAAAACGCCAAAAAATCACGTTTGTTGTATGGGTGTTATATACTGGATAAAAAGGGAGATCCGAGCGACAAACAAGTCGCGGACAACATGTGCTAGCCCTCCTGGTTATAGACAGACAGACAGACAGACAGCGAAGTCATAGAAATAGGGTCCCGTTTTTACCCTTTAGGTACGGATCCCTAAAAAAGAATGTCTTTATAAAATGTCTCTAAGTACCTACGGCGGATAGGCATCAACGCGTTTCTTTGGAAAAATACATATTTATTTAATGTACCTATTTGTAATTTGTTTCGCCTATCCGACAAAGCTATTTTATTATTAATTAAACAGGACAATACAATAAGAATGAAAACTATGAATGAAGTGGGTAATAGTTTCCCAACATTTGATTATGGGTTAAACTCACTGGTTAAAAAGCTGTCTGCCGAGTTGAAAAGTGAGTTCTTAATCTGGGTACGAATCTGAGCGGCTCAGCCTGAGGTATGCTCGCCCCGCGCGGCGAGCTGCTCGTAAGCTCCGCCTCTGTGGTAAAACGGCTCAGCAACTTTACTTTATCAAATTTGTACGCGCCTCGCCCACAGACAAGTTAGAACTTGTCGTTCAGCCCGCGGCACGCTCGGATAGACGTCCAAATTACGCGAGGCACGCACACTGAGGCGCCTTTGAGCACGGTCAAAAGACCGAATCGCGGCGGCTCGCGGCGCGCTGTTAGCACTCTGCTAGCGCATAGCGCGTGAGCGCGTATGAATTTCAGCAAAATAGGTGAGCCGTGCGTGCCGCAACTCGAGGCTGCTCTAATTCGTACCCACCTTTAAGAGATAACATGGCTGGTTTCTCGAGCAGGTGAGCGCGTCGGGCGCGGGTGACAGCCGGGAGCGCGTGCGCCGCTACCACGCCGACTACACGTTCGACAGCGCCTGCCCGCAGGCGCACCCACAGCATGCCTCGCAGGAAAAGGTAAACTAGATAAAATGGCGACCGCTAATTAAAGCTAAGATATCTCTTAAACGGCACAACTAATTTTCATGAAACCTTAGCTAAGAACAATCCCGATCAATATAGCTTTATTTAAAAAAACTGCGTCTGAATCGGTCCTTCCGTTTGGGAGCTACCAGTCACAGCCATACATACAGATTTACACGTGACACTTATAATTTCCTTCGATGTACACTGAGGAGCAATGAAAACGGGTCACTTTCTATGGAAATTCGGTACCAAGTATATGAAATAGGATAACCCATCACTTCATCGAATTTCACTTTATCGAATGTATCATTTCATCTAATTTCGTTTCATCGAGCGCTATTTCCTGCTGAAACCATAATGTTTTCAGGGTAACTTACCAACCACTTAAACATTAATTACGTTGGTTAGGTTAGGTTAGATGTTTAAGATACGCTGTAAACATTACGGTTTCAGCAGGAAATAGCGCTCGATGAAATGAAATTCGATGAAAGGTGTTTCAATGAAATGATAGACACCCATGAAATAGTTTAGACGCTCATTCTTGGTAAACGTCGCAGTGTAGATTACTACATAAAATCACACTGATCATTTACAATTTATTGGAGACGATAGCTACTTAAACAAGAGTTGTATATTATGTATTCCTTGCACCCAGGTCTTCGAATCTATTGGCCGAGACGTCATGTCCAGTCTGTCGCAGTTGTCCTCTGTGTGCGTGTTGGCGTACGGCCAGAGTGCTACCGGGAAGACTCACACCATGATGGGCACGGAAGCGCAGCCGGGGCTGGTGCCGAGACTGTGCCGGGAGCTCGCTGGCGCCGAGCCCTGTGACGTCACAATTAGGTTAGTAGTTCTGCCTAAGGAACCTCGGCCGAGTGTAAAAGGCTTACATAATGATGGCCACGCTGGCTCAGCCGGGGCTGGTGCCGCGAATGTGCCGGGAGCTCGCTGGCGCCGAGTCCTGTGACGTCACCATCAGGTTAGTAGTTCTGCCTATGGAAGCACGGCAGAGTGGAGAAGGCTTACACAATGATGGTCACGGTGCCTCAGTAGGGGCTGGTGCCGTGACTGTGCCGGGAGCTCACTGGTACCGAGCCCTGTGACGTCACCATCAGGTTAGCGGTTTTGCCAATGGAACCTCGGCAGAGTGGAGAAGGGTTACACAATGGTCACGCTGGCCCGTAGTATCAGCCGGGGCTGATGCCGTGACGGTGCCGGGAGCTCACTGGCGCCGAGCCATCCGGTCCATCAGGTCTTCGTTTACAACCACTGAATATGTGGAAATGTGGAGCAAGTTTAAATGGGTTTATATTTATACCTATGCTTAGGAAGTCCTGATTTACAACGGCAGGTTAGTTTATTTCTATTTTAGAATGCGCAAACCCTCGCGGTTTTGTCACTTTACTGCTTAATTTGTTACATTATATAAATTGTAGTTGTAATTAGCTAATAGTTATTATCCTCATGTAAAAGAAAACATAGCCGTAGCTAAAAAAAATTGTTCATCCTAAAGCCTTCCGCCTCATATTTTGTGTTGTTATTAATTAAACAGTTGTCTGACTGAGTTGAAAACCAGTTTAGTACAAATGAATAATTCGGACAAAGGATGCGTTAGGACAAATATATATTAGGGATTCCGAGGGACACTCTTTATTGCCAGGATCCCTGATTTCTATACAAAATGATGCCGATACTTACTATTAATTCAGTTTGCTGTATTTTTTTTATTGCGCAGCGACCTTAGACAGTTCCAGCGAGATAGTTCTCAATACTCACCGTATCGATTATCGCAACCTAGACTGACTAGCACGGTGCACACTACCGCATCCAGACGTGTTATTCTCTTGAATAACTCGCTAGCGAGCTCGTCGGTTCGCGACAATTGTCCGTCTCTGTAGACATGGAGCCGGAATTCCACTGCGGCACACGCTATGCACGCACACGCTGAACACGTGTGTGTGGCTCAGTGTTCATTTCCACGTCAGACTTACCTTCACATAACGTTAGACTCCAAGCTCCAATGGGGTCCTCATCTTGCTGGATTGGCGGGTAGACTCAGTTCAGCAGTTTTTGCAGTTAATAAGATTCGGCAATTAATAGACTTAGATACCGCTCGATTAGTTTATTTTAGTTACTTCCATAGTATTATGTCATATGGTATTTTACTGTGGGGTAGTGCTGCTGATGTAAATAGCATCTTTGTTCTGCAGAAGAGGGCTATTCGTGCTGTCTACAAGATGGGCCAGAGAGACTCGCTTAGAGATAAGTTTAAAGAAATTAATATATTGACCATGCACAGTCAATACATTTATGAAAACATTATTTATGTTCATAAAAACATCGCTAAATTTAGAAAGAACTGTGACATACATAATGTTAATACCAGAAATAAATATAAGCTCGCAGTGCCCTTCACGCGGCTCCATAAAATAAAAAACTCTTTTATGGGTAATTGTATTAGGTTCTATAATAAGCTCCCAAGTAATGTTACTGAACTATCAGTAAATAAATTTAAGAGTTACGTTAAGCGTAAACTAATTTCTAAAGCATATTATAGTATTAAAGACTATATTAATGATAACAATGCTTGGGACTGAATTGCTTGTAATAAAATGTTTAGTCCTTACGATAAAAGGTTGCGAACGTCGAAAGAAAAAAAAGACATCCGACAGAGTTTCTTACAGGTTCTTCTCTGATCGGTCGCGATTTGAACCTGCAGTCAATTTAGGCTAAGTCGCTACTATGACGTTTCAAAAGAGTTTATTATTTGTAAACTTTCACATCAGTGTGAAGGAAGAGAAATAAAAATCCTACCCGTAAGCGGCAATTGTCGTTCGCCGCATGCAACATACGGCAACAGCAACAGTGTAAAGAGCACGGCAGTCGGCCGGATTCGATGAACGACATGCGCGACAGCTGCAATCGTCTAATCACGTGACCATAGTAGGCGGACAGACTAATGTGTAGACGACATTCGTTGAGCGAAGCATTTAAAAAATTCCTGATAATCACCCGCAATTAATCAAACAAACGACCAAGTCGAAAGAGTTCTATTGTGACGAAAAGTATTTTTGGTAAAAAAAATGTCTTACAACTGAAAATTTCATAGAATTTAACTACGTGAGGTATCATGTCCAACTTTTTCAACCCCACCCACCCATAAGAGGTATTCAAGGAAATAAATTCTTCAGCAGTTTGATATCATAATAACGCAAAATCATAATAATTAATGCAGTACTAACATAGTCGTAATATTAAACTATTGTTACTAACACTATGGACTTTGTCTGAATTAAATAATTTTGAATTTTGAATTTGAATTTGAATATCATACGAAAATTAGTGGTGTTATACATTTCCCGGCTTGTCACGACTAACAAAATGACGTACCTATTGTGACAACGACACCTACAAGACTCGCGCGACGAGCTCGCTAGCGAATTATTTAACAGAATAACACGGCAGACATTAAAGAAGTGTTTGAAATTGTTCTGATGTCATTTACTTATGCAGTTCGTGTGAAGGAGCAATAGCAGCCGTCGCACGCGACGCTTCGCAGTCAAACGAAATGAGTTTCGCCACCTTAAATTGGCATTGGCAATCCAAGCGAAACTTAGCCGTGCTACTTTTTTATGGTAAGGAGCACTCAGGCCACCTGGTAGTAAGTGGAATCTGAGACCCATTGACATTTGAATTCTCAAGAGCATATTCTTAATACTGCAATTCTAAGACCTCAAATGCATTGCCAACCCTGAGGACTAAGATGAAATGCCTCTATGCTAGTCATTTCATCGGTTGTCTTATCCCCACACCTGAACACAACAATGCGAACACTGCTGCTTGGCGGTTGGTTAATGGATAAGATCGTTATGGTCCTACCACCACTTAATAAGTTAATAATCTACTATATAACTTATAGGTAAGTAAGGTAAGGTAGAAATGGTAACAATAGTGGACAAGGACCTATGATGAAAACTTGATTCTTTTTATACAGGAGATAAAGGGTATTCATTTGATTTGCAACAATCAATTTATGACCATATGTTCTTTGCATTAACCCTTAAATGCACAAAGCTATGAACTATCGAAAGCATCACATACTTACTCATATTCGGCTAAGGCTCACGAGTCCATCCTGCGTGATACATAAGAAAATAATGAAATATAAGAAAACAAAAAACATTAACTATATACGAGTTCTATAGAACCATCGTTCAACTTCTTACTTTTAAATACTTTTACTCCAATTCATCGTTTTCAACATATATTTTTTTCAACACACGGGACGGTCGCAT
Source organism: Acleris holmiana (assembly GCA_949316455.1). Lineage (NCBI taxonomy): Eukaryota > Metazoa > Arthropoda > Insecta > Lepidoptera > Tortricidae > Acleris > Acleris holmiana. The sequence continues at coordinate 12,837,901 of OX438778.1, forward strand.
TCAACGCTCCCTTGAGCCTTAGCCAATTACACTATTACGTGTCTACACAAAGCCTTAAATTATCTAATGCCATATACTAATAATTGATTTAATTACCTATTTGGCGATCAACCATAATTAATATTTGGTGTTCTGGAGGGTGAAAAAGTAACAAGTTCCAGTCTTTCAGTTCAGATTAAAATTAAAATTGTATAATAAGATTTTAAAAGGATGTATGAAAGTTGAGCACTGATCGGTGCTTCAGCATACGAAAGGTTAATGATTACATTTGACGTTTTCATTATTGTTTACATATTTAAGGGCTTTACCGTAAGTAGCCCGTGTGGTTGCCGGGTTAGAATAGTGCCACTCCATGTCTTCCCGTGGATGTCGTAAGAGGCGACTCAGGGAATAAGGGCTTGTAGTATTGTTAGGCGATGGGCTTGCAACCTGTCACTAATACACTAGTAAACTTCTTGGCCTGATTGTGCAAAATGTGGTTACAGAATTATCGACAAGTCTTTTTAGAGTTGTTGGTATTTCTGTAGCTCTGCCTACCCCACTCTGGGAATGAAGGCGTGATGTTATGTATGTATGTATGTGTAAACTTATTTGATTCCTTTGTGTAAGGAGAGTTATCCATGTAGTTTGTATGACTAACTTTCGTTACACAAAAGACGCGATCGTGTTTTTTTTTTTTAAAACAACCCACATTGTAAATTTCAAATGGCTGGGGTGTTGCGTTAATGATGAAACTATTGGTTTAACGTGTATAAAACGCAACAAGATCAAAATATTATTCCTACTTCGATATACCGGGTACAAATGTAGGTATTTGCCCTACATCACATTGATTTAATCGAAATCCAGAATGGTTATAATTCCGGAATTAATTTATTCATTGACTTTTTTGATAGTACGCATAGTTGTAACCTAAACCTACCGTATAGGTACCTATAGCAATCAAGTTATGCATTCAATATAACTAAGATGATTTCGGATAACATGATTTCAAACAATAATCCATATTTTAATTCCCCATGAAACCATGTATACCACAAACTTTACATACAAATAATTTAAACTAAGAAGCCAGCGTATCTGCATTCTTTAATCATATTGTTTTACGTCGGTTGTATTCGATTAAGTTTGAATGGCGTAATAAAATGAGGCAGCAGCGCGCAAGGTCACCTCGGCACGCAACTAGCGCCCTTTGGCTTGATTATAGCTTTATCTGCACTAATATCTGCCTGCGTGTATTGTAAGCTTGTAACCACGTGTGGAATCCGTTACGTGTCTGATACAACGCGTACACGGAACGAAATATTGATACATGTGCATGTCTTGTACAAACTTGGGTTACCTATTCCGTTTTAAACCCATTAAATTTTGCGCTTCGGAGCAAAATGCACAAAACGCAAAATGTACAGCTACACGATAAACATAGCCAATGGCAAAATGTACATACTTACGCATAATGTGAAACACGTGGAACTTACACAAAGCAAAAAGTGCATTAGCAAAATGTACACATCGGAAAATGCACACTACTCGCAAAATGTATATTACGCAAAACGAGAAATATGCAAATAGTCCTTCCTACACGCATAATGTACAAAAAGTTAAAAACTGCTGTTCAAGTAGTTGATCTATGATTTATTGAAACTACTTAGGAATTCCAAATAGTGTGAAATTATGACACATAGTTCTTTTACAGACTTTACATATGGAAAATATTCCATTCACTCTTCGCTTTTTGCACATTTTGCGTGTAGGACTATTTGCATATTGCACGTTTTGCGAAATGTACATTTTGCGAGTAGTGTGCATTTTCCGATTTGTACATTTTGCGTTTTGTGCATTTAGCACCAAAGCAAAATTTTGCAGGTGGAAAAAAACGAACGGCAAATCTACGGTAAATATCTTTAATATTGAAAATAGCAAGTTCCACGCAAAGGAAACTTATTTTTTTTGTGAATATAATTAATACCTACCGAATATGACAAGACAATATTATTATCAACATCATCATTGCCATCAGGTAATTGGCAGTAATTGCCGTCCATGCAGCATTATTTTTTTCCATCATAAAAACAAGATTAAAATGACGGCGGTCGTTCATTAGGACTTGAATTTTTAATTGGTAGTGAACTGGACCGAGAATAATCGAAAATCGAAATATTAAATAAAATAGGTCGAATACATTTTTTGAAAAAAATTGCATTGTATTTCGGCACGTGGTCGCCACTGCATAGGTAACCTTCCGCCCCAGCGGCCATCGGTGCTTCAAGCATTGTGCCGTAATAATTTTACTACAGTAAAAGTTTGCGAATATTGCCCGTTCTAGAATCTATATCAGTGTAGATTATTATAGAATGGCCATGCTACGTAGGTATCTACCCGTCGCCAGCACTAGCTCGGCTTCACACCCGGGTGGGGGCGAACAGTTTAATCTTCTCCCGCCCGGCACCAGGCGCGCGACGCCCGCCCTAGCTCAAGGCAGTAACAAATCTGCTATTAAATAATATACATTTTGCACTTGAAACTAAAAAGGTGAGTAGTGTTTTGTTGTCTTAAGTAGGTATTGTTTTGTTTGATGACATAGGTATTCAGTGTAATTAAGTTTAAGGATCCGAGATCCGGCGCTCCGCCCGCCCGCCAAAGTACGAATTAAGTACAGAGTTTGCGTTGTGACCTGTTACGGGTTCTTGCAGATGATGTTAGGTTTCTTTTTGACTTGAAATGATTACTTAGTAACCACACAATTTAATGCGTTTGCTTAAAATACAAAGCAATATAAATTAGTTATTTGCTCTGTGTGATGGTTAAATTTGTCCAAACTAAGAGATTGAATATAGGTTAATATTATATATTTAATACTATAAGTACATTGAATGTCTTTGCTTGTAGGTCTCGGACGAATTCTCGGTTACATTTTGGTCTTAGTGTATAAAGTTAAAAATAAAAACTTTATCAATTAAAAACACATTTTCGAGTTACACCCTTGTGCGGTAAATCGGTGATAGATTAATTACATACATAGTTGGTCTATTTCGTGATTCGCGTGACGACGGGAAGATTAAATGCTTTATAATGACTTACCTCAAAGTTAGTTTGGCGCTAGTTTGAATCTGCAAACTTTTCTAGTTATCGATATTAAAAGTTGGGAACAGAATAGTGTGGTACAGGTATTGTTTAATTAAAAGCTTTTTTGATATTTGTTGTAATTCGTAATTGACTTAGTACTTACCTTTTCCAGTTTTGTGCTATTAAACAGAAAACAGCCTTAATGGGCTTTTCTATCAAAAGTTGTACTTGCCATTTTTTCGATGTCCCCTGACATTTTTAATTATTTTTTCTTAGTATGTATTAGGAATACCAATGAATGTTACTTTGTTTTAAAGTTTACGTTTTTAACTTCCTACTTATCTTATTTAGTAAAGAGTAAATCTAATCTGATATATCAAAAAATCTGTTTAAAAATACACCTACAGCGAGCCCCAATACTGTCCCCTTAGATATTATGAATGTTCAAACTACAATAGCACAGCTTTTTTATACCACGGTCAACCAAGTGATACATTTCTGGGCTAGTTTTGACTTTAAGCAAAGTGATTTTGGTAATATACACATTTAATTTCTTTTATTTTTATTTTTATTTAAATGTTAAACGTTGTCCCCACGAAATAGCTTAGGTGGACACGTCCACCTTAGTTACGCTATTTTTAAGTAATATACGAAAAAAACTACCAAAATCGTAAGTTTACCTGCTACCTAGCAATATTACTACCATAGATAAAGTTTATAATCTACCCGAAACCCCGTTGAAGGAATCAAATGTGACCCCGCAGCGTGCCGTGTGGTACTCAGGTGAGTTTTACCACGTGTTTTGGTCCAGTTTAGTTATAATTTTTTGTTACCTAAATAAGAAGTAATGAAAATAGGAAAAATACTGAATTAAGCATCGTTTACTAATGTTTATTATTGTTTTTACATATAAGATTTAACTTTTAAGGTTAATTTATTATAAATATTTTTATATTTTACGACGTGAATTCATTACGTCCTGTGCGTTACATTTCATAGCGTCACGTGTAGGTGGACCAGTAAATGTAACTAACTCGACACATTAGGCCGTATACATAGTGCACGTAACTAGTTTTAGCCTTTGGGTTTGTCTGTGTGAGTTATATGTTTATTTAATGAAAAATATTTGTTATTCCGTTTATGATTTCCATTAGTATATTATTTAAATTAATGTGAAAAAAGCAGTAGGTACTATAATGCACATTTCTGATATTATTGAAATATCTCGGATGTTTTTTAAGCGTTTTGTTGCCGGTGACTTCATTTGTGTGAAATTGTGTGGAACCCATTTATCGCTATTCCCTTGGAAAGTACATCTTCATTTTCCGAGATGAAATATACGCTAAGTTCTTACAGAATGGACCGCTGAAAGAACTTTTAGAATCGGTTCAGTAGTTTTTGAGTTTATCCTTCAAATAGACAAATATATACAAATATATTATGTAGATATGTTTCCCCTTTATCATAGTAATTTTTGATACAAGTATCGCCACGTCGGGGACCGCTATGTTATGCATATTGTGATTATTGTGATCTCTTCTTTACTTTGTCCGTGGAGTTACGTGAGTGTCTACTTAGTTATTGTCCCCAATTTTTTGATATGTTTTTGTTTTTTATTAAATAATTTAAAGGGTTAATTATCATGTTTGATAAGGGAAAAGACATATTTTTATTTTATTTACTTTTTATTTTTGTCATTACCGGCGAGAATCCAAAAAAGGGGCAATAAAACTAAAAATAAGTTACCGTTTAGTTACATATCGTAACGAACTGGTTAAAATATATTTTTTGTGAAAAAACCTTACAACTTTTTGGGTATATGTTTATTCAATTGGTTTTTTGTTTCAGTGCTATATTTTATAAAGTAAATTTTGTTCAATTACAGTTTGTCTTTAATTTTCTAAACCAAAAGTAATTTGTAACGAACTGGACCACAAAAGCACTACCTTCAGCATAATAAATACATTTTTAACAGGTTTAAATTAATAAAATAAGGAAACAGCTTGTATTTTATTAAACTAAAGTATATTTACCATCGAGATAAATTATAAAAATTAATAAAATTTGATAAAAATAATGGCACCTACCTTAAACCAAACGGTACAACCTTAAATAGAAATGCCCTAATATCAACGCACCTAAATATAAAATGTAACACAGATGACCGCATAAAAAAAATGCTTAATTTACTTAATTATACTTGGAGTCTAAGTATTTGTAAAATAACTACTTACATAGCATAGTCATTTTAATAATATTAAACATATTATGTTAAATCTGAGCCTTTTTAAACTAAGTGCAGGTATTAAGACCCGCAAAAACAATCAACATTACCTAATAAACATTTGAGAGCTTTCTAACTGATTAATCTTTAGTTTCGTGATAGTTATGGTATTTAAGGTCACTGCATCAGTAGCAGCAAGTTATTACTTTAAACATAATTACCATGGGCATTATATATCTATCGAATAAAAAAAACACATTGTCAATATTTATTGAAAAACAAAACAGTAGCAAGCTTAATCAACATTGTATGTTAAGCCTGAAAAAAAACAAAACATTAAAAACAAAATCTTAATTTCTGTTGTTGCACCTTGGATTTTCTGAACAAATGTTATAAAATTATTATGTTACCATCGATACGTAGGGCCTTATTAGACCAAGAGCAATGCAAAAGCAACCATATTTATTAATCATAACCTTACCTTTTCTCCGACAGTTAAATAGAACAGGGGGGTTATCATGAGCTACCTTTGCAGTTCTGTTTACGCTCAGAGAAAAGGACAGAGCTATATAACCGCCATAGCTCTGTCCTTTACCCTGACAGTAAAATGAACTGCAAAGCTAGCTCATGATAACCCCCCAGGTTGTAATTTAAAACGGAAATCTTAAGAAAATCTTCGTACTTTTTTTTCGAAATTATAATATCCCACCTTAATTTAGCCGAATAGGTTGTTTGGATGCTATTGGTAAGATTTCGGTGCGTATGAAGTGAAGGTACTAAAAAGCAAAAGTCTATGTATACGTAAAACCCTTTGACGAATTTGAATATTATAACACTGCCACTTTTGATTAGTGGCCTTATATGCCGCTGGGTCTTATTTACCTTCCGTACCTACCTTAATTATTAAAATATAAAATAGTGATTCTACGATAAATTATTAGCATATATAATAAGAAATCTAAGTTTAATATTGTTATGCCAATTTTGCGTGCATTTGCAATAATGTTCATCTCAATGTCACGCTTAGGTATTTGAAAAAGCCAGAAGGTGGTCTGGTAGAAAATGCCATTAGGCATTAAGTACAAAATGTGTACTTGTTTTGGTGCAATAACAATTTTATATTAAATGTAGGTAGGTGCATGCTCATAAAAACGATAAACTAAAAGCTAATTTCAATTTTGTTGTCGTTTTGCTTCCACTCCGTCATACACAGACCATTATAGATCTCTAAACAAACAAAGCTTATCTTCTCCTTTGTAGTTTCCTGGAAATCTACAACGAGCGTGTCCACGACCTGCTGGTGGGCGAGGACCCCCCCCTCACATTCAACTCCTTGCCGCGGCGGCGCGGCAACGCGCGGAAAGACCTCCGCGTCCGGGAGCATCCTACCAGGGGCCCGTACGTACAGAGTAAGTAACACCACCGAACTGCTGTTTACCCAACTTTGCCATATCGGCCTTACAAGTCATGTTTATTGAGTACTTGTTGGTCTTTATTCTGTAAGTGAAATGTCTTTACCATGCTTGACTTGGGAAGTAAGCTGGTGAAAGCGTGACGAGAGCGTTACAAAAAGTGTGATCGGGCGAGGCGAACGGAAGGTGAGAGGGAGATATTAGATAGAAAGAGAGAGAGAAAGTGACGTTTCGTATATTACTTTTTTCTTTCTCTCTTCCTCCCATAGCCAGTACATGAAATATATATAATCTCAGTCAGTAGTTCGTTTGCGAGTTTCTTGATTATTGCAGTAAAACTTCTTTACGCGCGCTTGACTTGGGGTGTAAGCTGGTGAATGCGTGACGAGAGCGTTACGAAAAGTTTTATTTCAGTCGTGTGGTCTTTACACTCTTTTTTTATGGGTAGGTATTGTTCAGCAGTAGATTTTCCAAGTTTCTTTTTACTTTTTGCCTTCGTAATTTTAATTTCAAAATCATTTTTTTTTGTCTAGTGGGGCGTGGTGAGGCGTAACTCAATTTAAGATGTCTAAACAGAAAAAATACAACCAGGAATGAATAAAATACAGTATATAAAAACCCGTCACTAATCACATTTCTTTTCTATAGATCTTCGGCGTGTGTCTGTGAGCAGCGTCGACGCCCTCCTCGGGCTGGTGTCGGAGGGTTCGCGGCGCCGGCGCACGGCCGCCACCCGGAGGAACAGCACCTCGTCCCGCTCACACGCGCTGTTGGAGCTCAGCACTCCCTCGGCTACTCTGCATCTGGCAGACCTTGCTGGCAGGTACACTAAGTCATAGCTTGTTGTATATTCAATGCGTGGATGTCTTCTTGCGAGATCGAATCAGGAATTAGGAGATCCGCAGGAGAACTAAAGTTACTGACAAAGCTCATCGAATTGCAAACCTTAAGTGGCAGTGGGCGGGGCACATTGCTCGTAGAACCGAAAGCCGTTGGAGCGGAAAGGTTCTTGAGTGGCGACCGCGAACCGGGAGACGAAGTGTCGGCAGGCCTTCCACAAGGTGGACCGACGATCTGATAAAGGTCGCGGGAAACCGCTGGATGGCAGCAGTACAGGACCGGTCGTTGTGGAAAACCTTGGGGAAGACTTTTGTCTAGCAGTGGACGTCTTCCGGCTGATAATGATACCTTCAACGTGCACTTGGGTCGGGCGTCAGCGTCGAGTGCTGCGAAGCGATCCTGTGGCGCCCCACCACGACGGAGACGGTATCTTGTTGGTTTTTAGGTTGTAGTCAGAGCCTTCTACTCTGAAGTCCATCATACCCACCCTAGACCCGACTTGAGGTGGGATGCGTTAAATGCATTTTTCCAACAGCAAAACAAAAAACTATATGGATGACTGGTTTGACTTCGAAACCCTAAAAATGGTGTTGGAGGGCGCGCGTTGTTGTATACATATATTCAAAGCGTTAGTTTGAGATTTCTCTCTATACAACATAGTCAGACGGACAGTGAGAGAGAGTCCGTACAATGTCGACTCACGGTAACAGGTCTTCCTCCGTCTCGCGCGCACTCTTGGATCTCATAAGTAGTAGTAGTAGGTATCGTAACGTTAACAATGAATCTTGCAAATTGTATGCTAAACTCTTAACTAATGTCGCGACCAGTCTTAACTCTACTTACTTGAGTCTTGAAAGAATAAGTTGCAACAAATGGCAAAGGGTCTGACCTGCATCTTCACGTTCCGCAGTGAAAAGGCAAGTTGGGAGGGCTGCTGTGGAGGGAGGCAGAAGGAGGGTGCGAATATCAACAAATCCTTAGTCGCGCTTAGCAACGTCATCTCAGCTTTGGGTAAGTTAAATACTGAAAATAACGAAAAAAATAAAATATGACCAACTTTTTTTCATTTATTAAATAGGTACTCATACAGTTTCTATTATCACATTCTATGTAAATGATTGTTCGGTAGATACATTACATAATTAGCACTAGAACTATAAAACAAAACTGATATTAGCCAATTATTTACCCGGAGGGAATGAAAATAACATTCAACTAAAAAACTATGACTCACTTCACTGCGCTCACCTTTAATTCACAATCCTTAGGTACAGTAAATTGGTGTAAATTGCATAGTTAAAACCTTAAAAAAAACACACACATTATGAGCGACTGTACTTCTCACACTGGCGGTCGAAAGACGAGTTAAATAATTCCAAACTCGACGGATCTTCTATGACCTATTGAGGAGTTCTTATTTCCACCTCAGTCTCCATCATCATAGCAGCTCGAAGCTACCATATTATTCGTAATTGCACAGGTTAAAATTAATTTCCAAGATATGATTACTTGTTTGTTTGCTAGATTATTAGTTACAAGTGAAGCTAATCTATACTAATATTATAAAGAGGTAACGTTTGTGAGTATGGAGGTTGTAGGGGGTAATCTCAGGATCTACTGAATCGATTTAGATGAAATTGGGTATGGAGATTCCTAAGGTCCCGGGGACGGGCATAGAACGTTTTATCCCAAAAAAATGAACAGTTCCCGAGAGAATAACTATTAACGAGGTATTTGATATACATATAAAGACGACACTATCAAACAGGGATCGTTACCGGTATTCTGACTACCGGTTTTAAATGAGGTATTACCGGTTATAATTGACTTTCACTATTTATACCGCTAAAGCTCTGACGGTATAACGGTATAATGAATACCGGTATTCAAGTTTATTATCGGTTTAGCCAATTGACACTCATACCTCTTTTGATACTTTACCCCTAAAAACCATAACCAGTAATACCTGTCAGTGTCAATATTTTCGTTTATTTGTATATGTAAATGTTTTCGGTGCTCTTACAAATAACTTAGACTCGCCTTAGACAAGTCTGAAATTAAAGTCTAATTGACATCTCATTTATCAGGTACAATGAATAGCGCTATTGAATACAGGTATTTAATATTGTAAATAGTGAATAGGTACATAGCGATAAAAACAAAAGCGGAATGACAACAATACCTCTAATAAATTCATGACGGACAATTTAAAATAACTAAAGTAACTAATAATACCTACTAAGCAAACTTTATTTTTATTATAGTTATAAGTGATAAGATAATGACATTATTAAATAATATAAAGAGATTGTTTAAAGAATAGATAATGTTTAACTGTTATGAATGTTACAGATATTCTATTTGTGTTGTTAGAATTGCTATGGTTTAATTTTATTATGTTGTACCGTAACATTACAATACCCTTACTGGGTTGTACTTAGGAATAAGTATCTTCTGTACTAAATGTAATGTAATAAATAAATAAATAAATAAAAAAATAATTCGAATATAGGTATTATTTTTTAGCGGTAATAATTTGACAATGTAAATACAGGTATAGAATAAAACCGGTTTTACAATCCCTGCTATCAAATGTAATTTAATAGTGTCGTCTACATACACCCGAGTAGAGCTCGGTCACCCAGGTACTATTATATAAAAGAAGAAATTGAATGCCTGATCGATCAACGCACAGCCGAAACCGCTGAACCTAGGGACTTGAAAGTAGGAGGGAATATTCCTTAGATATCCTGGGGGAGCACTGAGAGTGGATTTTTGGAAATGGGTCAATCAACTTTTCTTTGTAGCTCGTTGCCATGGTGACGTCTCCTGGGTCACTCTTTAAAACCACGATTTTAAAGTATATAAATCCAGCAACATCGGCTTTTGTGGCAATTACAAGCCCATTCTTTTATGGGTTTTCTTCCAAGCGTATTAGTAGTGTATTATAACCATTTTTCTAAGGAACTCTATCACTGTTGTCTCCTGGCTTACGGGACAGAATAACAACAACGAAAAGTTGATCCACCCAAATTCATCCCTAAGGGGTTATAATAGTTGCGAGAAATTAATTGTAAGCGTACGAAGTCGCGGGCGTCTTCTAGTGTTAATATAAAGCACGGCGGTTCAGGAATTCATAGGCTTTGCAATACATCGTATTTGTGACCTGACAAAATCAAGTTCGTTAAATGACTTCGTAATTGTTGGTGTAGTGAGCGGCGGCGGCGCGCGCGGCCGGTTCGTCCCGTACCGCGACTCGGCGCTCACGTGGCTGCTGAGGGACTGCTTCACGAGCGGCGCCTGCACCTTTATAATAGCTAGTAGGTATTAGGAAGTAAGGAGATAGAGTAACACTAACGAATAACACAAATATAAAAAGCCTTAGCCATTTGCGCTTGTTTGGAAAATAAATGAAATTATATAAATATTATTATAACGTTTACAATCCATATTGAGGGAATGAACTGTTTTATTTATTTATTAAAATGTAATTAATACTATATAAAACAATAGCGGTAGCAGTTTTCAGATATTATAAAAAAATGCTGCTAAAACAATACAATGAATGTAAGGTACTATAACAGAGATTAGTGCAAACGTCGCCTCTCGTCCGCTTAATCTTAAATCATAATTTTTATCTTATTATTAATGTTATGGTAGCTCTTATTTACTTGACACTAAAGGCCACTATGTGGTAACCAGTAACACATTACGAAAACCAGATGGGTTAAAGACAAAGTGAAAATAGAGGCCTCGCTATTGTAACCCGACTGCTAAAGAAGGGTTAAGTTTTTATCCTGTTGTATACAGGGTGGAAAAAATCTATGGGCCCTGAAGAAACCTTAAGTTCTTTCGTTACCTCATTTTGTTGAAAGGAAACAATCCTTTTTTTTAAAGATCTAAAACTGCATTCAAAGATCTTCTGAAATTCGCTGGTCTCACCCGAGAATCGAACCAACTAAAATAAAAAAAACCCTCGCTACTTTTTAATACGAATCGGTAGGATTATTAATTCAGAATAAAATTTGTCTAACAATTTTTAATTTTTTAATTTTATTATCGACACGAGAACACATAAACGTGTTTTTTTTTTACATAGACTAAGAAGAGAAAAGAAACATAATAATTTATAAGTTTCTCTCTCGAAATGAACCCCTCGTTCCGGATATACGTTCCGGAGAAAAAATTGTCTAAATTTTCACCTGTACTACAATAATCCTACTGATTCGTATAATAAAACAGTGAAGGTTTATTTTTTAATTTTTAGTTGGTTCCATTCTCGGGTTAGACGAGCGAATTTAAGAAGACCATTGAATGCAGTTTTAATTCTTTAAAAAAATAAAGGAATGTTTGTTTTCAGTAAAATGAGCTAACTAAAAGATTTAAGGTATTTCCAGGGCCCATAGATTTTTTCCACCCTGTATACTATATATAAATGTATGACTCTTGGTTCCCTTGTCGAGATTGAATGGATGGCCCGGCTTGGTTCCACTAGGTGTCGTTAGATTTGTTTATGCGTCGTGTCGAGTGTCGGTGGGTACTGTAGTTACGAAATTACCGGGATATGCAGTCTGGGTTTTATAGTTGTTTTGGAACGGTGTTTCCCGCAGCCGTATCGCCGAGCGTAGCTTGCTACGGGGAGTCAGCGTCGACGCTGCGGTGGTCGTCACGCGCTCGCCAGCTCCCGCCCCCGCGCGCCGCGCCGCCCGCCCGGGGCGCCTTGCAGACACTCTACAGCAACCTGCTGGCTGAGCTCTGCAGATACCATATACGATACGTAAGAAACGACACACATTGAAACATGTGTCTTTATAAAAGAGGGACACACTCTTGTGATTTGTGTGTTTTTGCTCGTCTCGCTTAAACAATGATTGCATCCCAAATTTATCAGTAGTTTTTTTTTCTTACAGACTCCAGAAACGGGAAAAATACATTTCGAAGACTGCCACTGGACACTTCAAACGAAACATGCTCCTAATGATGAAGTGGAGGAGAATTTAGGAAATGAAGCAAATATAGGTAATTTATTGAGCATGTTGCAACCCAAGACTGATACAGAACCGATAGCTTCATCACATGCAAGTTCAGATGCATCTAATAGTACGTTAAATATTGGAGACAAAAATGCATTTTTAGCAAATGAAATTAGTAACGAAGTAGATAAGTTATTAGCACCAGCATTTGAGAGAACTAGAAGTGGGAGTGAATTGGAAATTGTGGCTCCTCTTCGAAATAAAAGACGCCAGTTCAGGTCACAAGAAGTATTAGCTATTGACAAGACATTGAGCGATCAGACGCCTGGCCAAAGTCAGCCGCAATTATGTAAGGCTGCCGAAAGTGTAAAAAATCCACACGTATCCATACTTTATGACAATCAAAGGGCAGAAATTGTGGCATCTGTTACTGAAAGACTCTATTCTAAACTTAAGAAAAAAGAAGAAGCGGCCATTACGAAAGTTGAATCAATGGTTGATAAAAAAATAATGGAACCTCTGAGTGAACTTAAAATTTGCACCAACGCACGACAGCGATTAGTGGAGTTAAGTCAGAAAGCTATAAGAATTAAAAGAAGAATCGGCATACCAGCTCACACGCAAACTCGAAGAACAGTTGTCAGAGTGAAAGATCAAGGTATCGATGTACAGACGGACTTGGAGTTATATGGTGCTAAAGAAAAATCCCCATTCATTGTTTATCGCGATGCTAGTACAGAAACCAAGCCGATGACACCACGCTGTAAAGAAATAGCAATAGGGCCCAAATGTGGTTCACTATACTTTGACGATAAGTCAACAACTACTGATAAACAGCCAGTCATTTTAAAAAGTACATTTGTAATGACTGAAGATACACCTAAGACAAATAGATACACACAAACTAGAGTTTTATCTCCGCCGAGAAGAAAGCGCGCCATAACCTCGAATAGTAAGAGTACTGACGAATGTATCACAGCGCCTATTATTAGCATAAATATTTCTCAAAGGTATGACGCAGAAACAGAATCTCAAAGTTCTGATGAAAATTTAGAAATAACGAATAACAAGAGTATGCAGAAAAATAATAATAATGGCATGACTCCAGATTTGTTAACGAATCATAGCAACGAGTTGTTTGTTGTGCAGGTGGATGAAAACCAAATTCGAAGCACATCATCATCAGTGTCAAATAATTTAAAAGTGTTGAAAGTCGAAGACAGCATCTCGGACTTCGCAGACCATGCAACTGATGATTTTCCGGAAACAGAAGGATTTACACTACCGCGAGTATCAGTCAATGCTTCTAGCAAGGCAAATCAGGACGAAATTAAAGATATAATTTTAGGCCGTAATCAAAACCTTTATCCGTACAATATAGTACTTTCACCACCACGAGAGAATAATAGCACGAAAAGAATAGTCAAATTCAATGATAACCTATCAAGTTCAACGGAATTAAATAGCGAAAACGTTAAAGCGACAAAAGAACTAGAAAACAATAAGTTATTAGGCTGTCTACCAAATTTTGACTGCTCGGGTTCAGAAAGAGAATGCGACGGTTATAAAAACTCATACGCCGACAATACTTCTGATTCGATAGAATCGGGTAAAGTTGACTCTGATTCGTTTATTTGGAAAGGAGGCGGAAGTTATGATAACAATACGTGTAATTTTAGGAGTACCCCCTATACCCCTGTATATAAAAGTAGTTCAAAGTACAGGACTGCCAAATCTCGACTCTACAGAGATTTCTTAGGATTACAGAAAGAAGACCAAAACGAAAGCAATAATAGATTTTACGAATCTTTAAGCTATAATAATACTAGATACAGCAGTTCCAGTGAAAGCATGCAAGCTGACAGTGACCCTCAACAAAAATTCTTACAAAGTAGACAATTCTTTGAAAATCAATACAAGAAATGCAGTGCACAACACGATCATTTTGAACAACTTGAAAAACAAATATTAGATTCGTGTGACAGCTTAGATTTGGCTGCAAATAAATACAACCGGTACCTCGATCAGTATCGTCGAGGATCAGCAGGGTGTGCACAAGAGAGGACTCCCAAAAAATATTTGCAACATTTAGTGCAGCTGAGGAAAGAGGTCATCAAAGCAGACAGTGACGCCACCGATAGTTTGAATTAAGTAATTTAAACGTCAATGACGGCCGCATTCTACTTTATCATATACCGAATTGCCGAGGTCACTTCATTACCTCACATAATCGTAAGTTAACAAATAGTTAGATATGGGTGTTGTTCATGGACTTGTGCTGCCGTCTAATAAATACATTACCGCAAATGTTTTACGAGTGTACGGTTCATAAGTGATGTTTTAATGTTATGTGTCTATATTATAAAAGGTACACACATTATGAGGTTAAATATTTATTACCCATTTCAATATTAACGTTTACCTACTATTGTTATGTGTAAGTATACAGTAAACAAATACTACTCACTGGTTTTACCCAAAATTGATCTTACAAAATTATAACTAAGTAATAAGTATATTGATAAAATTATTTCCCTCCCAATACACTTGCTTTTTTTTTATTTCAAATTAT
Source organism: Acleris holmiana (assembly GCA_949316455.1). Classification (NCBI taxonomy): domain Eukaryota; kingdom Metazoa; phylum Arthropoda; class Insecta; order Lepidoptera; family Tortricidae; genus Acleris; species Acleris holmiana. Next base: position 12,852,988 of record OX438778.1, read on the forward strand.
TTTAGTACCATTTCAGGCTTTCGGGGCATTTCAACTTTGCTTCGAAAGATTGGTAAAAAGATCTCTTTTTAGAAAACTTTTGTAGTCCATCCATGCGTATTTCTGTCCGACTGTAGGAACAATCTTTTCAACCATAATGGATGGTTCATAATGGGTATTACGCAGGACTTTTTTTTTTGTTAATTTCGCACCTATATGATTTAAACGACCGACACGTGAAATACGGTGAAGTTGCGTAAATAAAAGAATGGGTCATAATTTCATAATAATTACTTGGCGTCAATTTTGACCGACCGTAATTTACGCAACGTTAAGCTCGATCCGGTGTGGTCGTTCTCTTATATGAAAATAATCTTTGCATCCTATTTACAAAAATGGCAAGTTGTAAATTAAAGACAACCTAACCTATACAACCTAAATTATAAAAACAAAACTTAATATCAAAAAACTAAATTTTGTGGCAAATTGTGTTTTGTTTTATATTTTTTACCTTGTATGTGCTTTATTTTATTATTATTAATATTTGTCACGAATAAACGCTTGAATTTGAATTTGAATTTGAAAAAAAATAAATTGCCGAAAAAACTGAAATGCATAAAATAAATAAAATAATACTTAAACTTTTTTTACTTATTCCAACTGAATTCGGCATTTGGTTAAAAATATTATGGGACGCCTACTTCAGTATTAAGGTTGAATAAAAAAGGTTTATTATTTTATGCTTAACAGTTTTTTCGGTGGTGTATTTTTTGTTTAATAGTTTTTTTGTGGCTATAAGTGTAATACACAACTCAAATCAGTGAGTGAACAATCATCCCCTGCTTTCCTACCCTCAGAGGTATTTTTTTTTTCAAATGTTGTCGTGTTACGTGGTCTTTCGAAGGTTCGGAAGACCAGGTAACAGACGGAGGAAATTTGTTGAGGCACCTGACCTTTCGAAGGCTCGGAAGACCAGGTACGTAAAGAGGGTTGAAAGAGATAAAAGAGTTAGGTCAGGGTCAGGGTTATTTATTGAGCACTTGTTTAGCTTTACACAGAATTACCAGTATAAAATGTCTAACTAATTAAATAGGTCCCTAACAACACCAGGGAGATAGCAGACAGTAGTTATTTTCTGTGAAGTAGACGACTGAAGACAGCTCCAGTGAACACCACTTGCGCAGTGGTGCGTAGCGATAGCAGCAACGCTCCTCTTAGTAGAAGTAGCAGATAGGCCCGAGTAGAGGCCCGTGAGATCGAGTAACGGTCCCGGAGCAAGCAGGAACGAGATCGAGGTGTGGAGATAGAGGCTTCTTGAGGTGCGGGGATAGAGGCTTCTTGAGGTGCGGGGCCTGACTTGGCCCCGCACAAGGCCGATTTCTATCGTTTCAACTCGGAAACTGGAGAAAGAATGAATGGCTCTAGTCTGAGCCACACTTTATATACCCTGGTGTTCTATATTTTTAATTTGGACGTTCTAAGTTTATAAAATTACAAATTTACACATGCCAGGAATTAATTCTATGGAAAACAATCATATTAACTCCATGTTACAGTATAAAACCTAAGATATTGTCTCTGCCCGTTGTCAAGACAATGAAAATAACAATATTGTCAGTTGAAAGAAAATAAACAAAAAGTGAAATATATCTGCTTTAAATGCCGAAATAATCATAAAAGTAGCAAGAATCAAAAGGAAAAATGTAGGTAAACACTCTGGAAGCCCGCGACATCGCGGAGTTCATATATTCAAGAAGATATACGTCCCCAAAGTCAGTCGGTCAAGCTGTGAACGTTTTATATACTAAGTTAAATAACATATTTCAGGAATAATTCATGACCAAAAGAGTCCCAATAACCGTCAGGTGGACCGCGCCGGCAAGATGATCAGAAATGCGCAATAAGTTAACAATTTAAACTATGAATCTACAGAAAAACGGACACGGATCCAAGTATCGAAGGTACAATATTACAATGTATATGCGACCAATTTCGGGTAACACCCTTTTTAATATTTTTTTAAATCAAAATCGGGCTACTCTGTAAACAGTTATGCGTGGTCATACATAAAAAAAACACGCGTCGACTTGTGAATCTACTTCGTTTATTCATCGGTTAAAAAGGCCTAAAAAGGAAACATTACATATAAAATAAAATGCTTTTCGAGGGAATAGATATAAACAAGAAGGTACTACGCGGGCGAAGTCGTGTGCAAAGATAGTTAATATTCCTATTAAAGTAGTTTTGACTGGCCAAAATGGATCTGATTACATGCATGTACGCAAGTGGCGTACATATAAAAATATGGTTGTCTGTTTTTTAATTAACTTACGGATGTCTGTCCACAACCTACGCCACGGGACTCTCATTACGCGAGTCTCTTGCACTTGACCGATATTATTTTTATCGTACCAGAGGTGAGTGGCCTCCACTGAAGGCGCGGGTTGGTTGGGCGGACGGCGGAGATATGGAAGGGTAAACAGTCTAGCACAGCCTTTGGAGTTAGTAGCTACTACCGTCCACGGTCGGCTCCGTGTCGAAAACAACCGCGCTCGCTTACGATTACCAACGCCGTACGATTTTGCAAGTTTTTTTTTTCATTCGCAAATTTTTGAAGTGGATTATGAGTACAAAATAATTCCAAGCAACTACAAACATGGCTTTCCTTACACATGTTTTTACCAGTGAAGTGATCTGCTCTATAGCTTTCGCATTCTTATGCTTATACTTATGGTACCAGTATAAGTTCACCTATTGGAAGAAGAAAGGAGTGAGCGGTCCTACCCCTACGTTCCCCTTCGGTAACATCCGGGAGGTGGTAAAGAGGAAATCACAGTTTTTCCAACCGTACATCGATAATTATGACAAGTATAAACATTTGCCGTACGCGGGTATGTACTCCTTCCACCGCCCGGTGTTATCCATCCACGATCCAGAGATAGCGAAGCTTATTTTGATCAAGGATTTTGATCATTTCCAAGCTCATGGAATATTCTCTGGAGGAGTGGGAGATCCCCTGGCCGGGCATCTGTTCAACATTCACGGGGAGCAGTGGAAGACGTTGCGATCGAAGATGTCGCCTACGTTTACCTCGGGGAAAGTAAAAATGATGTATCCTTTAGTGGAGCACATTGCGAACGAAGCACTAAACTACGTAGACATGTTACATTCGAACGGTGAGACTATAAATTTCTCGGACTTGTACGCGAAGTACTCGATGGAGATAATCGGGAGTGTCGGGTTTGGCGTTGAGTGTAATGGATTTAAAAACCCAAACTCGGAATTTTGCCTGCGCGGATATGAATATTTTGAACCGCAATCGTTATACTGGTAAGTAGACAAGTGACCAATGCACGGTCTAGATGTGGTAAACTCGTAACAAGGATTGCCAACTATTTAAGGAGTCGCCCGGAGGATTTTTTTCTTTCGTACAAACCTAGTCCCGACAATTACGGACACAACCAAAAATTGGCTATTTATTTAGATATAGTATTTTTTAGACTGCTTTAAACACTTAAAAAATTAAAAAGCTAGCCACAGAAACATCAACAACTCTAAAATGACTTATTTATAGTTCTGTAACCACACTTAATTAAGTAGTGTATTAACAGTACTACAAGCCCTTATTGCCTTTGTTATAGTTTCCATATTACAGAATATAATGGTGTTTCTTGTAACGATAGTAGTAGTATTGTTGTAGTTTCGCGTTTTAGAGTTTAAATAGCAGTTACACCCCTAATATAATAGGGTTGGCAATCCTACTTAATCTAAGCCACTACCCCGCATACCCATAGTTACGAGATATACATATGACATTTACATCTCAATTTGTAACGTTAAAAATTACATAAATGTAACGATATCAATTTTCAGGACGTTCGTTCGCGCTCTCGCGTTCTTCATGCCAAACTTTTTTAAAAGTTTAAAAATCAGACGTATAAGCCCCAGGATTATAAACTTCTTCTACAGCTTAGTCAAAGAAAGCGTTGAGTATCGACAGAAACATTCCTACAAACGTAACGACTTTTTGCAAACTCTTGTAGATTTGAAAAATGAAGAAAATCCAAAAGCATCAGGTAATAATGAAATATTTACTCTAATAAGTTCCAGAGGGCGGAATTTCTCATGGCAAAAATTTAAATGTCATAGGGATAGAACGTAGTATTTTATCGACTATCGACTAGTAGTTCTGGTTCAAGTAGCACAAGGTCTTTTACCAAATTATACCTCCTATCGATACATTACACTTTGCAAAATAATTTACTAATATTAACAATGCCCTGTGATAACGGTCTTTTATATTAATATAGGTTTTGGTAAGTGTAGGTGTAGTTTTCATTATTATTGTATAGTTCTATGTCTACATTTAGTTATTTTTTAATTTGTTATTAACCGTTAATACCTAAAGACGTATGTGCTTTAGACAAAAATAGCATAACATTTACAAATTAATTCTTAAAGCTTCATGTATTGTTGAAAACAATAACTAAAAGCGAATAAAGAATGAGATTTACATTTTTAATCTAAAAGCAAAACTAAAATAACAAAGAGATTAGTGATTACACAATATCGATAACTGGAAAAGTCGATAAAGCAAAATGCTCTATGCCCTATGACATTTAAGTTTTGCCATGAGAAATTCCGCTCTCTGTTGATAACCTTTTAAGATTATTAAAATATATATTGACGACGCATTAAGGCCTAGTGACCATGCCTACGAAGCGGTACTAGGTTCGATTCCATGTAGCGGCAAAAGTTTTTGTTATGAGCGCTTGTATTTGTTCCCCTCTGTATAAGTATCGTTGTCTATTACTCATAATACAAGTCTAGAGCTTAGTTTGGCACTAGGTAAATTTGTGTGATGTTGTATGATATTTTTGATATACATACATACATAACAACACGCTGTTATTCCCAGAGACTCTAAAAAGACTTCTTGATAATTCTGTAACCACATTTTGCACAAGTAGGCTAAGATGTTTACAGGTGTATTAGTGATAGGTTGCAAGCCCATCGCCTAACAGTACTACAAGCCCTTATTCCCTTAGTCGCCTCTTACGACATCCGCGGGAAGACATGGAGTGGCACTATTCTAACCCGGCAACCACACAGGAATTTTTTTGATATACTTATATAAATTATATTTTGTAGGCGATCAGAGGATCTTCTCATTTTCCTTGGATGATGTAGTGGCCAACACGATGTTGTATATGTTTGCCGGGTACGAGACCTCGGCCACCGCGGGCCAGTTCGCCGCCTACGAGCTGGCGCGCAACCCCCGCGCACAAGCCAGGGCTCGGGAAGAAGTTCACAGGATATTGGACAAATACAACGGCCAGTGCACTTACGAGGCGCAGAACGAAATGGTTTATTTGAATATGGTGATTGACGGTGAGTGGATGGATCGAAAGCAGCAGTGTCCGCATTGTTGTGTTCCGGTGTGGGCAGAAGACAGCCTGTGAAAATTCTAGTATAGAGGCATTCCAGCTTAGTCCTCACTATTCCTCCTACCCACTACTAATAATACAAGCCTTGAGCTTAGTTTGGGACTAGGTCAATTTGTGTGAGACTGTCTCCTGATATTTATTTATTGACTTTATTTATTACTGAGTATTAAATTGTGGCTCATCCTACTGTAATATAATGCGGTCACTAACCTAGAAAGGTGACAGCTGTCAAAATATGTTTACTACAACACGTACAAATATTAATTGACCACGCGGTTAGACTACTCGTACAAAAACCCTGCCTACAAAGCAGTCGCGGGTTCGATTCCAGAACGCGAATTTTCTCGTAGTATTAAAATGAATAGTGAGTAAGTTTATCGTGAGAGACTAGATTAAGTTGTTAAGGGTGCCCCCTGGTATTTATTTAATTTAATTTATTTATTGTTTTCGTAATACAATACCACGTCCCTTTCGGTGAAAGACACATCGCAATAAAATTTTCACACATGTATCTAGTCCCCAACCGGCTCAAGGTCTGCGTGGGTACTATGGCGCGGGTCGGCTCCTCTCGTCAAGAGGAGGCCGGAGCCCAACTGTGGACGTAGGTATGTAGTTATATTTATTATTTTACTATTGTTATTATCACTATCAATCACTACACAGTATAAAACAAAGTCGCTTGCCACTGTCTGTCCCTATGTATGCTTAGATCTTTAAAACTACGCAACGGATTTTGATGCAGTTATTTTAAATAGATAGAGTGACTCAAGAGGAAGGTTTATATGTATTATACTTTGACCCGTAGCGAAGCGAGGGTGGGTCGCTAGTTTATTATAACATAATGACGTTAATTATTGTACACTGACCACGAAAACAAGCCCCATAATGGCCATAATACAATTAACTACAGAATTTATTTAAGTAATAGTTCTTATGATTTTTAAATCATCGATAGCCAGAATGCGTCAAATATTTTTATCAAAAGAAATTAGTAATGTCGCAGGCCAGAACTTCATATAAAATAATTATCTTCTATTCTATTCTACATAGTTGGTAGTGACTAGCGGTCCTGGGTTCGATTCCCGGCGTGGGCAAATGTTTTCTATGTATTTAAGTATTTATTAAGTATGTTTATCGTTGTCTTGTGCCTGTAATTCAAGCCTAGAGCTTAGTTTGGGACTAGGTAAATTTTTGTGAAATTGGCACCTGAAATTATATGAAGGGTACGCGAAAAAGAACATGTCTACTCACCCTTTGCTCGTAACAAATTCGCGACGTGAGAGTTAGGAACGATGTTATTTCGTACGTTATTTTAGTGGATATAAACGCTAAAAAGATAAAGTTATATAAAAAAATATAAATATAATTATAATTTGTAACTGCGTCATATTATGTATATTAAATTTATATTGCATCTTCCTATTTAAGTATTTTTAGAGATCGTTTGTGATGTGTCTTCGAGTACTACTTACTTTTTTACAAAGAGGTCAATGACGACCTGTAACTAGCTGGTTAATGTAATTTTTAACCCCCGACGCAATAAGAGGGGTGTTATAAGTTTGACGTGTAAGTGAGTGTGTGTGTGTGTGTGTGTCTGTCTGTGGCACCGTAGCTCTTAAATAGATGAACCGATTTGAATGCGGTTTTATTTGAAAGCATGCTTTCTATCGGTGGTGATGTTTTATTAAAATCGGTTTAGCCGTTTTTGAGATATTGAGCTTTTAGGGGGTAAAAAGCCGTTGAATAGGTACCTAGTTAACGTCGGGGACCGGTAAGTAGCTGGGGTACGAGTATTTTATAGTATTTCATGTACTTAGCGGTCCCCCGCCGTGTCAGTTTAGTTAGTGTCAGTGTTCCGTTAACTACCTATTTATCAAACAATCAGCCCTTACTCCTACGCGACGACGCTTGGATCAAAATATTAATACCTACTTATAAGTAAAATTAAATTAAGTTTAATTTTTAATCAATCATTTCCAGAAACGATGAGGTTGCATCCTCCGATGCGAGCCTTGTTTCGGAGCTGCACAAAAACCTATAAGGTTCCGACTACGGACTTGATAATAGACAAGGGTACGCTAGTGTTCGTGCCTAATCAAGCGATTCAGATGAACCCGGTCTTATTTCCGGAGCCGGAAAAGTTTGACCCAGAGAGATTTTCACCGACGAACAAGGCTAAGATGCATCCGTGTCATTGGATGCCGTTCGGCGAGGGTCCGCGCAAGTGCTTGGGTAAGCAAATAGGATTTTAACTTCGTTGTTAATTTGTCTCCGTGCCGAAATACCAGATTCTTAATCTACTGGAATCCCAAAAAAATACATTTAAATTGAGGTATTGTATCATCCTACCGAATTTTTCGAAGCTGGTATTTTGGGAGTGAACGGTTCGGTTCTCTGCCTTTTTGCCGACAAATATTTGAAAAATGCGTCGTTTCGCACAGGGATCGTTACCGGCATTCAGATTACCGGTTCTACATGAAGTATAACCGGTTATAATTGCATTTCGCTACTTATATCGCTAAAGCTCTGATTAGCGGTATAATCAATAGCGGTATTCAAGTATATTATCGGTTAAACCAATTGACAAGAAAACCTCTATTTGATACTTTACCCCTAAAAACCAGTAAAACCCATCAGTGTCAATATAATCGTTTATTTTTTTCTGTAAACGTTTTCGGTGTTATTTATTACAAAAAACTTAAGATACGCCTTCGGCGAGTCTAAATTTACAGTTAATTACAGTCTGATTGACATCTTACTTATCAGGAGCAATAAATACCGGTATTAAATATTGTAAATAATGTAGGTATACAAAGCGATAAAACCAAAAGCGGAATGGCAACGATACCTCTAATTCAAATATAGGTATTATTTTTTAGCGGTAATAATTTGTCAATTTTGATACAGGTATTGAATAAATCCGGTTTTACAATCCCTGGTTTCGCCAGGTGTATTTATTTGCCAACCCGCTTTTTTTCTGTAATACAAATATTGTGTATAGAACTAACCTAACCTAACCTATAGGGTTCCACACTATCCTGAAATAACATAAATTATTTGCAGTTTCGGAAAAAAACGCGGGTTATCAAATGATATGTTTGGGAAATGAATCATTTGTGAAATGTTGGTTATGAAATGACAGGATCCCAAGCGGTTCATTTAAGGTAATGTAATCAGTGGACAAGGACCAACGATAGACACTTGATTTTTATTTGACAGAAGATAAGGGTATCCATTTGTCTTGCAAAAATCAATTTATAACCGTATGATCATTGAATTAAGAGTTAAGTGTCCAGTATTGGAGCCTGTTACCTTAAAGTTTTCAACACTGGCACCATCACCCTATATGTTTCGTTCTTTCTTTAAAATAAGTTAAAACGATGAAGTTAGGCGAACTAATTTGCAAATCACCCTCATCCAACATTATGACAGGAGCAACCTAACAAACCAAGTAACTGGCAGATGATACGAAATGGTTCCAGCTTTTAAATGGTTTTTGAGTTCGTTGATGGTGTAATTTAAAGTGTGGTAAAAATTGTATCAATCATTTCATCGGTAAAAAAATAATTATTAATATGGACTTTAAAGTTGGCCTTTTGATAAATTACGATATAAAACTGCATATTGAATCAAAAACATAAATACAAACACAAGTATTTTTTAAAATAATTAAAATGATACTTGTAAATAACGTCAGTTCACTCAGCTCATAAAGTCACATCGATGTTAATGTGAGGGCCAAGTAGAGTTCAAATGGATTCAACCTAGAGTCACAAGTATTATTAGTCGAATCCATTAGATTGTTGCATTAGGCTACGGTTTAGCCTTCACCTTTGGTTCTAAGTAGTAAATGCTTGAATGTATCTCGCTAATATCCTACTAATCACTACTAATATTATAATGCGAAAGTTTATATGAACGGATGTATGGATGTTGGTTACTCCACAGATTTGGATAAAATTTGGTAGGGAGTAGCTTGTAGCCTAGATTAATGCATAGTCTACTTTGAATTCCCGGAAGTTTTAAAGTTCCCGAAGGAACAACAACAATCGAAATCTACGCGGACGTACTCGCGGGCAGAAGCTAATTATAGGTATAAATGTGAAAGTTTGTGTGATAGTTAGTTACTCCTTTACCCTGCAAGCTGAACGGATTTAGATGAAATTTGGATTTAAGATAGCTTATACACTAAATTAACACATAGGCTTTTCAACCCGGAAAATTTAAAAGTTCCCGAGGGAATAACAATCATCGAAATCTACGCAAACGAAGTCACGGGCAAACACTATAGGTACTATACTGACTGGACATGAAATAAGTTACGTAATTTAAAATATGATGTCGTATATGTCATCGTTTAATTCTTAGACGACACGATTAGACACAAACGATACGATATTGATGGATGATATAAATATATTTGTATTTATATACAATAAAATGATCACGAGTAGTAATCAGCCATTTCAATCGATCTTTTCAGAGCATTTCGCCAAGGTGAAAGCATTTGGAACCGATTAACTTTGTTTGGATTACTTTTTTTTTTCTACTTTTTAGAGTTTCGTGGTCAAACTAGGGACCCTTAAAGTTTCGCCATATATGTCTACTCTATATAGGTATCACCCTTTTTCTCACAAATTATCAACGTTACAAAGCTAAAATTTCGTCCACATAATAGATATTTATATACCGCGTTACAAGATTTAAAGTACCAATGTAAAAATTGGAGATAATTTTTGTTTGTAATAACAGCGAAGCAACTATAATTTCCCATCAGATTTACTCTTTTATTACGTTAAATATCTCCATACAAACTGTGGTATCCTGAACGCATCTTAAGCATTCACTTCTCTCTTTCCCACCTCTATCATTTTTCTCTTGCTATATCCTCGTTGTGACGTTTGTTTTGAAATTAAACCAGGATTAAGTAATTACTGCGTTTCATTAAGTTACCATAATTGGCGACGAGGATGGGAAAGCAACCCGAGTGTAGTACAGGAGGGGTTTACTTAAAACGACGCGTTGTCTGTCTATTCTAGACAACGGCGGTTAAAAGGTTAAAACATTAAAATGTTAAAAGGTGAAATAGGTGGAGGGGAGTGGAAATCCTGAACGCAGCTTAAGCACTCACTTCTCTCTTTCCCACCTTTATAATCTTTCTCTTACCATATCCTCGTTGAGGTGTGTTTTGGGCTCCGTAGAAGTTAAACCAGGATTAATTAATTACTGCGTTTCATTAAGATACCATACAAACCTTTCTCCTCATTGTTATACTTACCTTGGACATTAAAATTGAGAATCCATACGTATCTGACTGAATAAGCAAGCCTCATCCTCGACCTCATCATCGAGATTGTAGGCATGTGACCTCGGAATACTTCAACATGTTTGCAAGTGATATTCACGTACATGATATCATAAATGAGGTTTTGGCATCTTTGCATGCTTGTAAAAACCGCTCAGTATGAGACAAAGTTATGCTCTGAGGGTTCCGTAAACCTTTAGGGTTTTGATTTTCTTAACTATAGCTAGATGTAGAGATTATGTTTTTTAGCTTCAGTGAAATTTTATTATTTATTTTAGTATTTTTAAATGTATTCTTTTTTTACAACATATGAGAATGTCCTCAATATACTTTTGAATTAATATGGAACTTATTTAAGACTTGAGGATTAGATAAATACGTGCCCAGTGTCCGTTATGTTACATCGAGTTTTAACTTGACACGTTTACGTTGGGTACAGTGGATATCCTGGTACCTTCCGAGTTCATCATCAGAACAGCTCTTAGATACCAGTACTATAATATTGCATGGTCATCGAATTTACAATTTAAAATTCAGCTCATTTAAATAGGTACCAGAAACTGGTTTAAAATCAACTTGCAGGATTTGAACTAAGTGTACTGTAAACAAACATGTTGACTTTTAATGTGGCTTATTTTAGGTCTTCGTCAGGGCTACATCCAGTCTAAGATGGCGCTTATAAAGATCTTAGATAAGTACGAGCTAGTCCTCGACCCACGGACCGCAGTACCCATGAAGCTCAAACCTTCGTCACTAGCCTACGCTGCCGACGGGGGCGTCTGGATAAACCTCCGGCAGATCAGGCAGATCTGAACACAGAAAACAGATGAGAAGGAACCAAAACTCAGTTAAATAATACATTCGATATAGTAAACAATGTACATATTACGCAAGCCCAAATGCTCCTGAGATGACAAGCGATTTCTAGTGTTCCCTATGGCACTAGCCCACCAAGGGCGAGGAAGCAATTAGCTATCGACTATTTTCTCGCTCAAGAAACAAACAAAATATATAGATCCCGCGTCGGTAAAAGAGGGACGTGCGTTTATAGTTGATCGCTGACTGTTGACATTGCCCAACAAAAGACACGTATGTTAATAGGTTCTACTCGATTCTCGCTCATCGTCTGCGGTGGGACTATTGCCTGAATGTATAAAAAGCCCTTAAAAGGGTGTTGATGTTATTTTGATCTTAAAGTTCAAGGTCTCAACGTGGTCACGTGCGACCGTGACACAAGCACGTGCACCGTATCAAACTGAGTGAGACAGCTTTAAGTTGCAAGCTAAGCTTAGATTACTTAATTCTACGGTATCTATGATAGTGCAACGTGGAATCTTAACGAATCTGTAATAGAGATTAGTGTTTTGTAAGATTTGAATGTTAAATGCTCATGCCAAAGATAAATAAATGTGCTGAATGCAATCGTAACGTAACATTTAATTATTGTTACTTAATTAATTGAATTTTATTGCAGAGTTTTTGTGTGACCCAGCGTGCCAGATTTCCTTATAAGAGTGTATATGTTTACAGTTATCGTTATGGTTTACTTCTACAGCTGAATTTCATACATCGTAGTTATAAACGCAACAACGTCATCAGTCATCGCCATACATCCTTAATCGTGAATTTATGCTTTAATTATTATCATTATTAAGTCTTTTTAGAGTTGCTGATATTTCTGTAGCTCTGCCTACTCCTCTTTGGGAATGAAGGCGTAATGTTATGTATGTGTGTGTTATTATCATCACTATCACGTGATGCTAGATGCCAGTAGCATAGGATCAATTAGGGTGGAGATCTCCAGCGAACGTGCGTCCACTTGTACTATTACTTATTCTGTGGTCCAGGGAACTTGTTTCGACTGATGATAATGATAAGCTACATTTTAAAGCTCACAGAATAGTTACAAGTTGTATGTGGCTCGGATATCCCTTTCTAACTGGTCAAACGATACGAGTACAGTCGCACTGCGCGAGAAAATCAGCCCTGGGCCCTTATTCTATAGTGTCTTTCTTTGCCCCTATTGTGATCGTATTGCTATCGTTGTGATAGCGCTTAATAATTTGAGAGTAAAGGCGGCCGAGTTATAACAATAGGGTTACAGCCTCTCGGGACGAAATTGTTTTCGGATTGTCAACGTTACAAATGGCTCTTATTTACTTGACAGTAATGGCGGCCTGGTTTTTTTCCTGGTCGTAAAAAGATTATGACGATCCCTTGGCGGCCGCGATAAAACTATTGTGCTATCGTATTCGATAACACGTCAAAGGCATTGTTTTACCTAGTAGAATATAGGCCTAGGTAACCTGCTTAAAACGATAAATAAAAGAAATCACAAGCTATTACTTATGATCTTTTCATCGGGTCACTTTGTTAAGGAGATCATTAAGCTTATTTACTAGGCGGTATTTACGCAACACTGATCGGGAGCCGGGACAAGGTCAACAGATGCGCGTGGGCATGAGCACAGCTAATATATTTGCACAAAAGTAACTAGATGTCCGTTTACGCAACCATAAGTATGCAGCCGCTTGAGTAACGTTCTTTTGCCTTGAATGCGAAAATGCTCCCCGCTCGGGCGATTCAAGTTCACGTTTCGTCTCAAGTTTACGAATGTGGGCGCAGGCGCAGGTGTGTCGTAAGAGTTTGAGGCGTTGACCCGCCGAACAACGCGTCGGCACACTTCGCAAACGGTAAGTTGTCCAGTACAACATTGATGTTTTAATCGAACACCCAAAAAAAGTTATGCAGTTTATGTTTTAAGTAAAAAGCAATTTACACACCTGGGCCATTACATTCCGTTTTTCCTTTCTTGCAATCAAGTTAGTAAGACCTATAAAAAGTATAGAGAACATTAGGGGTAGGGCTAATGTGGAAAAGAGGCTCTGACTAAAGCTTATTGCCACACGTACATGTCAAAACATTCCTTCTTGGGTATATGACTATACCCAAGAAGGAATGTTTTGACATGTACGTGTGTATGTATTGTTATATAAATATATAATTGTTGAACGTATGTCCCAATTTCGACGAAAAAGTTCTTGGTAGATTCCCTTAATTATAGCGAGCGTCACTGGGTAGAATTAAAACAATGTCGGGTTTTACGAGTAGATCTAATTAATTAGATTTTTGAGTCTTTTGGTCCCGAAAATATATACACATAATTATTCATCATTCGGGTTTCATTAAATGAATAGTATTAGAACACATGCGGTCGAATTTTAAATCTCGTTTAATTTTTAGTTAGTGATGACGAGTATAAAAAATTATATATATAAAAATTAACCCTATTTCCTTCATCACGGCATCACGCGTGAACGGCTGGACACCGATTTCTCTAAATCTTTTTTTACATACCTAGTTACGTACATGACGTCACTCCTTCATTCCCAGAGTGGGGTAGGGAGAGCTACAGAACACCAACAACTCTAAATGTGTTCATTATTGTAAGAAGGTTTTTATGAAAGAAAAAGTCACAAATTCAAATTCAATCATTTATTCAGTAAATTGGCCACATGAGGGCTCTTTTACACGTCGGTAATATGCAGTGGATCTACTAGCGCTCCGGACAAGACCATCATTGCGGAGAAGAAGCGCCGCAAGAAACTCCAGCAGGTAATTTTTTATCAATTATAAAATACAATAATACTTAAAGTAAGTTAAATTACAAAGTAATAAATAATAATTATGAATACTAGCACAAATAAAATAATTACAAATGAAAAATCAATAACAATAAATATATAAATAATGACTAGGAGGACTAAATGTGCAGCGGGGTGGTGCCGCTGGTGGGTAGCTAGTATAATTAATTATAAAAGCGCAAGAATGATTTTACTTAAACCATAGTTAAATAGTGGACTGCAAAGAGAACGTGAGTTTGCGAAATGAGTTGTTTTCAAAGTTGGTTGTGTGAACAGGGAACCGACACGGCGACCGTGACATCGCCGACCTGACGCAATTAATAACATGACGAAAGCAAATACCATTTCCATAATATTAACAAATTTCTCACTAAACGTACAGTCAGCGAAAGTGGCTGCGGTGTTGGTTCACTAACGCATCAACGGCTATCGATAATCTATATCTCGACAGTTTATGCTATTTAAGTTCTAAGTAGTCCGATCATCTTACTGTTTCGACAAAAATACTGCCGTAATACGAAATAAGGCGGCTAACTAGAGTTTAAAATCAGTACTCGATCTAATAAATAGCTAAAGGAAAATTAAATAAATACGTTGTTATTTATTACCTAATTTTATGAAGTCACTACATATTATAGAGTTACATAGAACCTATATATATATATATATATATATATATATAGCTACCTATGCGACTCTGTCTGTCTGTCTGTTTGTAACGCCTTCTCGGCTAAACCGTTGAACCAATTTCGATGAAAATTGGTATGGAGATAACTGAGCTCCCGGGGAAGCCCAAGTGATATTTTTTTCCCGTAAAATTGAACAGTTTCCGAGCGTATAGCGATAAACAAATTCTACGCGGAGTCGCGGGCAACAGCTAGTAATATTATAAATGTGAAAGTAACTCTGTCTGTCTGTCTGATTGTAACGCTTTCACGGATAAACCGCTCAACCGATTTAGATGAAATTTGGTTTGGAGATATTTTTAGTCCTGAGGAAGGACATAGGGTACCTCTTATCCCGAAAATTTGATGGCTCTTGCGGTTAAAGCGATAAACGACTTCTGCCAGAGGGGTTGCACTGGGCTGGGCGGGGGCGCCGTTTTACCTTTCCGCTCGGCTACTCTGAGAGTAGATATTAGTCCGGCACCGAGCGAGCGAGCACTGATCTGATATGTTGATTATAACACACAGGATGAATCGCATTTCGAAAAGTGGTTAAAATTACTGGTCCGTAAATGGTGGTTTTAATAAAAAAAGGAAGTTTTTTTTTTGCGTTGCTGACAAACTGTGAATTAACTGTAAATTTATCTTTTTATTACTTAAAAGGTAAAAAACTTATTATGAAATTGAACTATTGAGTACAAATGGGTTCTTACCATAGTGTGGATTTTTGATGTCACGATGTTTCGACGATGTTCCAATCGTTTACTGAGTAATCAGAGGCATCAGAGCACATTCATCAAATAAAAACCGACTAATTGAGAACCTTCTTTTTCTGAAGTCGGTTCTAAAACACGTCGGGACGACCGCCGCAAGCGAGCGAGGGACATCTAGTGAACTAAAACATTTTTGGCCCTCATTGATGAATTCTAGGCGTGTGACAACACTGACAACCCTATACACGTGCCGCCAGAGAGGCTTACAGTAGGCACGTTTCTAATGCATAAACAGCGTTTTTGCAAGGAAGAGCAACTTCTCTACTATTACTAATTCTGTGCTTCTGCGCGGACGGAGTGGCGGGAAACAGCTGGTAAAATAATAAGGATGAAAATGATCACTAACCAAGAATTAGGTACTTATCAACTGAATTATATGTACCTAAATAAAATTTAGTTAATTATATTATATCTATCAAGTTAAGAATTATTATAAAGCCTTGTGTAATGGCAATAAGATAAGGTCTCGTTGTACATTAATAGGGACAAAGGGCTCGCTGAATCAAATTCTATTTCGCTTAAATCCTAAGCAGCAACTTACATTCATTCAACTGAGGCCCAGCAGCCTCTTTCAAATAACCTCCGCCGCATTATTTTGTTAAACACGGTTGCAGAACTTGCAGAGCACTTTCATTCGGTTAAAAGAGAATAGAGACCAATGAATTCTAAGCAGATGTCAGCGTGTGTAATACTAACTATTATAAATAAAACTCCGCTTTTTTGTATAATCTTCCCTGTATATTTGGAGGCCTTATTGACACAGACACTTTTTAGGTTCCCTTCCTCTTACTACTCTCTCTCCGTTCTGTCCTTTCTTAAAGGGTACTTGTATTGTGGACGTTCATGGATTGCGATGATTGTTAATATTTAACAGTAATAAGCTTGCTTACTGTTTAAGTGTAGCCTGCAGCCTCCTTAAATTTAAAAAAAGAAGAGAAAATAACCGTAAAGAAAAAAAAAACAATGTCTTATTGTAACATAAATTCTATTCTTGCTTTTTGGCTTTACCCTTTCTTTTCTTAAGGTTTACGCGTCTTTTTCTCATCTGCATTTCCAGTATTATTTTCGTCTACATCTTCATTTTCAACTTCGAGTTTCATTTCAGATAAGTGCTCGTCTTCTTCAGGTTCTTTTAAATCAACAACTTCTGAGATTTGTACCTTACGTGAAGAATTTGACTGTAAACCCTTCATTTTAAAACTAGATTTTTTTTGTTGATCTTCTGATTTCTCCTCGGGTTCACGTTTCTCTTCGGTTTCACGATTCTCTTCAGTAGAAGTTGTAGCTGGACTAAAACTATCTATCAAGTCATGAACATACTGGCCGTACGCACTAGCTCCTTCATTTATTCCTTGAATATATAAATTTTCTGAAGAACCTATTGGTGATGTAATAATATGGGCCTGCCCCTGCTGGCGATGAACTTTCATCGCTTGGTTTTCTTCAACTTTCTTTTCAGTCAATAGTGACTCTGAACTTGGCAATTCTAAATCGTCTAAACAATCGAATAAAAGTTTAACTATGAACTGATGTTCTGACAATACCGCGTTTATAAATAATTTATGTCTTTCTTCTGGAACTAACGATGTCATTGACGGTGGGTCCAAAGTTTCTGAAATGAATACCGCGTCGGTAGGATTTACATAAAATACGTCTCTTTTATTTTCTTTTCCTTTTCCTGTGTCGACTGTTTCAGAAGCAGTTGAGCTAGTTTTATTTGGTTTTAGGTCATCTATGGCATACGACAATCTGTCCTCTGTTAAGCCCGTCGAGTCCGGTGATACACAGCGGACATGCCTTTCATATTTCTCCTATAGAAAAAAAAAAGCTTGCATAAATACCTAGGCAGAATCAAATCATTTCGACAAGGTAGTGAGAACAGTTTAAACGGGCAAGGACGCCGTTTGAATCTATTACAGACACAGACTGCTAGTGCACTCTATGTATGTCGTGGTTAGAATTGATCTATATATTTAAAAAAACGATCAAGTAAGAGTCCAGCTCGAGCACCGAGGGCACGTCTAATTTGCATCAAATATATGAAACCGAAGTCCTGCTGCTTTTCGCCGTTTATCTTTTAGAAACAGCACCACACGGGTCACATGTACATACACGACGCATTATTTTGTAATTCAGGAAAACGCTACAACATTTTTTATTTATAATCCACAGGCTGGATATTCTTTTCATGCTTTATCTTTTATATCTTTCAATCACTTACATTTTTCATCTAATAGTCGTATTTTTACGGTTTCGTAGTCAACAAGGAATGTTTCCCCATGTCCGTTTGTCCGTCTGTCCGCGGTTTTACTCAGAAACTCTTGGTACTACAAGCCGCCAAACTACGCCGACAACGACGACGCGAAGCGACGTGTGTTGTTGTGTTGTGGTAAAGTTGTAATAATAAAATCTTATTTTTACATGTAAAGAAAAGGTAAAATGTTGTATTGTACATTTTAATATCGAGTGAGTTATCATTGGGAAGCTCTTAGAAATAATTATACTTATATAATGTTATTTATTATCGATTTTAAGATTTGGAGACTGTTTAAGAAATATTGAACCCAAATTAAAAAAAATGACGCCCAGTCAAAACAATTTTGACGCTCGCACAGATACATGCACACACGCGCACACACATACACAAAAATACACACACACGCACGCGCATACACACACACACACACACACACACACACACACACACACACACACACACACACACACACACACACATACGCGCACGTACACACAAACACTCGTGCTCTTAAAGGATTGGGCTTCTTGTTCCACATGTTCCATAGATAATAATTACTTTGTTTCTCATTTTACTTTATTTAGCTATTTTACCAACCTGTAATGTGCGCTCATAAATGTAATCTGTTCACGCATCAGATGTACAATTCTATTTAGTAAAGCTCTAGTCGGTTCTCACGTCACAGGCATGTCCTAGTGTGAGGACCACTGATTATTCTACACTGAACCTTTCTGTCAATACTCTGTTAATATCCTAACTAGTTATTAAGGTATGTTTGGTAAATAAATAAATTGAAATTGAAATTGAATTGAATTTGCTGATCATTTGTTGTTATTTGAAATAGTTTTTAGGGTTCCGTAGTCAAAGTAGGAACCCTTATAGTTTTGCCATGTACGTCCGTCCGTCCGTCCGTCCGCAGCCTAGCGCAGAGATTCTTAGTACTAGAAAGCTGTAATTTGGCATGAATCTGTCATATTAGTCACGCCAACAAAGTAGTACAATAAAATGTAAAAAAAAATTGGGGTTACCTCCCCCACTCGTAACGTGGGGTAGGTAACTTACCCCATAGGGTAAGTTATCGTTGAATAGGTCTTTCAAAAATATTACGGGTTTGTGGAAACAATTTTTCGATTAAATAATCCGTTTATGAAATATTAAGCTCTAAAAAGGCGCTAATTTTTGTTACACTCAAGTGGGTCCCCGTCCCCTCCCTACAGCCAAAAAAAATCTTAAATGAAAGAGCATATAACGAATTTCTAAGGAAAACTATTACGACTAAGTAGGCATCATTGGTTCTTGAGACACAGGCGATTAAAGTGTTTATACCTACTAATATCATCTACTCGTAAGACGGCACCAATTGACTTTAAATAGTTTACTTCTTCAAAAATGGGTGGATACCCAGACAACTTTCATCCCTCATTTCACCCACCCTCTTAAAGTTTAATTTCCAAAAAAACGGTTATACTGATAGTTTTAAGGTTCCGTAGCAAATAATGGATTACTAAATAGCGGAACCCTTATTAGATGACGCTGTTGCCCTTCTCTCCGTCAAAACCTAGTTTCTCAAAATCGGCTAAAGGTATTGGGCTGAGATTTGTATTATTTGTACCTACTACTCGTACATATTTGGTGGTCCAAACAAAGCCTCATCGTATTTTTATTCAAATAGATTTTGACATATAAGTCTAAATACCATACCATCATCCTCTCAATGTCTCCGATGAGTTGCACTTGGACCTTGACGAGCTGGAAGTCGACGGCCAGCAGGACCCGCACCAGAGTCAGCAGCGCGGAGAGCAGCCAGCACGCGGTGTGCAGCCAGGCCGTGGCGATGGTGAGCCGCGTGGCCTGGTACACCCCGCGGATGCGTCGCTCGTAGCCCAGCGTCGCGACGTTTATGGTGTATGTGCAACTGGGGAGGGCCACAGAAAATACAGTGGGAGCAGTTCTTATAAGTCAGTATGGGAAATCCGGACGATATAAATGTTAAGTAAGTACGTAAATGGATTGAAGAAGTTAATTTTTATTCACAATTATGGTCACCTTTAACTATATATTTTATGATATTACAAAAATAATATAGAAGAACAAACATAATTTTTTAATATACTTTAAGGACGAGTGAAAATATTTCAAAATAAAAAATGTTAGCTTTAGTAGCTGACAAAATATTTACTTGCATTTACTTTTCTATAGCTTTAGTAAAATATACTCGTAAGTAACTATTGGTCTGTTTTGTTAAAGATCAAAGCGTACGCTTAGTTGTAATATATTTTTTGTAAGACTGTTTGTTACTGAAAAAAAAAAAAGATGCTGCGCAGACGGATGGAAGGCTTTGCACCAGGGTTGAGGTTGCTCCTTTGGATTTTGGTACGGAATCCTGTATATAAGATAAAACAAATGCTTACGAGTTGGTTCCAGTTAGACGGCCTAGCTTATTGCAAAGGGCCTCTAGTCCATTGTTGGTGGTCGTCGAGGAGTACGTGCACAGGCTGCCCATGGCCACCGAGAATACGAAGATCAACGGCAACGCACGCCATTGCCGTTGCATTCTAAAACAAGGTTTAAGGTTATAAAACTCGGATACATCGCGTTATTCATCATAAGTAATCATAACGATATAAATTTCATATCGATATTTAAAGATATTTTCTATAAATATATATCAACGTCACCTCTTCTACTGTACCTACTGCGAGTCTGACTCGCACTTAACAGGTTTTTTCGTAAATGTACCTTCGTTCATAGCTGGGCACTGTTAATCAAATAATTAACTTCGTTAATCGCTAATCCGTTACTACAAAAGTTAACTTCGTCAAACGCTACAGTGTTACATTACAGAAGGTAACGTTAATCGTTAATCCGTAAACACGTGACGTGCACAAGGCGTGTATAACTCTAATTAGTGTTATTTTAGTCATTTATGTTGAAGTTCTCGTCTGAAACCAAGGCTGAACGTGTTTTTCACAACGCGGCGCGGTGCGTGCGGTTTCTTTTTAGTAAATAGGTTGTACTGGATTAACGATTACCGGACTTGGGAAATTTAACAGAAGTTAACATAAAAAATAAACCGATACTTAAAATGTTAACTTCTTTAGTTAACAATTAACGGATTAACGACTTAATCTGTTAATTAACAATTAACGGATTAACGAGTTAATTTGTTATTTAACAATTAACGGATTGACGAGTTAATGCCCAGCTATGCCTACGCACTTCTAATTCCGCTGGTGTTCCCGCTGTTCATGGATCTCGAAGATCACTTACCTACCAGGTGACTCGCTTTGTGTTACCAACCACACGCTCGCTTTCGCTGCTCTTCAAGCTTACCTTTGGGTGATTGAGGAAAATAAGGAAGCAAAAACTGGTAACGAGTAGACATGAGTACAAAACATAGTTTACGGAAAATTTACCTGTCACGTGTCATTGACACGTTGGTGAAATAGGGGCTGGTTTACCAATTTAATTCAATAAAGTAAAAAAAAAGATGTTAGTACCCGGCCGGACTTGAGGCGCCCGAAGAGCACATGAGGAACATTGTGGTCCAGATCAGGCCGCAGAGTCCCGATACCAGCGGCACGTACGTCGGCAGGTAGCATACGCTGTCCTCGACCCACTGTGTACTCATGAAGTCCACTGGGAGCTCACTCGTTGAAGCTTTAAACAATTGGTCAAAGTCAAACTTCCTTGCTGCGCGAGTTTGGCAGCCTTTACATGACCAATCCAGAGCGTGATCAGACCAAATTGCAACTTTCAAAAATCAAGAAGTAGTTTCTACTACCTAGGTAGTGTTAATTAACCGTTTCCTCTTGAAAGTTGACATTTATTTTGAAAACACAGACAGGGATCAGGGAAACACGGAATATTATACTTAATATTCCTTGTTTCCCAACAATCCGACCTATAGTGGACGGACCTGTACTGGATGACTATAGGTCGCAAAATTAACCAATTGCTATTTTAATTTCCTGTCGTCTTAGCAACTTTGACGGAACCCCGCGCGGCGGGTCTCTTAAGCTATGACAATTTGCCCTTCGGGCGATTAAAGTTACCTAGCAAACCTAAGCACGCAGATGAAGTGATCAAATTGCAACTTGGACTTTTGAGATGTAAGCAACAAGCGGTGGTCATTTTGCGTTTGCGTAACTAGGCTTCATATCCCCAAAGGGCAAATTGCTCAAGATCAGGAGACCCGCCGTGCGGAGTGCGGAGCTCCGTCAACTTTGTTATGAATGTGCTCATTTTGCGACTTTTATATAATTAAAAATCATACATTCTAAAAGTTTCTCAAGGATAGGCTCCGAAACGGCTGAACGGATTTCGATAAAAACTGAAGTTTTAGCCTGAATTTTTGAGCATGCGTGCAGTTTTATATTCATATCTCCGAAAAGAAGATATGCATATAAAACAAGCGAGGCAAAGCGAGGGCCAGGTCGCTAGTTAAAATATAAGTCACCATTTTCATTATTTTGTGCATCATCATCCGCGTTGATGGTGAAGAAGTCGTAGACGATCTTGCGCAGTGAGGAGTGCGGCACGAGCTCCGGGAACAGCACGCACTTCTGGTCGAACATGTACATCAGGACGTGGAAGAAGAACGTGCAGAACGAGCCGAACACGAAGGAGAGGAAGAACAGGATCAGGTGTGCCCCTGGGAATCGAACTCCAGCGCTAATCAGGCGTACCCCATTCCCGAGTACAGTGATGTCAGAGATCGGAACTTGGGAGCGAAATTTAATGACACGTAGGAAGTTCCTATACTAAGTATATACAAATTCACTTATCGATGCTTTTTCCCTATGCTAGTAATCGCTCTAAGTTTTGACTGTAAAAATATACTTTTATTGAAAGTGAAAACTAAACAAGACAATAACTTAATTCCCTTATTAACCGACTTCAAAAAAAAGGAGGAGGTTCTCAATTCGTCGGGATATTTTTCCACTAACTATTTTGAAACTTCACTCAGTATCGTGTTTTTCTTGTATGTATTTCAGAATTACTGTTCTTGTCTTATGTAACCTACTTTATCATAATTTCCGAAATAATACTTACAAAAAAAACCGGCCAAGTGCATGTCGGACCACACACAGGGAAGGGTTCCGTAGCTGGGATGAACTTTCATGGTTGAAATTAATTTTTATTAAAATCTCAAAAACTACACAGCGTATCGTGTTCAAAACAATTTTGGTTGGAAGTATTTCGTATGTTCTACTACTGTAATTTTTATTAGAATGTTCTATTTAACAGTTCAAAAGCTACCCACCCGGACAGAATTTTTACGACTTTAGAAGCGTGTATCTCGCCAACTGTTCACTTACGTAAAAAAGTCACTTAAAAACCTCTGTATCATTTTGGAAGCCCTATATAAAAATACCCCACACGCTGATGTAACTCAATAGGCTCTGAGTAAAATGGCTGTGACATACATACGGACAGACGGACATGAAGAAATTATAAGGGTTCCGTTTTTGCCATTCGGCTCCGGAACCCTAAAAATGCACACTCAAACGAAATTGGAAGCGGTCACTAGTATAGGGGAAAGACATTGATAAGTGAGTTTATTGAAATAGGAACTCCCCCACCTGTCTTTCAATTTCGTTTCCAAAATTCCGATGTCTATGATGTCAATCCACGAAGGCGCGCCCCTCCACTCAAGTTCATGTTGCACGGTGTGATAGCGTCAATGTACAGTCACCCAATAAAAATGTTGAGCATACTTAGAACCTTGTCATTATAAAAGAACTTGTTAATGTCATGGTTGTCATTTGATATAAACTTTGAATTTTATTATGTCATTTATGACAATGTACTAAAGTGCTTAACATTTTCGTTAGTGCGGTGCACCTTCACGGATTGAAAATACTATAAGGCCCTTTTACACGATGGCCATAGGTCAGCTTAAGGGACGGTGTATTGCGTAAGAGTAAGATACAAGAATATGTTTCTCGCTTTAAGGTGTACATGAATCTCTTTTAAAAGATGAACTCGCAGACGAGAGTAATTCGATGAACTGAAGGTTATTAAGTTAGTTAAAATCCTCATTAGGCCCAACGGCCTAATGTTAGGATATTTGTCAAAGTGATTTTAAACTTTAGCTGACTGATACAAGATTCTTTTGAGCTAGCAAAGTTTGACGTGGGCCTTAGAAGGATACTACTGGGATATAAACTAATACAAAAATACTTTTTATCAAAATCTGGTTTGCCGAAAGTATTTTGAAAGATGGTATCCATGGAATAGTCGCTATCCCAGGAGTCCGAAATGTTATAATCAATTCTAGATTAAACTAAGCTAAATTTTTAATAGAAATCAATTCAATTCAGAAATCGTAACCATTTTATTGCAACCCCCTACTGCTTGTGCTTTGGTATTTTCGTGTAACTATTTATCTTTTAAATATAACAGATAAGCTATTAGCACTTTCAAGTTGATAGAATCGACAGCAGCCTTGTTTCGTTTTGACCCAGTTAGGCTACTTTTGACCCTAAAATTATTATGCTGCAATTAATTGTACCTACGGACTATCTCAACCTAACCTTAGGCTTTAAGGTTTTAAAGGTTTGTGAATTTTAATTTCATTTTGATGATCTTGTATTGATATTGGTAAAGAGACATTTAGTCATTTTGTACTGAAGCACATTATCACTAAGTAAGTACATAGTATAAAACAAAGTCGCTTCCCGCTGTCTGTCCCTATGTACTCGTATACTTAGATCTTTAAAACTACGAGTAGTTATATATCTCTACCCTGCTAAAGCAAATTGCAGTATCTCAGATAAAATTCCTGTAGAAAATGCAACCTTATTACTAAAGGGATAGGATTGATTGAATCTGTTTTAGCTATTGAATTTGATATACTGCCTATTTATTTATGGGGGCAGATCTACGCAACAGATTTGATGCGGTTTTTTTTAATAGATAGCGATTCAAGAGGAAGGTTTGTATATATATTACTTTAATCAGGAGCGAAGCGAGGGCGGGTCGCTAGTGTGAACTTATAATACAAACGCAACAAAACAACAAAATGTTTAAACAGTATTCAAATGTAGGTACACGTCACCGACGACGAATACTGATATTGAGATGACAAATCAAACTAATATTTCATTGCGAAAGATTGTATGGATGTTCGAGCGTAAAAATCTAAACGGTCTTAGAAAGGACGATGGGTAAAAATGTCCCCACCCACCAACAGTGATGAAACATGTGCCAGTTTATAGATCTTGGCAATATGATGTATTTTTTCTATGGCGACGATCACCATATGTATGGGGTTTTCTTGAAAAATCATAATCTTATCGTATGGAACTATGGAATTTGTTTGAAAATGAACACGTATGTAGATGATTTGCCTTGCCTGGCCCTTTGTTTTTATTAAAAAATTCCCATTGATTTTGCTACGAAGATAAGTATTTTGTCTTTTATTGGGTCCTAATGAACATATAGACCTGCAGCCCGTTACTGTTGGAGGGGGGGGACGGGGTCCATACAAAATTGCCCATCACCCTTTGGCACACAGATACCTAGGCCTTATTCGGATTGATGGGTTGACACAAATAATACATTTTATAGGGAAATATTAGAAACACACTCTTATCTGCCCTCATTTTCATAAACTGAACAAATGTATGATTATCTATCTTCCGCGAAAATTTAATTTAGATTTAGGATAATTTACCTTAAAATCTATTTCTGGAAAAATAACAGCTATTTTTGTTTTTCCAATATTATGAAGTGCCAAGTTAAATTAGAGCTTGTAAATAAGCAATCCTTACTAATATTATAAATGTTATTGTTTCATGTTTCTTATTCTCTCAAGGGATAAGATCGTTTAATATGTACATTCTTTTTTAGGGTTCCGTAGTCAAACTAGGAACCCTTATGGGTAAGGATCAAAAAGTTGGCCACGCTAACTCACTCAATTAAATTTTCTATGAAACTTTTGCGTTGTGACACGAAAATTAGCCATACGTTTGTAGGGATAATTTTCGTGTCACAACGGAAAGTTTTTCACTTTTGTTGTTTGTATGGTTAACTACGCTGAACTATGGTCCAACTATTTGGTCCTTACCCTTATAGTTTCGCCATGTCCTTCCGTCCGTCCGTCCGCAGCCTAGCTCAGAGACTCTTAGTACTAGAAAGCCGTAATTTGGCATGAATATGCATATTAAGTAGTCAAACCAACAAAGTGGTACAATAAAATGTAAAAAAATATTTTTTAGGGTTACTCCCCTACACGTAACGTGTGGATGATATTTTTTTCGTCTACCCTATAGTGTGGGGTGTCGTTGGATAGGTCTTTCAAAAATATTACTGCTTTTTTGATTAAGTTATCCGTTTATGAAATATTAAGCTTTAAAGCGCTAATTTTTGTTAGAGTCAAGATTTTTATGTTTGTAGCACTTAACGGCTTCGGAACCCTACACTGACCATGGTCCTACATGCTCTTGCGCGGTTTTTTAATCTTCATTACATTGTTTTTCTTTATCTAATGTACCATAAAGTGTTTACATACATACATGTTTGTTTGTTCGTTTTTCACGGTGCAACGCCTCACCAGGGCCTCTATTCTACTGCGTTATAACGATATCGCGATGGCGTGTTTTAGATTCATTTATGAATCGGCTGCCATTATTGACAATGACACAAGAGTTATCATAACGTTGACAATACGGAAACACTTCAAAAGCGATATTGTTTTTTTCCGTGTACAATCTCGGCCCTGGGCTGGGATTCTACACGGGAATAACGATATCGTCTTCGACGTGTTTCCATATTGTCAACGCTTTGTTAACTCTTATATCATTTACAACAATGGCGACCGAGTCCTAAACGATTCTAAAACACGTCAAATTCGATATCGTTATAACGCAGTAGAATAGAGGCGCAGATCGATGTAATAATTTAGAACAGAGGTAGTTTAATCCAAAGATGGACATAGAAAACTTTTATCTCAAAAATCGAACAGTCCCCGAGGTAAGAGCGATAAGTGAATTCTACGCGAAGTCGCATGCAAAAACCAGTAGCTAAAAATATTTTATTGAGCCTACCCAAGAACAGCTCTTGAAAGGTTTTGTTTATCAGGATACAGGCGTCAAAACAAAACGAGGTCAAACACAACGATGAATGGGAAACCGTTCGGCTTATTGCTTATTATGTCACAGCATTGCATTGTGCAACGGTTTCTCGTGGGACAATTGGGCCCAACCCGACTGACGAGCCTTATTGGTAATCTGACGAAATAACTCTCCGGATTTTCCTTAAATACCTTTTTTAGGGTTCCGTAGTGAAACTAGGAACCCTTATAGTTTCGCCGTTTTCTTGCCATTTATTACAATTCGAAGTTGTACTGTCTTGGATCCCAAGTCATAAAGGTATACATGGAAATGAAGCTGCTGACAAAGCTGCTAGAGATGCAGTTGTAAATGGTAATCGCTCCATATATCAATGTTTTAGTAAGGACCTGGATGCAATCTCCTCGTTAAAGTTATTTGAATCATGGTCGGACTCATGGGCAGCTGATAATAAATTACATTTCTATCAAATCCAAAGAAATATATTACCCAGACCTTGGTTTTTCAAATTTAAATTAAAAAATTAAGGTTACAAGTACTCTTATTCGTCTAAGACTTGGTTACGTGTGCTCCCCAGATTTTTTATTCAAAATAAAGGTTAAAGATAGTGTGGAATGTCAGTGCGGTAATGAGATTAGTTCCATTGAATTTTTGAATGCCCGTTAATTAGATTTAGTCTCTATGGTCATCTCATTAAACTAAAAGTCTACCTCCCAGTCAATACCAAAGCACTTTTAGCCAATTCTGACCCTAATGCTACGAAAGCTTTGGCACAATTTCTGGATAAAAATAATATTAAATTGCAATTTTTTTTTTTCAAAATAGCATTAATAATTGAAATATTATATGCTATATCCATATTTATATGTATTTTTTTTTGTATTTTAGCCCGTGTGGTTGCCGGGTTAGAATAGTGCCACTCCATGTCTTCCCGTGGATGTCGTAAGAGGCGACTCAGGGAATAAGGGCTTGTAGTATTGGTAGGCGATGGGCTTGCAACCTGTCACTAATACACTAGTAAACTTCTTGGCCTAATTGTGCAAAATGTGGTTACAGAATTATCAACAAGTCTTTTTAGAGTTGTTGGTATTTCTGTAGCTCTGCCTACCCCACTCTGGGAATGAAGGCGTGATGTTGTGTATGTGCGTATGTATTTTTAACAAAACTAACTCCACGGCACGTTACGGCGACAGTCATCTAGAGCATGTATTCAGAGCCCCCCCTCCCTACAGCCAAAACTACAAAAACTAAAAACCGGAAAAAAATAAATAATGAAAGAGCATATAAACAATTTTAAAGGAAAACTATCACGACTAAGTAGACATCATTGGTTCTTGATATACAGGCGATTAGTGTTTCTACCTACTAAAATCATCTAAGACGGCACCAATTGACTTTAAATAGAAAATTAGTGATTACTTGATGATTTTTTATGTTTGTAGTACTTATCGGCTTCGGAACCCTACACTGAGCATGGTCCGACATGCTCTTTCCCGGGTTCATTATTTAACATTAACATAAAAAAAACTAATTTTGAATTTACCATTGCGGCGCCCTGGGCGACTGCCCGTCTCCCCCCCACCCTAAAGCCGGCCCTGTCCTAGCAGGATCTTAATGCACCTAGTTCAGTGTTGCATCAATTTCTGCGCCATGCATATATATCAGTTAACTACGCGTGTAGCGAGCAAAAGGCAAAGAGACTTGCACAATTTGGCTTAATTCGCATGCGACTAACGAGTTTGGGAAAAACGCTTATCTGTCGCCATTTCATTACGAAAGCTTACCTTTCCAGACAACGCTGAGTTCGTTCTCATTCCGTTCAACTAACCTAAATTCTTCGTGGAGAAGCACTAAATCCATCGTTGTTTTGTTGTGTTATTTATTCACATGCCAATATTCAGGCTAGACACATAATGTCAAAGAATTTTGACAATATTTCGTATGAGCAGTGTGACCGAGCGTAGGATAAAAATAAACGTGAAAAATGTGTATTTTTTAAGAAGTCCAAAAGGCATACATAAGTATTCACGGACGACATTGCTTTACAGTGTTTCATACATGTTTTTTGAATATTATTTCTAGGTTAAAAATTTGAAGCGACTGAAAAAAATACTTGTACACAATCGTTCAACTCATTTCATATCGACGGCACGAGAAGTCAAAACGGCAGCACTTCGATCAACAATACACAACTAGATAACCATAGTAATTATATTCTCTTTGAGAAACTGTAAAAATAATCACCGTAACAAAAAAAATACAGACGGAATATCATACTTTCGGTGAGGAAATGTCGACTCTTAATATTAATGAATAAATAACTAAGTATTTCTGATAAAATAATTTATTTTAGTTTCCGACCAACAATTGTCAATATTTGGTCGTTACAGAACAGTGCATCTATGGAGTAGTATAATAGATACTTTATATTTTTTGCAGTCGTAAATTTAATATTATTTTGTAGATTTTCTGGTGATCTATTTCAATATGTAATTTGAAATTCGATCGTTTCTAGTGAACGGCAGGACGAGTTTTTTAGACCAGGAAAAAGTTCCGTAGTATGTTCGATCCATTTCGACAAATTTGATGTCGTAGGAAATTCGCAAAGACGTCGATTGCTTAAAACAGCTGTCTCTAAATTGCAGGTTATTTACCTTGCCAATAATATAATATGATATTTATCATTTTTTTTATGACGTGGAACTGAAGCTAAGTATGTCACTAATATCATAAATGATTAAAAACAGAACGAGAGTTTTTTATTAATGGCGGTCCACCGCGATATTCCGCAGTAATTTCGCCAAAGTCAAGTGAGTAGAGTAAATCAATAAACAGAATAAATCAAAAGTAAAAGCCGGACCTTTTTCAATCGGCCATCTTCCCTCTCCGAAGGTTGACTAAAGGCATAGAAGGAGCTATAAAACAAAACCGTCAGATCTATACCGGTCTCAAAAATTTCATTATGAATGTTCAATTTAAGTTAAAAAAGGAAAGGGTATAGTCCAGTTCTGGCTAAAACTAGCCATACACACTTAGTAGATTAACCTATACAATGTCGGCACACACAAACGTAGATTACTTATATATACAACAGTGGGCAACAATGTACAACCATGATATTTTAACTTATAAAAAACGAATATTATACCTACATTAGTATCTTTTGGGCACACTGAATCCCAATAAGATTGTGAATATCAGCTATCTGTATGTTGCCCCTTTATTTTATCGCTGCTCCTTCTATGCCATTAGTTCTTATTCTGAGCTTATTCACACGGG
Source organism: Acleris holmiana (assembly GCA_949316455.1). Lineage (NCBI taxonomy): Eukaryota > Metazoa > Arthropoda > Insecta > Lepidoptera > Tortricidae > Acleris > Acleris holmiana. The sequence continues at coordinate 12,883,414 of OX438778.1, forward strand.
TGTATCGAGATAGTCATACTACTGTAATAAATAAATTATCCGTACGAAAACAGCATTTTCTTTTTAAAATAATATAAAAAAAGTGTAAATGGTAAAATTATTTTGCTATCAACATATTAAACTGTCTTATCCTGATATACAGGTTTTTATAGAAAGTTGATTTTCTTTACGACTACACGTTGGCCTAGTTGGGTGGGAGTGACCCTGCCTCCGAAACCAGCGGTCCTGGGTTCAAATCCCGGTAAGGGCAGATAATTGTGTGATGAGCGCGAATATTTGTTCCTGAGTCTTGGAAGTTTTCTATGTATTTTCTCTATTTAAGTATGTTTATCGTTGTCTATTACCCACAAGCCTAGAGCTTAGTTATATTTATTTAAAGTCTGGCATACGAAAGCGTGACCTGAGAAAGCGCGGCAATTCCAAAAAATATACATGTGGTATTACTAATTATAGTAGGAAAAAAATGTGTTGATAGAGTCTGGCAAACGAAAGCGTAACCTGAGGGCTTATTGTCTAACGCACTCGCAATCACGATCGTTTTCATTTTGAAAATCGAACGCTCGTCTGCATACAATATGAAAACAATTGCTCCATTTTGAAGCCGGTTGCGTTTGCGAGTGCGTTAGACAATAGCCCCTCTGAGGGCTTATTGTTTAACGCACTCGCAATCACGATCGTTTTCATTTTGAAAATCGAACGCTAGTCTGCATACAATATGAAAACAATTGCTCCATTTTGAAGCCGGTTGCGATTGCGAGTGCGTTAGACAATAGCCCCTCTGAGGGCTTATTGTTTAACACACTCGCAATCACGATCGTTTTCATTTTGAAAATCGAACGCTCGTCTGCATACAATATGAAAACAATTGCTCCATTTTGAAGCCGGTTGCGATTGCGAGTGCGTTAGACAATAGCCCCTCTGGACTTATATAAGAATTAAATAAAAAAAATACTACTATAATTAAGTAATACCACTTGTATATTTTTTGAATTGCCGCGCTTTCTCAGGTCACGCTTTCGTTTGCCAGACTTTATTTAAATTGAATATTTTAATTACTGCAAATGTTTTTCGTAAGCGGCAACATTTTTGTTTATCTTTTTGCTGTGGGGGTAAAAGTCTGAATTAACCTACAGAATCCTCTCCACGAAAGTTGAACTCGCACTTGCCCGGATTTTATTTTGACATAAATTTATTGGACGATGAGATTGTCCATTTTTAAGGGTAAACAAATTGTGGAAAAACCAAAAATATGGAATGTACAATTTTGTCACTATTATCTGTGTTTTGTATTCTCATGGACACTTTTGTTGTAGAATCAATTGTTGAGAAATTATTTATAAATAAATGAACAAACTAAATCTTGATTAAGACCCAATACTTTAACAAGATACATGAAAAATTTACTATGCTCAACCTTTTGTAGAGCAAAGGCTTTCTATGTCGGACATATCGTCACGACCGACCTCAGGGACAATGCTGACATTGAGCGGGAGCGGAGGGCTTTGTGTGTAAGAGCTAACATGATCGCCCGCAGGTATGCGAGATGTTCCAGGGATGTAAAAGTAACACTTTTTAGAGCCTACTGCACGTCCGTGTATACGTGCAGCCTGTGGGCAAATTACACTCAAAGAACATACAACGGCCTCCGAGTCCAGTTCAATAACGCATTTAGGGCGGTGGTGGGGCTGCCTCGCTACTGTAGCGCGTCGGGCATGCTCGCGGAGGCGCGCACCGCGTGCTTCCATGCGAGCATGCGTGCGCGCGGTGCTGCGCTCGTGCGCAGGGTGCGCGCCAGTCCCAACACCGTCTTAGCCATGATAGCTGACAGAGTGGATTGCCTTTACCTGCGCAACTGCTGCGACAGGCACGTCGGATTTAATTTAATTTAGTAATTTTGATTTAATTTAAAGATTTTCATTAAATTTCCTTTTTAAATTTTAATACCATAGTTGACATTTTAATATTAAATTTGGTACCTAAATAATTATGATAATTTTAATACTATGACATATTTAAAGTTTAGATTAATAATATTTGTATTTCTGACCTGATAGTAAAAAGTAATAATAAGACGTAATTCTAACTTTAATTAATTGTATTAATATATTTCTAAGAATCACGATGTTACTAATCAAATTATGGACCATTATGTTGTCTGAAATAAATGATTTAATAATAATAATATGTCCCTTCCTACTGGGATACTAAATTATATATGGAATGAATCTATAACGCATAAAATTATTCGCTCCAACTACTACCATGTTTATCGATGTTTACATACATCATCCGTCGAAACAATCCGTAATTGGAGATCAATGACGGTTCACAAAAAGAGCAATCATTTACTTCTTTCCCTCGCGTCCGAGTAATGAAGTCGTTCCTTGTGCTAAACGCTGTGTGGGCTATCGGCCATGTTTCTTGTGTTTTTAGAATAAATTTGTGTTCCTCTAATCTAAATGTTTCCTGGACATTCGAAAACAAGAATCGATGTAAGTAACATACACTTGTTACGTTTTAAGCTCCTATAGTCAAACGCCATCGACTGGATCTTAAGTATTACTTTGTTTAGGCCCGGACATCTCTGTCTGTCCGTTAGTCAACCAAAGGGTAACCAATGTCACCTAACCTAACCCAAAGTCTTGGTTACCCTTTCGTATACCCTAACCAGATGATTGATTTTGAAATAATAACATTAATATTATTCTAAGTTGGTAAGTACCTACCATATTATTGCATCCGATCTCAGGTATGCTAAAGCTAATTAAATAATTTTAAAGTACCTACGTAATCCTCGGTGCACATGGAGAAGCACACATTAAGCCCATAAAATGTATGCAATACACATATATTATACTTACTTACATTGTAAAATACTGTTATTTAATAAATTAAAATAAACATTATACATTCGGCGTCATAAAAATCGCCGAGTATATATATATATGTATAGATATACACATACATAACGTCACGCCTTCATTCCAACTTCAAAACAACTTGTTGATAATCACATTTTGCACAATCAGGCTAAGATGTTCACAAGTGTATCAGTGACAGGTTGCAAGCCCATCGCCTAACACTACTTCAAGGCCTTATTCCCTTAGTCGCCTCTTACATCCACGGGAAGACAAGGAGTGGCACTATTCTAAAACATATATATCTTTTTTATTTCCTATCGAATAATGCGGGGTGACAACCTACCCGGTTTTTTTTGCTACACGCTTTGAATTTTTGCAGCGATCGACGGCGCAGCGTCGGTGCCCGGCGGCGTGTACTCGGACCTCTACAACGAGGGCTACATCGACGACATCATGGAGCGGTTCAACGACGTCGCTCTTCGCTGGGTCGCCAGAGACACCTGGACCTACACCGCCCGATTTAACAGTAAACTTATTTGTTCAGTTTCGCTGGCCGGTGCCGAACGATAACAATACAGGGTGACCTTATCAATATAGACGAACTCGAATAGTGATCTGGCAGATATAATTTTAGGCTTGTAGTATTGTTAGGCGATGGGCTTGCAACCTGTCACTGCAAAATGTGGTTACAGAATTATCGACAAGGCTTTTTAGAGTTGTTGGTATTTCCGTAGCTCAGCCTACCCCACTCTGGGAATAAAGGCGTGATGTTACGTATTTATTGTCATCATTACTTATCATCAGCCCACGTTCGTTCACTGCGGGGAAAAGGCCTCTCCGATTGAATGCAACGTAGCCAAATCTGCAGCTTTTCTCCTCCAGTCGCTGTCATTGTGAACATTTAGGTATATGATGATGTGGTTTTTATCGATATTGCACACTGTTACTTTACTTTGAATGGAATGGTCACTTATACTAACACAACTTGTATCTTCATCACCCAAAACCACAACAAAAAACTTCCAGTGAGGCCCATTTAATAAAAACTTGTAATACAAGTGGCGGTCTCTTTTTACTAGGTAATACTGTTAGAAAGAGATTTTCGCTTACAATATAACACTCTGGCAATTGTTAGTATTTATAATGCCAAAGACTGTAGAAGCGATAGACATCCGGGAAGTAGTTTACTTGGTTTTACTGTTACTAAGTATATATAATATTTTTTTGTAAATGCAAAAATGTATCTTTCTGCTGAATTTTTTAGACCCAAATTTAAAGTAAGGTTAATAATTAATTTCGCTCATGCTTTACGTAAGTATCACGTAAGTATCGGAAGTATTTAATGTAATTTTAAAATCTTAAAAAAATCCTACCTTCTTAAATGAAATGCAATTTACAAAAAGCAACAACTATCATCATCTATCAGAAAAATGTGGACGGAATGGCGAGGCGGTCAAAATTTATAATAAACTCCCACCGGCTTTTTTAGATACCTATATACCGTTTTAAAATTCAAGCGTAAGTACGGTACCTACTAAATTAGCTGCATTTTTTTTAAAGGTTGCATGATTACTGTAACTATCAATAATGTTAAATGCATCTTTTAATATGTTTAATGTACCTCTTAAAGAGTAAGTTGATCAAAAATGTAATGATCATAGATTAAGTTTTCCTTGTATTTGGATGCCTACCAGTATAACGTACTTATTGGAACTCGTACTATCTCACCACCTGATTAAACTTTGTACCTAATGTAATGAAAAGGAAATTAATAAATAAGTAAACTAAAAAATAATATTTTAACTTTTATCTGTCATGCGCGGGATAAATATCTATTATTGTTTATTGTACATACAGCTTCGTGACCTTAATTATTTTTGAACAATCAGCGTTTAGATATATCCTACAGATATGAAAAACCAATATATACAAAATCGTATAAGTATTAAAAGTGGGTAGGTAAGGGTCGGGTTTCATACATGTTGTTTGGCATAAATGTATTTTCGCAAGTAATAATGCATTTTTTCACGGCATCGTTATTTTTTCAGGATTTTTACAAAACTATCCTAACCTATTCGAACTAATCTACTCGATGGATGTTTTTTAAATCCTTTAATTTCGGCCTGAAAGAAGTTATGATCACTAACAAAAAGTAATTTGAGGAATTACTTTAATTAATACATACATACATCGGTGCGTATCCAGTTCAAGATTTAAAAAAACTAACCTAACCTATATATCCTAACTAATCTACACGAGGCATGTTTTTAATCCTTTAATTTCAGCCTAAAAGAAGTTATGACTTGTGAAAATTATGACTAATAATACAAAGACCATCGATAAAAAGTATCCAGACAGACCACGGAATTTTAAAAAAGTGGAAGTCCACAGAAAGTTTTAGGTTGAAACTAGTTAGTAAATAGCTTCATTTGTATTTCAGTTTATATACCAAGAACTAAAATAGTTAATTTGGTGTTCGAGGGCGTGGACACGGTAGCAGCCATTGAAGTGAACGGAAAACCCGTCGGCCGCACAAACAACATGTTTGTTCGATACATCTTTGACGTAAAGAGATTGATTAAGGTATGCTTATGTCGTAGCTAACTATAATCAAACCATGAAAACGGGTTACTTAGTGCAAATGTTCCATAGAAAGTGACCCGTTTTCATTGCTCCTGAGTGTACTTATTTATCACAGTTTCGTAACCTTTGCAAAATGTTGCTGTTCCAAATGCTGGGACGTTACCCGTTTTGGGAGTCCACCTGATACTTTGGCATAAGCTCCACTTCACCACATGCTTTTCGGGGAAAAAAGTAGCTTGACAACTTTTATAGAAAAGCTCATTGCCAACCGTTAACTCCATCATCACTAAGGAATTACTTTCCTCCTAACCAATCTAAACGATACCATTGTTCATGTTTAATCCATGAATTGTACACAAGCCAGTAAACTATAACTACAACTATTCAAATACCTATAGTTATAGAAATATTTGTATCTAACTATATATATTTAATTAATAAGCTTAAGAGGACTGTGAAGCAAACAAGTTCCATACAAAATGCGATAACGTTTTTCTCCCTTTAAACGTTGTCAGATTGAACTATTTTTGAATATGTTGTAGATATTATGAAAAACTAGGTCTGTACGTTTTCCTAGAAAATATTTATTGGAAAGTATTAAAAGACAACAACTACAACATATTCAAAAATCTTGGAAATCGGATAAGATTTAGGGGGTGAGAAACGCTATCGCCCGTAGCTAAATCTGGGCCTCTATTCAGGTGCGTTAAAACGATATCGTGTTTGACACGTTTAAGAATCGTTTATGTCACAGTCGCCATTATTGTAAATGACATGACATGAGGGTTATCAAAACGTTGACAATACGGAAACAGGTCAAAAACGATATAGTTATAAAACGCTACATGAAAAATTGCTATATAAAAAAAGACGAATAATAAAATTTGCTATCATGAAAATACGCCGTGTGAAAATTCGCTACTATGAAAAAATGCTTTTGTGAAACTTGCCGAGCAAATCGTTGAATAGAGGCCCAGGGCCGTGTTTCCGTATTGTCAACGTTTTGATAACTCTTGTGTCATTTACAATAATGGCGACTGTGACATAAACGATTCTTAAACGTGTCAAACACGATATCGTTTTAACGCACCTGAATAGAGGCCCAGTATGGATTATTTCTGACAGATACGCGATTTAAGCATCGCTTCACAATTCTTTCAAGTAAATTAATATAAATTGATATATCTACAGACCGGCTATAACAAAGTAAAGGTTATCTTCGCTTCGCCAATAAAAGTAGCTGCAGCGCGCAGCGTGAAGCGCTTTACAGCGCCCGCGTGCGTGCCGGACATGTACCACGGCGAGTGCCACGTCAACCAGCTGCGCAAGATGCAGGCCTCCTTCGGGTGGGATTGGGGACCAGCGATCCCGTCAGTTGGACTGTGGTAAAGCGGTTTTCAAGCGAGTATTCCAGTACATACACATTCCAATACTCCTGGGTTCAAATCCCGTTAAGGGCAGATATTTGTGTGATGAGCGCGAATATTTGTTCCCGAGTCTTGGTCGTTTTCTATGTATTTATGTATGTATTTCTCTATATAAGTACGAGTATGTTTATCGTTGTCTAAATCCCATAGTACAAGCCTAGAGCTTAGTTTGGAACTAGGTCACTTTGTGTGAGATTGTCCCCCCTGATATTTATATATTTACATCCTATATTCTTACTTTTTTTAATTTTGAATACGATGAAGCATTTTGTTGTGTACTCATTTCTAAATCCCACCCTCTTTCATCTACCTTCAATCTTTTTACTATAGTCATTATCCGATGTCGGCCTACATATTTTTCATATCTTTTTTCTTTTATACAGGTTTTCTTTATTAACCAGCACATGTTCTAAGTTCCATTTCCTTTTAAAGCCGTAACCCCCAGGTTCTCGCTTGAGGACATAATACCGAACATAAGGCACCCTATATTAAGTTAATTCGACAAGGTTACGATTAAAATGTTACTATTGGATCTTATGGGGCTAAGGTATAGGCAATGATATTACAGAGTATAGATATGTTACGTTCTTAGTAAACTGCGTTTGAAAATAGACAAGGTTCAATATATGAATGATGAAAATATTCACTAATGAATGAATGATGGACAGATACGGAAAACACGAGAGTAAGAGATATCGACGGTTCTGTCTCAACCTCGTATGTTGAATTAGGTCCAGTATAAACTGACACGCACTAAGTATGCACTCGCGTAAAATAATAATCGCGTATAATTCAACATACGAGGTTGAGTCACAGAACCGTCGATATAGCTATGATCGACTTGTTTGGCGTCAACAGAGCAAGAGTGGTTAATTGGGTCTTTTATGAATCTTCAACTTTGGCGCGGCAGTAACTTATCTACTTCCTGTTTAAATGCAATATCATTGGGTATAAGGCTATGATCCAATGCACTCTGACCAGTAGTACCTATCTAGTGAGAAGTGCTTTCTATATTTCCTTATCATGGCAATTATTATTGTGTGGTCTTACTGGTAGATCTCAGGACCTTCTTACTTGTAGAAAAAATATTTTCGTAAACGACCTTACACTAAAAATCTTTAAGGCTAAATTGTTCTTACTTCGACAGTGTCCGATTCCGTTATTGTTTATCGTTTAATCGATTTTTAAAAGGAAACCAGTTTATCTCGAGTTTTACGACAGCGCAGTCATTAGATCAGTGACAACGCACACTAAAAGAGTAAATGCGCAGTGGCATCTAAAGATCGTTGCTCACTTGGAGTCGAGGAAGTTTAACCAAGTTCGTGGGCACCTGATAGCAGCACTGTCAGTGGAAGGGGGTCAGACAATACAAGTAGAGGATTCTGTTTCAACTAAAGCAAGAGGCGACATGACATGTGAAGCTATACTCAATATGACCATCAGTGAAGTAAGTCACTGCCGAAATTGTGGAACTAACGGCACGTAAGGTTTAGGAGAAATAGAACATTAAATTTGCCGTTCTTTTCACAGAGTTCAATACGGCTCTGGTGGCCGAATGGATACGGAAATCAAACTTTATATGATTTGAGTGTCACTTTTATTGATACATCCACTAGGTTATACGAAACTTTTAAACGGGGTTATCGAATTGGTTTCCGTACCATAGAGATCGTGGAAGAGGATGTTTCTACATTGCCTGGTCAGTAGACATAATTTCTTAATCATTTAGCTAGATTATTTGCTTATTTATAATTATTATTTATCTTATCTTATGACGACACGCTGGCCTAGTTGGTAGTGACCTCGCCTTCGAAGCTAGCGGTCCTGGGTTCAAATCCCGGCAAGGGTAGATATTTGTGTAATGAGCGCGAGAATTTGTTTCTGAGTCTTGGATGTTTTCCATGTATTTATTTAAGTATATATTTCTCTATATAAGTAAGATTATCGTTGTCTAGTACCCATAGTACAAGCCTAGAGCAGCGGATGACTCGTGGTCACACCAGTTTGTCACCCCAGTGCTATTCGCTTTAGTCGGTTATTCGTCAGAAATAATTTTTATTCCGCAAAAGTAGGTAGGTTAGGTTCGTTAGGTATCTTAAGATGCCCGAAGGGCAAATCGCTCAGAAATAGGAGCCCTGCCATAGGCAGGGCTCCGTCGAAAGGCACTGGGGTGACAAACTGGGGTGACCACGAGTCTGCACCCCCTAGAGCTTAGTTTGGAACTAGGTCAATTTGTGTGACATTGTACTGCGCATATTTATTTTAATTGTCATCTTCAATGCTTAATTTCAGGTTCTATCAAATCAGGCCACGGGCTAACATTTTATTTCAGAATAAATGGGTACCCTATCTTCATGAAAGGTTCAAATTGGGTCCCAGCAAGCATACTTCCGGAATTTGGGGGACACATAGAGACAGGTACTACCTAAATTTCGTACGCTGTATGGCTTGTTTATAATGGCCCAGGATTTTTATTGGTTGAATGTAGGTACAACTTGGTGTTCAAGTTATTTTGTCGGAGCCTACTATAGTGGTGCAATGTACTTTAGTGAGTGAACAGACTAAAAGTCCTGACTTCAAGGAGGTGAGCCGAAAAAGGGGGGGGGGGGAAGAAATTGCCATTTAGGTTTATATATTCTTGACGGTAGTAATGTTAGGCGACGGGCTTGCAACCTGTCACTAATACACTAGTAAACTTCTTGCCTGATTGTGCAAAATGTGGTTACAGAATTATCAACAAGCCTTTTTAGAGTTCTTGGTATTTCTGTAGCTCTGCCTACCCCACTCAGGGAATGAAGGCGCGATGTTATATATGTATGTAAAGACGGTTTAATTATTTAATGGATACATACCTTCACGCCATTGAGTGGGGTAGGCAGAACTACAGAGTTGCTAACTCTAAAAAACTTGTTGATAAGTTCTGTTACCACCAATATGTTACACCAATTTGTAAAAAAAAAAGTTGTTACCAGTTGGTACCACAAATTGGTGGTAACAGGTGGGAATAACCCCTTTGCTCGGATGGATAAATATCTCGTGACTTAATGGCTTACTTTAGTCCTTTGTTGAACAATCTACTATCACTCACTAAGCATCCTGAACAAATTTCTGAAAGAATTGCTAACGTCCCTGTTAAGCATTATTGTGGTAGGTAATTACCTGCTTGATAATTGGTAATTCAGCAGCTTCCTAATTAATGATTTTTTCAGTGCAGAGCCTCGTTTTCCCTGCTCGCGAGGCCCACATGAACATGCTGCGGGTGTGGGGCGGCGGCGTTTACGAGTCGAACTACTTCTATAGTCTCTGTGACCAGCTAGGCATACTGGTCTGGCAAGACTTTCTTTTCGCTTCCTCCATGTACCCAGCCGATGAAAAGTTTCTTAGGTAAGCTTTTGAGAAAATGTTTTATCAAACTAAGTACTTGTTAAAATTGGGTCTCTGTCGTTTGATCGAATTACATATGCAATAATTTCACTTGCCCGAATTTCATATGACAATTATTTTAATTGCCATAGCGATAATGTGCCATAATATTAATTTGCCATAAAGGTATTTGTTGTGAAACCGAAAACTATTCAGAATCGTAATAAAACAAACCTAACCTAACCTATTGAGCTCTATACGATGGCATGTAAAAATTACCTGAAAGGTTTACGAATTCAGAAAAAATGCTTTTATGGCAAATGAAATGGTATGTGATATTAAGGAAAAAGAAGGTAATAGCCAATGACAATTATGGCAAATGAAATTAGTGCAAATGAAATTATGAAAAATGAAGGGATACCGTTAAATCCTTTGTCAATTTCAGTAACGTAAGAACAGAAGTCAGACAGAACGTAATACGTCTCCAGCATCATGCTTCATTAGCAGTATGGGCAGGGAATAGTGGAAACGAGGCCGCGTTGCGTGGCCATTGGTTCGGCACCAGACAGGAATTCAAAAAATACAACCAAAATTACATTAGACTTTACGTGGAAACGATAAGACCGATTGTCCGATCTTTAGATCCAGGCAGACGCTACCTAGTTTCAAGCCCTTCAAATGGCAAGGAGTCGGAAAAAGAGGGCTTCGTTGCTTGGCGACCTTACGACCCGCACTATGGCGATACCCATTTCTACAACTATATCTTCGATAACTGGAATCAAAATACATATCCGAAAACAAGATTTGCTTCTGAATATGGTTTTCAGTCTCTTCCGTCACTCGGAACGATGTCAACGGCCACGACAAACCGTTCGGATTACGACATTGAAAGCCAGTACTCGGTTCACAGGCAGCATTCCCCAGGAGGGTACGGGTATATTGACTACCAAATGACACGACATTTAGAATTAAACTCGAGCGACCCGAAACATTTTGAAAAATACGTCTATTATAGCCAAGTTAGTATTTACTTTGTTTTATAATAATTGGTTTTGAACTAGTAGAGTACTAAGTAGTAGTAGATTATCAGGTGTGAGAATATATTTTAACCGTTTCCAAAAGAAATGAAAATAGGAATATAGGTCAGGTCAGATGGGGCATAGCAGGCTGAAGAATCAGGGTCTCTGGCTTTGACACTAACCAAACGAAACTATAATCAATACTAAATACTACTTCCCAAAACTTGGCCAAAAATAAGCTAACTGAGAAAGCAAGATAAAAGCAACAAATCTTGTTATTTTACAAAATACGATGTCGTTGAACTATGACCTAAATTTGTAAATAATAAATAAATATTTATAAGTCTGAACTTTTTCACATTTTTCGGCTGATAAACTTTAGAGATGAGGAGGGCGGCGATATGCCAAACCATTTTATTATATTAAAGTTACTTTCATTTTTTAACCCCCCATAAAATTACTTTTAAGGTTTGTTTTACAAAAATAGATGCGGTTGCCCGCGAGTTATGTACAACTATGACTGATAGCTCCTGTAGTTGCTGACAAAAACTGCGGTGACATACAGAACAACAGATAGACACCGAGTTACTACTGTTTTGGTACGGAACCCAACAATCCGATTTGTAATTTTTAGTTTATTCGCGAGAAGGAGAAAGAAGCTTACTGAATATTGTTCTGTAGTTACTAACTATCATGACGTATGTTTGGGAAGTTTAAATAAATTATGTTTTTTTAAATAGATATCACAGGCAATGTCTTTGAAAGCGGAGACCGAGTTCTACCGGCAGAGCCAAGCGGACTGGTACACCATGGGGGCGCTGTTCTGGCAGCTGAACGACGTCTGGCAGGCCCCTTCCTGGTCTAGCATAGGTCCGTAACAGATACAAATATTAGTAATTTATTTTTCTAAAATATAACTTGCTGTATCATAAGTAAATATTGTTTTTTTTTCAGAATACGGTGGCAAATGGAAAATGCTCCATTACTTCGCTAAAAACTTCTTCGCACCCGTCTTGGTTTCCCCTCGATTAATGCTAGGAGGTCAAATCGATGTATACATTCTTAATGACAGATTTGAGTCTATCACTAACGGAATCGTAACAGTAGAATTCTTCAGATGGGATAGTTTTAAACCTGTAAAAGTTATGGTTATTCCTGTCAACGCTGAACCAATGTGTGCAAAGAAACTTGTTACCGATATTAATTTATGGAGAGAAAAGACTGAGGAGATATTTTTGAGGTTCTCATTAACGGCGAAGGGCTTGCCTAGATCTCCACATAATTACGTTTTTCCGAAACCATTTAGATCTGTTAAAGGGTTAAAAAAACCCACCATCAAGGTAAGTCGTACATCAAGTTAGGCTAAGGAAATGAAAATCAGAAATAGGTATAGAGAATGCACGTTCGTTTGGGAGAAATCGGACAGATTGTCACCAAAATATTATCTGATTTAACGACTTGATCTTCGGTCTATTGAGGCATACATCATCATATATTCCTTCATGTCCTACAACAGGTCAAGGTGTCAAACAGTACTAGGATCCACCCGGAAGTAGTTAGGTACATGCTGGACATCACCGTGGACACAGTGGTACTCTTCCTTTGGTTGGACACAAGTTTGCCGCTGGGCCGCTTCGAAGACAACGGCTTTGTCGTAACGGACCCTCATATCAGAGTGTTCTACACCAACCGGAAGGCCATTTCACTCAAGAAGTTGAAAAAAGCGATACGCTGTCACTATTATGTGAACTATAAGTAACAATCAAAGTCAAGAATATGAGGTTTTTTGTAAATAATACTAATAAATATATAATAAATAATACGAAAATCATTTCTTTTCAATAAGCTTCTTTACCCTTCCCGGAAACTAGAAATGACAAAACGGATTGTTGGGTTCCATACCAAAACAGTAAAAAAGGTCCCTTCCTTAAAACTTGAGACTGCGGAGTCTATCTGTAGGTTCGTATTTCTTAGTTATTTTTTCTCAGAAACTATAGGAGCTATCACACATAGTTGTAATTAAATCGCTGGCCCGCATTTAATTTTGATTATAAAAATGTAATTTTCTACAAAGGTAGGACTGAAGAAGGCTTCATAAATGGTGGGATTAAAGATGAAAGTGACTACAAATAATAAAGCAATGGTTTGTCATATCCCCGCCCCCCACATCTTTATACTTTATCAGCCGAAAAAACACAAAAGATCCAGACTTATAAACATTTACTTAGTTATATTTCATGGGAAAAATAAAGTGAAGTTGCTAAAGTTGTTAGTTTTTAGAAATTAGCAAAAAACTTTGAAAATGTGTAGTAAAAATCAGGCAGGTCAAAAATTCAGATTAAGATTCAGATTGTTTATTTGCAATACATATGGTAAGTACATAGATCTTAAGTTATTTTATATTAGTTCGACAAATTTAGCCGTCGGTGACAGCATGCAAAACGTGAATACTTATTAGGTACTAAATTTACCTTACCTTATAGAATTCGAAATAAAGTGTATAGTAGAAATTTTATAAAATGTCGGAATCCCTAGTAAATTTTATAAAATTTCTACTATATAAAACCTTCAACAATTACCTGGAACCTTATTCTAGTTTTCCATGTTAAAAACGGAATCCTCAATGCGCGAGTTCGACTCGCACCTTTTTGGTTTCGTACCTTTGCGGGAGCAATTCTTTTTTTTTTAGGAAGCCTGTAAGATCTGTGACAAGACAACGAACGTGCACCTTCTAAACTACTTGTACTGACGTATAAATCCAATTTCATAATTAGAAAGACGTAAAAAACTGAAAATACATTAGCTGTATACACTATTGAACGTTGCCCAATAACAAATGAAACGCGAGAAGACAACAGACACTCAATGAACACAATGCGTAATACAAAAGAGACATAATCATCGTTTACCGGCCAGTGAGGCGCAGGCGCAACCAAATCATCGATGAACTTGAACTCGCCATGACATACTCTGTTTATGTGATGATCTAACGTTGAATGTCTAAGCTTTGTTATTGCGTTAGCCTAGGTGCTGTAAAAGCAGAGTAAATAGTACTCGGCTTGGTTGTCTATCGCTGTCACACTATCTCTGGCATCTATCAGTGTATTTCTTATGCCAGAGGGTGTGATTGCAATAAACAGCTGAGTACCTATTGTCAATACTTACTCTGGTTTTTCTTTAAGGGGCTACCCTGGGCCAACGGTCTTGGCGCGTGATTTTCGGACATTTTCCTTATTATGTTTCAAATGGAACACAATATAAAAAAGGAATAATTTCGGACGAGAATAAAATAACTGAAAAATGCGAGTCTTTATGATTCTTCTCCAAAACTCTTAACTATTGCAAAAATATTCGTAAAATCCCGTAAGTCTTCTATAAAACTATCGGTTTTTTTTTCATATTATGTTTCGTTTTAAAGGTATTAAGGAAAATGACAGAAAATCGCTCACCGTTAGCCCAGGGTAGCCCCTTAAGTGAAGAACAACCGAAACATTATAATAGTTCTAGTTTCGTAGCAACTAGTCGAAAGCCACGATCTTCTACAGACCACAATCAAATGTCACAATGCTGCCGTGATTCCGAAGAAGGCGGCTAACTGCATAGTTGAAGTAGAAGCATTTTAAATCTAATGTGGTTACCAATAGAGTATATAATGCTTCGACTACTACATTGTAGTAAGCCGCCTTTTTTGGTATTATGGCAGAGTGTCGCTTGCTGTAGCCTAGGCAGGCGACAAGATGATCGAAGAACAGTCAAATGCTGTAAATGCTGAACGAGTCAAATATAATCCTTATTACTACCTCCTTTTGTGTTTATACTACTGTATTCTGGGCTTAAAATTCATGAATCTAATACGGCCGAATTAAGATGAATAAGATTGCAACATTCCTTTAGTGTGACTACCTAACATTATCTGTCCATTCAATTCTTCGTCTTTTTTTGTAACATCAAGCAAGATTGTGGTCAAAAATATTCATGCTTCGCTCAGTACCTACCTACGATTCTAGTAGGTACTTATGTATAATAGAAGTTGGTTTGTTAACTTTACTAATTAGTAGCTTTATATGAATTGGCATATTAGGAATTATATTGTGCTGGTTAAAAAAATAAGTACCTCGTTAACTAAGCATTGTTTCTGCCGATAATGCGTTATGGAAGGTAATTACAATAAATAATATAACTACTAATAGCGATTGATAAATCAGTAAACTTATCAATACATTGCTATAAGTATGTGTCTCGGTATAAGAATGGTTCACATTCTCTGTTTATCGACAGTTTCTAGCATACTCGTTGTGCGTACCTCGGGGCCAGCGCAAACATAAGTGCGATTAGGCGCCATCAATCGTTATCTCCTTACTGGCTTAATTAATGTAAACTGTTCTCTACGGACATCGGAGCCATGAGGACGTTGCTGGCATTGCTTATGTTATGGGGCAAAAATGTTATTAGCATAACTATACTTGACTTGTCTTCATCTAACCCCAACGTTACGTGGACATATGAAAACAAAAATGGACGTAAGTAAAGCGTTTTTGATTATTGTTAGAGCTGTGTGAATTCGTTTCAAAGAAAGCATTTTGGACTCTTCTTTTAAGTCTATTCCCACTACAGTTTTACTAAACTAACTATTAACTAGAGCTATGCTACTGATAATAGAACTAGTCTAGTGGGAATATATCTTATTTTCCCTGTTTTTGGTGGGCTTCATACGCTTTGTGATTGTATGAATTGTTGCAGTTTTAAAAGGCCCCGGTGCCGTCCCTGGCGGCGTGTATTCCGATCTTCACAACGCGGGAGTAATTGGAGACATCCTGTCGGGCTTCAATGACACCGCCACGAGATGGGTCGCCTACGACTCTTGGACTTATACAGGAACATTTAAATGTAAATCAACAAAGACCACACAAGGAAAATTTGCTTAAATTCAATTGCCGCATCGATTTGCTTGAAATTTATTTAGGTGATATAATTATTTATTAATTAGTAACTTCGCCAGTGTAACTGAATAAATATCCAAAAATAAATTCATATCCAGTGTAAAAAGTTGTTTATGATTTTAATGTTTTGGTACCGGACCACCATATTGTGAAGATAAATTTACCGATAAATAAATCAATAAGATTTGAAAATAATTATTCCACGTTTCAGTAACCGAAGTGCCAAGCACGGACGTAGCTCACCTGGTGCTGGAAGGCGTGGACACTGTAGCCTTCATTGAAATAAACGGGAGCCCCATCGGGAGCACAAACAACATGTTTGTGCGATATGTGTTCGATGTGAAATCTCATCTTAAGGTGAGATTAACAACAACCGGTAACTGCAAAGTGACTGACAAGTGAAAGTGTAATACTTTTGAAACGGTACATATATAGGATGCACGGGTAGGGCCTATAGGATCTGACTAAAGGGCCTCTATTCTACTTGGCTTAAACGATATTACCTTCGACGTGTTTCCGTATTGTCAACGTTTTCATAATTCTTATTTACTTGACAGTAATGGCGGCAGTTAAAACAGAACACGTCAAAGGCAATATCGTTTAAACCCAGTAGAATAGATGAGGCCAAGCTCGGTTCCATTGAGATTCTGGGTGTGGAGGAAATGCTACCGGCCAATATTCTGCTTATTTCAACATTTTAGCTGTCCTTAAATGAAAACATAATTAAAATATGAAAGTTATAAAAGGATGGCAAGGAGCTAAATTATAAAAATTATATTTTATTATAACTGTCTATAATCTTTTATCTTCTTTTAAGTCAGGAGCCAACGAAATCAGAATCAGCTTTGTTTCGCCAGTAGAAGCGGCTAAGAATCGGTCGAAGAAGCACTTCGCAGCGCCCCCGTGCGTGCCGGATCTCTACAACGGGGAATGCCACGCCAACCAGTTGCGGAAGATGCAAGCCTCTTTTGCTTGGGACTGGGGGCCGGCGTTTCCTTCAGTTGGTCTGTGGTATGTTTATTATTGTCAAATACATCGGCATTGCTAGTTGCTCGAGATAAACGAACAAATCTTCAAGGTCCCCGAAATCAGAAACGCAAAGAAGGACTAATATCTTAGTGTGTAGGTATTATTTTAACACTTATTTGAACTTTAAGAGCACAACTTCTGAAAAGGCCAGATTAGGTCACAGAGTTTCGGTTTATCTAATGTTAAAACAGAATTACCTATGGATCCTAAACAAACGACCAATTGAGCAATTTAAAAAAGACATTATAATCAAATCATTAATTTCAGGAAACCAGTTTATATAGAATTATATAATACTGCAATTATCCGATCAGTGACGACACACACAGAATTAGTTGATGCACACTGGCATTTGAGGATAGTAAGTCACCTGGAATCAGCTGGGAGGAAAAACATTCACGGATTTTTAAGCGCAACCCTTAAAGTGGACGCCAATCAAACCATCAAAATAGGGAAGTTTTTGGAAACGACCACAAGAGACGATGGGACTAATGAATTTGAACTTAATTTGACTTTAAGTGAGGTAAGGTGGTGATTGAAATTTATCTTACATAGGTATATAAAAATAATAAAAGACCGCGCCTGAGATATTTGAAAAGGCATGACGAAAACATCTCGATAGGCCGACTTCAATACGCACGATTTTTTCGGATCATGCGCCATTACACTTTATCTAAGTATATGTAAAAGGGGCATGGCTTAAAAGCTTAATTAAACAAATAAATACTCAAAAACTGATCCGTCGTATACGATCACTAAGTCGTTTGCCTATCATCCTGATTTTTCTTAGTCATGTCGTGTCACTGCACAAAGCATAATCCTTAATTTTCCAAGATTTTAGTACAAACTAATACTTATTGGATAAAATATGTATACTATGTTTCGGTGTTTTTATTGCAGAACGTAATTAGCCTTTGGTGGCCGAACGGGTATGGACAACATCCCTTATACGACCTGCAAGTGAGGTTCACTTCCAATGACAATCCCAAAGAGACGTCTGAAATACACCAGCAAATCGGCTTCCGCACTTTGGAAGTGGTAGAACAGAATACTTCTTCATTACCTTGTTCGTGATGTTATGAAAAACAAATTAAGTTTTTATCATTCACTTTTGATGAAAAATCGTGTTTGTACGTTGATTGAAACATAACTTATTATATTTACAGGTAACGGCACGGCTGGTTCAGGATTATCATTTTTCTTTAAGATAAACGGTTATCCTATCTTCATGAAAGGATCGAACTGGATACCCGCACACATTCTACCTGAACTAGGAAACGACAAAAATACAGGTAGGCAATTTGAAGGAATCGAGGCGATCTAAGTTACCTATTATATTTTTCTGATACTAGGGCACGCTAGGACAGGATATATGAGGTCTATACCCAAAACTCAATTTCTACCACAAAGGAAGATTTCTCTTTGATAAAAATATTAAGAGATCCTATCGCGTCTATTGTTGATAGTGCCATCTAACTACAAGTTAGCAAAAGTTTATCAGTTATCAGAGAAACGTGCAAAGTTACATTTTATTAAGCTGTTTGATTATCAATTTCTCATTAAAGTTATTTCAAATCTAAAACATGTCATGTGTGGATCAAGGTTGGTATTATCCCAATTATATTTATTGGGTTGTACTTTTTTATGACCTTATAAATTATTAATACCTAATTACTTCTTTTTTTGCAAAATTGCAATTATCGCAATTTACTTTTTACAATTGCGATATTTCCAATTTGTGCAAACTTTCATCTTCCTTTATGAAAATTGATTGGTCTAATCAAGTTACCAGCTCTAAAAAAAAGCTCGCTCTCTCTCAACCTCACAGGATTGTTACTGATGGTTAAATGTATCTTGTGTTTTTGTATGATAAGTGGATAGTCTCTTGCTGGCTGCCCGCGAGGCGCACATGGGCATGCTGCGCGTGTGGGGCGGCGGCGTGTATGAGTCGGACCACTTCTACCGCCGCTGCGACCAGCTCGGCATCCTCGTATGGCAAGACTTCCTATTCGCGTGCGCCATGTACCCAGTGGATAAGGAATTCCTTGAGTAAGTCCTTAAAATCGTATCCTATCATTTCACCAAAAACGTTTCACAAACTTATTCATTTCACAAACATCATTTGGCAAACTGCATTTTTTCCGAAACTGGTAATATTTCAGTTTGCCAAATGATATGTTTGTGAAATGAATCAGTTTGTAAAACGTTTTTTGGTGAAACATTAGTGAACCCCTTAAAATATATTGATGTTCTTTACTTAATTTGAATTTATTTCCAGATTTAATAGATAAAAAATAGATTTAAGACTACAACTAACTAATTAATTTTTAATAAGTTGTCCCAGGCCCTGTAGATCTTGTCAGACATTAGGCCGACGCCAAAGTGATATTTCTCTGGTTCGTTTTTACCCGACTAAGGCTAACCGAGAAGAAAACGTAGTTTTTAGTTAGTCTAGACCGATTTAAATGGACCTCGTAATATTTTTGTTCATAAGTTTACTTACAGGGCCTTAAAAAATGACCAACATTTAATAGTTTATAATTTTGCAGTACTGTAAGGACAGAAATCGAACAGAACGTGATTCGCCTTCAGCATCACCCTTCAATAGCAGTATGGGCTGGTAATAATGAGAACGAAGCCGCATTGCGAGGGAATTGGTATGGAACCGGTACGCAATTCACAAAATACAAACAAGAATACATTAAACTTTATGTTGATACTATAAAGCCGATTGTTGAAAGCCTAGACCCTGGCAGACGCTACGTCGTATCCAGTCCATCTAACGGGAAAGAATCAGAACAGGAAGGTTACATAGCACGTAATCCGTATAACCCGGAATTTGGTGATACCCACTATTATAATTACTTCGCGGACAATTGGAGTCAAAATATTTATCCAAAAACAAGGTTTGCTTCAGAATATGGTTTCCAATCTTTACCGTCACTTCTGACAATGAGCACAGCGACGAAAAATGAGTCCGATTACAGAGTGGACAGCGAGTACTCGGTTCACAGACAGCACTGCCCCGGGGGGTACGCATACATACAAAACCAAATGTCTACGCATCTAAATCTGAATGAAAGTGATCCAAAGCACTTCGAAAAGTATGTATTCTACAGCCAAGTAAGTATATATTAAATGGGTAACAATGCATGTCGGTAATTGAAATTTGAATATTATAATAAGCTTTTATTATAACTGCGACGTAAATAATGATTAAATGATTAACAGTGATATATTAGGTACCGTTTAACTGCAAATATGTGTAAATATCGTAAATGTTTAGGAAAATCGAATGCCTATATTAAGAGCTCAAACATTTGTAGATATCTCAAGCGATGTCAATGAAAGCGGAGACCGAGTTCTACCGGCAGAGCCAAGCGGACTGGTACACCATGGGGGCGCTGTTCTGGCAGCTGAACGACGTCTGGCAGGCTCCTTCCTGGTCCAGCATAGGTAGGTAGTCCAGTGTAAATTCTTGATTTCTTCTACTGCTTCTCCGCAATGATGGTCTTGTCCGAAGCGCTAGTAGATTCACTCCATATAACCGACGTTCAAAGAAGCCCTCATGTGGCCAATTTACCTTATTTTTAATGGTTATATCTCCATGTTCGCATGCTGTACGCGACAAGTTAACTAATTTTTTTTTTATCTTTTCAGAGTTTGGTGGTAAATGGAAAATGCTTCATTATTTCGCGAAATCCTTCTTCGCACCTGTCTTGGTTTCGCCCCGACTGCTTCTATCAAATGATGTTGATATATACCTCATAAACGATAGATTTGTCCCCGTAATAGGCGGCATTATAACTGTGGACTTCTTCAATTGGACGAGTTTAACTCCTATAAAATCGATCAGAATTGCTGCCAACACAGATCCATTGAGTTCCACTAAAATACCGATCAGTATTCCTTTATGGAAAGAGAAGACAGATGAGACATTTTTAAGGTTCTCGCTAGCTGCGGATGGCGTGGCTTCTTCGCCTTACAACTACATCTTTCCGAAACCGTTCAAATCCGTGAAAGGGTTAGCAAAGCCTAATATTCAGGTAAAGAACACATACATTTTCAACACTTTTTTATGGATTTATCTTAGACAATAACGCATTCCTGTTTTATTTAAGCAAGTGAATGCATATCAGAGAGTTGGGTTCTCAATATGTTAACACAGGATTTGACCTTACCAACGTATACATGACGGCGGTTAGCTTATAGTTGGTAGTGACACTGCCTGCGGTCTCGGGTTTGATACCCGGGAAGGGCAAACATTTATGTGATCAGCACGAGTATTTTGTTTTTGAGTCTTTATGTACCTACTAGACAACTGAGAGAGTATTTGTGTACTAGACGATTTTTTTTTTGTATTTATACATTACTAGCGACCCGCCCTCGCTTCGCTCCGGATTAAAGTATTATACATATAAACCTTTCTCTTCAATCACTCTATCTATAAAAAAAAACCGCATCAAAATCCGTTGCGTAGTTTTAAAGATTTAAGCATACATAGGGATATAGGGACAGAAAAAGCGACTTTGTTTTATACTATGTAGTGATGAACTTTACTCAGCGAACGTTCATACGTCATTTGCCCGTTTGCTTCATATTTCCATGTTTTTGCAGATCAATGTGTCAAACAGTACAGAGAACACGCCACTTGGAGTGAGGTACAGAGTGGACGTGTCCGTGGACGCGGTGGTTCTGTTCCTGTGGCTCGACACGCGCGAACTCAGCGGCCGCTTCGAAGACAACGGCTTCTTCGTGACACAACCGCAGATTACAGTCGGCTATGTGTCTCAAATACCAATACCACAAAAAGACTTGCAAAAATCTATATACTGCCAGTACTATACCAATTATTAAGTAAGCTTTGACTATGATCCTAAATTGAGAGGTCCGTTATTATAGAGGAGCGACTGCTATATACAAGGGTGGGAACAATCACAACATTTTTTTTTAAACAGAATAAAACAAACTTGTATTATGGCTCAAGCCATTATGACACCCCTGGACTATCATACTACCGTAATACCAAAGAAGGTGGCTAATCGCAAAGTAATATTGTACGCATTTTGAATTTAATGCGGTTACCAATAGAGGTTAAAATGCTTCGACTAAATCATTGCACTTAGCCGGCTTCTTTAGCATATGCCTTATAGGCAGTAAATGCCTTGCGCATTCCTTAAGCTTATCATTATTTTGACGAATGTAAAATAAAACACATGTTTTAATCAAATTGATATATTGTTTTTAATTCTGGGCACAATGCGACTGCGAGTGTTAATCAGCTAAGTTACAAGCAAAACTTGCAATGCATTATCATAATATTATGATAAAGCAAACCTCATCTTTGGACGTCATTTTCTGAACTGGTAAGGGCTTTGCCGATTCGACATACCTATTTTTAAATCGTATTCTTGATACTCTTATGTTACCTATTACCATCAGATTATCGAAACATAATGTTTGGTTCTGTTATTCGAGGAGTTATTATGAAAATAGTAATATGGCTTTTAATTAAACGAGGTAACAAAAAGGTACCAACAAAAAGCAAAACCTTTCATTGTATCCTTTACATTAGTACTTTTAATAA
This sequence comes from Acleris holmiana, assembly GCA_949316455.1. Classification (NCBI taxonomy): domain Eukaryota; kingdom Metazoa; phylum Arthropoda; class Insecta; order Lepidoptera; family Tortricidae; genus Acleris; species Acleris holmiana. Next base: position 12,906,223 of record OX438778.1, read on the forward strand.
ACTAAACGAGCACACTTAACTCAAAGCACCTTCCCTGCTTTTATAGAAGAGGGCACCTTAAAAACTACAAAAATGTTGAAACAGCTTGTAAATAATGTTCTAAGAAACCAACAGCCTATACTTAGACACTTGACTACTAACTTAATAGGTCTAAAGAGTTTGTTTGGCATATTTCTATGTGCATTGAGTATACAAAGTTCTATTGGAAGCCTTTATTTGGCAATCTAGGCACTTAGTAATATATAAAAACTATACTATCGTATTAGCACGGTACTTCTAAGCTATTAATAGTCGTCGTCTTTCTTTGTGTTTCACGAACAATGCACTGTCATTAGCAAGAGCGAGGGTGATAGCGATAAAGCCCTGGTTGGCTGGATAGCTTAGACAGACTGTAACCATTTAATGGCTATATATTAATGTTCTCCTCGGTATGCCATGAGATACATAATCAAGGCAATTAAGTATAAACTACATTTTAATGACCATAAAGTTATTATTAAATTGTTTCAAAATTGAAAATTGCGTTTAAAAGCAAAGGTAACTGAACTTTTCTTGCTGGTCGATTCTAATTCCCATTTACAAAAATCTCCCTGTTTGTGTTTAATGGGCGTCAGTTTTCTTGATATCAAAATAATAGGCAGGTATGCCTACATTGCGTGTCTTACCAACAACATACGTAAGTACCTACATAATATTTGTAAAATACGGTACTAAATAAAAAATTAAAATCCCTTTACTATTAAGCAGTTTAAGCACCATTTTTAGTTGTTTTTTCACAAAAAGCGATACCTACTTAGATATAAATAAGTATAAAAGAGACTAGAATAATTTCCATTCTGTCGTAATAAACACATAAATTTGCCGGTGTTTTAATACAAACAATAAAAATATACCTTATATATTATAATAAACACAAAAATATAGGTAAGAAGACATATTTTGTAAAGAAATAGGGTTACGGAATAGAACTAAATATTTGTGGGTGCGGCAAACATACCTAACCTGACTTCAGACATATAGCTTCATCATACATCTCCGAGAACCGTTTGTATGTCTGTATGTAAGCTCGTGCGAGTACATTCCATCTTATACAACAGAGACCTGTGTACGTCTTTGTTCTGAAAAGAAAAATGTGTTGGCAACACTGCTACACGCCGACCTATGTTCATGGAGTGACTCAGCTATAAAGTTAAATGCTCTGACTAGCAAAGAAAACCATTTGGGAGCTTGCCGTTCGGCCAAAATATTTTTGGTCAAATGTATAATTTCCCAAATTTTTCATTTGCCAAACCAATTTTATATAGATTTTTCAGAATTTATTTTAGTACCATCGTGTAGAACCCTACAGGTTAGGTTACGTTAGTTTTTATAAATCCTGAAATATTTACGGTTACAGAAAACAAAGCGGGTTGGCAAATAAATTTTTTGGGAAATGAAACATTTGACCAGAAATATTTTAACCTAACGAAATATACCCCAACCATTATGTTCCTAAATTTCATATTACATGGTGTATCTGTATTATGTTGTATTCATACCGTAAAGGATCTACATACTTTCGAGCTCAATACGGTTCCTAAGAAAAAATATTTCACATGTTTGAGCAAACACTATACTCGACCACTAACGCATTACGTACTAAATTAAAATTCACAAAACTCTTACAGCAAGGTATATATTAGTAAAAATATACAGATTTTTTTTGTAATAAATATAATCTCCAACAAATACTTTATAAGTTTTTAAACATTCATAACGAAAGTGTTCACGACACGAGATTCACAAAATATACTGATGTAAAAATTAAAATTTGTCCTGTATTATTTTTAAAACTTCGATTCTTAAGACATTGGTCGTATACATTATTATTAACTTCAGCTACAGCAGGACACAAATAATATGGCGCGCGGATAAGGCAATAATAGACTCTTGGAATCTTATTAATAAACTGATCCCGGTTAAGACGCCCATCTTAGGATATGCTAGTTGACAGTTTTGAAAGATTTGACACGTCCTGAGACGGGCTGCTCTGCCAAGATCTACTAATACATCCGTTAATCTACGGCGTAAGCGGTTTGACGCGAGCCAAATAAATTGTATTCCGCTATAAATTAATGAAATTGTAAAGCTACATTTCGCATAACTTTAAGACTTATTATACCTTATATTAAATTTAACATTTTTAAATTTTATTACGTAACGTAAGAATACGAGGTATATCTAAAAAGTTAACTGAAATTATTCATTCAAAATATTCTTATTGCTTTTATGTGGCCATCCGGCTCATTGAACGAGTGTGAGTCAATTAACTAAATGACGCAATCAGTTAATAATTAAATAAGGGATTCTCAAACTTTATCGTCTAAAGATCACATAGAAGTTTTCAAAACAATTAACGTGTCAATATATTATTGTTGTTTCTTGCTAGATCTGATCGATCGGTCAGATTTCATGCAAGCCATGCAACTACCGTAGGCCGGATAAGAGATGCTTGCGAGGCTTAGTTTGAGAACCCCTGATTTTAGTAAACAGTAGAGTGAATGGGTCCTATTTTGTTAATAAATTCCCTTCATAGTTACACCAGATGAAAGATCTTTGCTTGCGATGTTTAGGCATAACATATCATCTATGTTAAATTAATATTAAAGGTACTTTGCTTGAAAATCTATGGTCTGACACCTTGAAATAAACAAAAAAAAACATTAATTAATGGTATGGTAAAATATGTATAAAAAAATCGTAATTACCATAGCCGGGTGAACTGTTTGCAGAAGGGTCTCAATATTTTTAAACAAAGTAATATTGTAAGTTCGGTTACACATTCAATTGCTTACAACGAATTGACAGGTGTCAGTTGGCGATTGACCGAGTGTTAGTAGTCCATGCAAACCCGTCAAAGATAAGCACCGAGCCTGCAAATAAATTTGGAAGTTTTTTAATGGTTCATTATTAAAATCAAGTTACCTATTAAAAAGTATTACTGTAAATTATGTTATGTCTAATATAATATAATCACGGTTATGGCCGGCATATTAAGATATAATAATAAACAGATAATATCCATATAGTAAAAGTAACAACACAAAAAATAAATACCCATGCATGTTAAGCAAACAGACAACACTGATGTATAAATAAATATTATTCATGCGTTGATATTAAATGCAAATGTCCATGCTAAATACACAATTACTTACCTAAAAGTGAAATGGAAGTACAAGTTGAACGTCGACACAGATCGATAGCGATTGATGTTCAAACCTAGCCGTGCTCGAAACAACAACTAATGGTGCATGTATAAAAAGCAATAAGAAAAATACACACCTTAATTATAAAAACACCCCAATAACGACCTATACCAAAGAGAACATCCACACAAATTATTTACCTATCACTTCAATGTGACAAAACAGTACGATTATTTAAGAATCAACAGGAAAATAGGACAGTTATTTACAATACTGGGTAATAAGAAAACGCTCTGAACTTGATGAACTTTGAAGAACACGCTAGGACGATTATATTTTGGGTTAGAGGTGAAATAACTCGTTATTTTTATATCAATGGACTGTAACGCTTGAGATTACGTGTGCTAAGAATAGTGTAATATAGTTTTAACTTGGTAATCTTCTTAAATTCTAACATAAGGGGTCATCCACATATTACGTCATACGTCAAGGGCGGACCCACAGTGACATGGAGGGGAAACCATAGGCTTCGTGCCGTTTCATCTAAAACCTATATAGTAAGAACTAAATTAATATTATTTTGAGACTGCTCTTTTAATTTAATAAATTATAAATTTAAAATTGCATAATATGTGACGTCACACTAGGGGATAGGGGAGATTTAAACAACTGTAAACACCTGTGACAAGAACAAGGACGAGGGTAGGGGTTCATGAAATTCTTGTGGTGCGATATGTGAAGGGCCCCTAACGATAACTATAAAATGTTAGTTCCATTAAAGGAACATCCTAACTATAGTGTTTTCAAAAGTGCATAGTACTTTCATAGATTAATTTGATGAAAAAAACTCCGGAAAAATCGGAACAGTACAGGGTTAGAGGTTTACGTAATCTCAAATAACGCGTCATCAAGTGTTTAAACTTCAAAATCCATCGTTAATTTCCAAAGAAAATCACACGGGAATCTCAAAATTCAACCAAACAATAATACACAGCAGTTTTAAGTGTCCGGGGACCCTTTTTACCTGACTCGCGAGTGCAATGCCGCGCGTTCCTCCGAGGGAGTGTCCCGCAGGAACGTGGACGAGAGGTTCAGGACCACCATGAGGCAACAGAGGAGGAGAGGGCCGAGGATGGCGCCTTCCGGACCCAAGTAAAAAATTCCTCCGGCTATCGCCAGCCCAGTGACGTAAGGATGGCCACCGCTGTAATAGATAGTGGATGAATTACTCTATAGCGCGGACTTCACTTTCTTCTCTTTATCTTTCAAAATCTCCTAACCGAGTTTGTGGTGAAATTTTATGTGGGTACGAATTAGAGCAGCCTCGGGTACAGGTACGCACGGCTATTTTGCTGAAACTCGTACGCGCTCATGCGCTCTGCGCGAGCATCCCGCGAGAGGCGCGCGGCAAGCCGCCGAGAGTTGGTCTTTTGACCGTGCTCAAAGGTGCCTCAGTGTGCGTGCCTCGCGTAATTTGGGCGTGTATCCAAGCGTGTCCAGCTTCGTACCCAGCTCAACGCGATATAGGCCACCATAATACGGGGTATACCAGGTGTTGCCTGTAATAGGAGCAATAAATTTAGGGATCGTTTCCACACTTTCCACACCACAAACGTAACAACATTTATTCTACAACTTTTGAAAATAACTTGTTGTTTACTAAATATGAATGAATTTAGATTTTCCAAGCCAGCAATGTATTGCGAAAACTACGAAGTTTGTAGGCTGACAGTAGATGTCAACTAGACTATTGGATAGAGTACATTGAAAATGCTATTTAGTTTGTTCGAAAAAAAAAACAAAATAATAAATTACATATTTTGTAATAGTTGTAGAACAAATGTTGCTACGTTTATACAGTAGAAACGATCCCTCAATTTATTTCTCTTATTACAGGCAACACCCAGTATTGGCGCCAAGATCTGGAATTTAGACATTTTTCCATGGAAATTACAATGGCAATTAATGTTCCCAACTCACTCTTTGATCTCGGCGTAGACGGCAGCGTCGAGGAAGGCGATGGGCGCCGCCTGCGCGGCCGGCAGCAGCAGCGCCGCCGCGGGCCGGCCCTGCAGCCACACGTCCAGCGCCGCGGGGAGCCCCGCCAGGTACGGCCCGAGGAATGGCGCAGCCCCCAACACCGCCGCTAACACTGGAACGTTCACGTTACGATACATGGAAAGAAACGTTATCAATGAAAACCCTCCGTGTGGTTGCCGGGTTTAGAATAATGCCTCTCCATGTCTTCCCGTGGATGTCGTAAGACCTGTAGTAATGTTAGGCGACGGGCTTGCAACCTGTCACTGATACACTGGTAAATATCTTAGCCTGTTTGTGCAAGTCGTTATAGAATTATAAAAAAAGTCTTTTTAGAGTTGTTGGTATTTCTGTAGCTCTGCTTTCTCCACTGTGGAAATAAAGGCGTGATGTTATGTTTGTTTGTTTCAAAACCCTAAAGTCAGTGTCAATTGAACTTGCAAAAGATTTAAACAAATCAGTACTGTTTGACACATAACCTTAATATTCACCAAGCGTGTTTTTATTAAAAATAACATATAATTATTTATATTAATAGTTATTTCATCATGAACTTAATATGAAAATAATGATCTAGTGTATGAATCATTGCAAAGATCACTTGATCTTTAAAAGTACATGATCATCGAGTACATATTTTGCAAGTTCAATTGACACAGACTTTACTGGCGATGGTACGACGCCCTTACATAGTATGGCAGTGATCGGGAAAAACGGTACAAAACCTGTACAGCTGACATAAAGGAAAAATAAGAATATTATTAGCAGAGTAGTGTTCGATTTAACTCTATAACAGAGTCTCAGATTTGGTAAAAGAAAAATGACAGTTTTTCCCGAATACTGAGCATGAGACACATGCGACCTTGATAAACCATATGACACTTCATTTTATTAAACCGGTTTAATCGATTAGGAGCTAGATGCATCTTTAGATTTTTGATGACATGCATAGACTGTTAAACTCATTACTCTTTCTTTGAGTTCGCGCAGTCGGGTGAAAATTATGTAAGAACAATAATATACTTCATAATTACTTTTGAAGTGGTTACATTTTAAAAATATGTATAAATTCATCAGGGCTGGGATTCTACAAGGTAATAAACGATATCGTTTTTGACCCGTTTCCGTATTGTCAACGTTTTCATAACTCTTATGTCATTTACAATAATGGCGACTGTGACATAAACGATTCTTAAACGTGTCAAACACGATATCGTTTTAACGCACCAGAATAGAGGCCCTGTATAAATGTTAAAATTGTTTACCAACCAGTGGAGCCCTGTGCGTAATTGGTGCTTTTACCTACTGGATACCGCAAGTACCACAAAACAGTTTTATACTTATTAATTATCATCCTCATGTACGGCAATGATTAATGCAACTGAATGATACATTAGGGTACAAGCAAAATAGTAAATAAAAGGCAAAATTATACACCATAAACTTTATTTTACCGAAACCATCAGTTAAGTATTTTCGTTGTTCGCGTTTGCTTTTGGGGGTCGTAACTGGGCATACACATACTTATAGAAATCTAGCGCTTTTTGTCTGTCGTAAGCATTGGTTCTGCACTGAGTGCCGACGCAGCGGTTCGTATACTCAGTCCTCGCGGGAGTTCCGGTCTCCTCCGTTGGCCTTTTATGGGAGGAGCTAGTACTACGCAAAGTTTCAACGAAGTCTTTAGAGGAATCAAACACGACCTTAATAGTAGTTCTGTTAGTCATGTTCAAGTGGCTATCGTTTAGCAGATCGTTTTTGATATCTGTCATGGCTGCGCTCGCGTCGCCGTTGGGCCCGTTGGCTTGTCTTATCAAATAGAACGTCGGGGCCGCTTCAGTAACGTCCTCGTCAGTGACCTCATTGTTTACATTTTTTCTGTCATTGTAGAGTAAACACATGATTTGGGGATCAAGATTAATCTGGCACATGTTGCTTTCTACTAGCATCTTAACGACGTCTATTGGGAGTGTGCAAGGAGCTGAGAGACAAGTGTTATTCATTGCTGTATCTAGAATCAAATCCCTCAGCTCTTGATTAGTCGTTTCTCTTCCGAGGAATGCAATGTTGTGACATTTGCAATCTAACTGATTCTCTTTGAAATACACCACAGTGCCAGCGCTTTTGCAGCTTTGGTAGTCGAAAAATATTGCCCCAGATTCAACGTTTTCAATTTTGTTCTTGGTAAAACTGAACAGTTTCCCGTTTGTTACTTTCTTTAGGCATTTGACACTAGATAATGCGTTGCTTTTGAGAGAACGGATCTGATTTCTCGTAATTTCAGTGGAAGCAGACTTTATTATTAGCCCATCGCCAAATACATCTCTTATTGTATTTCCAGAAAAATGAAATATTTCCGAACTTATGTTCAGTGATTTTGTAGGTATATCTCCTAATATGTTATCCGAGATTGATACAACACCGCTTCGGACTGAAATCGATTTGGAATGCAAATCATTTATTTTGCTATTGGATATTGTAAACGCGTTCGAACCACCGTCCATATAAGCTTCTATAGCTTGACTTTCCACATCCAATATCGTAACATTTCTGAATTCAATATTATTTATTCCAGTCACGTTATAAACTGCCTTCGTGCTAATCAAATTAATTTTACTATTCGCTATACGTATTTTCTTTAAGGTCGTCGTTCCTAAACATTTAAGTTCAGTGTTAGTTATTGGAGATTTAAACATGCCTCTTGGCAGGGAGACGATCTCTAGAACATTGTCTATGGTCACTTCGGGCGGCGTTTGCAACAGCGAGTTGCTCGCCAGGGAGCCAAATTCCAGAATTCCACAGTTATTTACACTGAATGCTTGCAGACGAGACGGCATTTGTAATATGGAACAATCCAGAATTACTCGCAATCTTCTGCAATGCTCAATCGTTAAACTCAATATGTTGTCGGAGTAGTAATCTTTTAAATGTATTACGTAGTCCTAAAACAACAAAAGGGCGCATTATTTACGTAGATTCAGTGGGATTGTATGTATATTTACCAAAACAAGGTACTGAGAACTTACAGTAAACTGGGAGCAGGTAAAGATGATCTCGCTGGGGTTGTTGTTAGCACATCTCCAGCCTAGGTTCTGGCAGTTAGTGAAGTTGATCCTAACGCCGATGGCGAACGGTAGGAGCACTGACAATATTAGAAGCTGCATTGTCTCGACCACTATTCACTGTCATGTCTTTATACAATACCGTGGAATGAAACAAACACAACCGACGCCTCACTGGTTACGAGCGAATATCATCCCGATAAGTCTTAGCGACTTCGTGACGCAGAAAAAAACAATTATGAGTTACTATCTGTTTGTAATGAATTAATTTAGAGGTCAATGGCTTTCTGGTAATTTTTTATGAGTGAGCGACTGATCGCGCAGACGAGTTATCTGTAATAGTGACGTTAGGTTGGATGTTATTACTGGGTTTTTATATTTAGTTAATCTATCTGTATGGTTTGATAATATTCCATTTCGGGTGTATGTTACTGTTACATCGTGAAGTGCATGTGCTATATTTTCCCTGGTAAAACCAAATCGCTTGGTTAACTATATTGCTCATTATTGCCAAACAGACTTACCTGAGGGTAAATAGACTACTTTAGCTCCGAATAAGTTGTGCACCAGCCAAGTCCATAGCCCGTAAAAAAGCGCCATTTTGAAAGAAGCCCTAAACACCTGAAACATAATTTTATTGAATTTGACCAAAGTCATTTACTTTTTATCTATTATGTAACACTGATGTCATAAACAATCTTTCAATATGGTAATAAGTCAGAAAAGATCGTATTTATCTTACTTTCTCAGTCGGTTTCAGTACTTCTCGATCAGCAAGACGAATACGATATTACTCGACCAAATACCTACAATGTCGTATAATTATTTACTATATCTGTACCGGTTTACTAAAAACTTTACGTACCTGGTTTATAGCAACAGACAAGGCAATGCCTAACCTAGGTCCGAAGTTGGGCTGTATTTGCGTGATGACTTCGACTGGCTTGTAGAACGCGTTACTCGACGCCAGTAAGTAAAAGAGTGTTGTAAAGAACACGACCTGAAAATTAATAAAATGTTCTAGATTATTGATCAGGTCCATCGGATTCCAACCATTGCTTTGCTAGATAAACATCTGTTTTCACGATTCTATGGGCCGCCTAGTCTTGACGCTAAATTTGTGGTTTTCGAAAATCGACAAAATGTATAGAATTGATGTAAGTTCCATACATTTTAGTCGATAGAAAACAAACATTAGCAGCATCTGCATCTTAGTTCGGCCTCCTATTAAGGTTTGTTGCCGCTAATAACATCTCAAGGCGTCTATTCAATAAGGTGCAACAATAAGACTTTTTTTATGTTAAGTTACGCGGTACTGAACCTATTTGCTTTGAATAGCTGCGTGGTAATTACTGGGGGGGACTGGTTACCGGGTCATAACACCAGGTCGTGTCCTAAGCAGGACAAGGGTGGTTTTACCCCAGTGGAGAGGAAGAAGCCCGCCCCAAAGAAGCTGTTCGGTACTGCACCGACCGTACCGAACGACTTCTTGTGTCCTTCTACTCAAGACGCAGCTGTACTTGTCCCGATTACATTACTCTACGGAGGCGAAGGAGCTCGTTGAGTATGTACGAGTTAAGACCGGAGTTACCCTGAGGGTCTAGTGGTTGGAGCCCCGTCACAAGGTTAATTTTTGTGGTGAGGGTACCGACCTATGATCTATCGACTTATTATAGGAGCAATTCTGGCCGAGAGGTGTCATGTTTCGGCGATTTCGTAGCCGCCGGATAGCTGATACCGCGAAAGTATTTTAATAGTTGTTAATTTTAAGTTATATGCTGTTATGTGTGTTAGTCCCTAAGGTACTTGTATATATCGCTGCTTTTATGCAATAGTGCCAAATCAAAAACAAATACAATTTGATTTTGATTTGGCACTATTGCATAAAAGCAGCGATATGGGCCTTGTTGTCTGCAATAAAGTTTTTCTATTATATTAATTTATTTAATCTTTATTGCACAAAAGAATACACTTAATATACAAAAGGCGAACTTAATGCCGTAAGGCATTCTCTACCATTTGACCTTTAGGGAAAGCAGAGATTGGGTGGTAGTTCTATTCAATTCTAAGTACCAATTTCACCATACGATGTTAAATTTAATCAATGTTAATCGACTGTTAGTTCATACATGGTGAAATTGGTACTAAGGCTTTAAAACGCTTAATTAAAATCTACATCTGTAGCATCGCGTTGTACGGTAGCGAGACATGGACACAATAACAGGGAGATAGAGAAAGTTAGGAAGTGTTTGAGAAGTGGTGTTGGCGAAGGATGGAAAAAAAATGGTGCACGGAAAAGAAAACCAACAAAGAGGTTTTAAAGATGGTGAACGAGAAAAGGCATATTTTAAAAACGATAGAATGTAGAAGAGGAAAGATGATAGGACACTTGATGCGCCACGATAGTTTATTTTTGACCATTTTGGAGGGTAAAGCCGAAGGGAAAAGAGGAAGAGGAAGACCTAAGCTTACTTACTTTAACCAAATAAGACAGAAGGCCAATGTCGTATCGTATCAGGAGGTGAAAAGCTAGCACAGAATAGAGAAAACTGGCAATTACTCCACCGACAAGAGTTTGGCTCTTAAATTGAATGATGATGATTCTATAACAAACTGACCATAAAGGCAACAGCTACCATGTAAAATTAAGTTCTAGGATCCTTAATATTCTATGACTTACTAAGTTAATGAACATATTGATGATAGCACCACCGCCACACAGCAGCAGCGAGGTAAACGCCCCGAGAGAGCCTGCGAGCAGCGAGACGTTGCTGGCCAGCGGAGCCCAGATGCTGGTCGCAATGGCGCTCAGAGTGCCCAAGTTAGCTTGCACCCAGGTCACCATGCCGGAGTAATCGAACATGCCTGAAAAAAGGCAGGTTCCTAGGTAATCTACCGTCACCCAAATAGATTCTGCGCTATCTATAGAACGCCACTATATGTCACTTTGATATATTCTTCTCCATACTATATCACGTAACGAACAAATTAAAAAAGGTGCAAAATACACCTTACCAAGTAAGTTAGTAAGTGCAACTTATTTGTCGACGCGTTAGCCTAACCTGCGTACGAAGCTAACGGTCCTGGGTACGATTTCTGTGTAATGAGCGCGAGTATTTGTTTCAGTCTTGGATGTTGTCTATGTATTTAAGTATTTATTTCTCTATATAAGTATGTTTATCGTAACTAATATCCATTCTACAAGCCTAGTTTGGGCCTAGGCCAATTCGCGTGAAATTATTCCCCGATATTACTTATTACTTATTGAATTTGTGAGCTACGCGGTATTGCAGCAACACTGACGAAATCCTATTTCCTGCTGGAATGTAGGGCTCGCAAAAATACTTTAACATATGTAATGAATTACAAAAAACTCCAGTAATACTCTATTAATATAGTTACAAAAACTATTGACAAAAATAATGCCAAAACAAACAAAGACAATGGACCATCAGCGTCATGCCATTCGAAAGACGCTTAAGGCTATGGCTTTTTGCGAGAACGAAGTCGATGCCTCACTTTTACACGCGATAAAATCTAGAGTCTCTTAACACAGAAGAATTTCTCTAAGCTTGCTTTTTTGTAATCTCTATTGAATTGCAGTGTGTATTTCTCAAATAAACCTAAGAGTTTAAGTCTGTTATCAGTATGTGCGTGAGCATACCAGGTGTACTAGAGAAGTCGCTGACGAAGTTGTCCCACGAGTCCTGCACGGCGTTGGCGTCGACGTGCGGCCCCCCATGCGGCGCGAAGTGTCCCGACACCCAGCTCTGGTACACGCGGTCCCATATCTCCAGTACCTGTTCCTCCACGCGGGCTATCTTCTCCGGGTCACCTTCTTTCAAGATGCTCCTTACCTGTAATTTCGTTCTGCCTTATGGACAAATAAGATACGGGCAATACTTAATCATTCAGCCGTCGAGCACGATCGTTTGCATTCTCTATGCCATTATGAGAAACTTTCTGAACGAGTTAGGAGTTGTGACAGCAATGTCGGCGGGAAGTCTACTAGGTTGGAATTCGAAGATGAAACGATAATTACAGTAATCAAGACTTTCATTTATACTACAAGTACAAAAATTAGAAAAATCATTCACTGAGCACTCATATTTATGAGTGTAAACCTATTACAAGTAAGTACGTACATAAACTTAATTAAGCGGGTCTCTATCGTTTGACCGAATTGCATATGCAATAATTTCACTTGCCCGAATTTCATATGACTTAATTATATATGCCATAACGATAGGCATTTTTTCTGAAACCGTAAACTATTTAGAATTGTAATAAAACAAACCTAACCTAACCTATTGGGCTCTATACGATGGCATGTAAAAAGTACCTAAAAGGTTTAGGAATTCGGAAAAAATGCCTTTATGGCAAATTAAATTATGGTATGTGATATTAGGGAAACTGATAGTTATAGCCAGTGACCATTATGGCAAATGAAATTAGTACAAATGAAATTTAGAAAAATGAAGGGATACCTAATTAAGCACGTACACACATACATACATAAGATCACGCCTTTATTACCAGAGTGGGGTAGGCGGAGCTACACAATTACAAATAACTATAAATAATATATTTATATTGTTGTTAATTCTATAACCACATTTTGGAAAATCAGGCTAAAGTCTTTACTAGTGACAGGCAAGTAAGTAGGATAAAAGTATTGATGCGCTAATTTACGTCTCTATCAAAAGATTGCTTCACTGCTGTGTTTTTTGGCCTCTTCAGATGCTGGAATGTTCCAATATTCAAAACGTCTCGTTAAAATTTGACATCTGCTGCATACAAAATATGTCAAAGTTTAACGAGATGTCACATTTCAACGAGACGTTTTGAATAAAGGACCCCAGGGTTAATGAAGAGTACGAGTAGGTACATTAGTGCAGTGCAGTAAGAACACAAAAGTTAATACAAATACTCACCAACCCTTGCATCTGTAAACCATCCATTGACAAGCATGTAACATTTAATGTAAACATTATTTAGACACAATGTGCACCGACCACTGTTGCCTCTAACTTAAATTGTTATGTTAAATAAATAAATAACAATAAATCATCATAATTCTTTAAAGATAGTAAAGTTTAACAGGTGTGAGAGTAGGTCATCTTTTTACAAATATTTAAAAGAAGCCGACACTGTTAAAGTGAGAAAAAAAAACAAAAACAAATTATGGAAATAATTCCTTAACTCCTCAAAATTTCATGTGACCCTTTCAACAAAACACGGCCATATCAACTGTAGCGACATGGTTAGCCTAGTCTGTAGTGACCCTGCCGTCGAAGCTAGCTGTCTCGAGTCCGATTTCCGGTAAGGGAAAATATTTGAGTGATGACCGCGTATTCATTCCTGTGGCTTGGATATTTTCTATGTACATACTTAAGTATGCATTTCTCTTTATGGGCATTTTCAATATAAAGTGTACCCTAGTTAAGGAAAATTAAAACTTGTTAACTTTTGTCGGTTTTGTGACGAAATTAGCCATATAAATTTATGGCAAAATAATGTTCGTCACAAAACTGATAAAGTTAACGTTTCTTAATTTTCCTTAACTAGGGTACACTTTATATTGAAAATGCCCATATAGAGAAATGCATACTTAAGTATGTACAGTCAAGGGCAAAAATATGTATACACTTTAGTACCTTGTCACTTTGATCGCTGTGACAATTTCATATGGCAGTTGAACCATGACGTTAAATAGACAAGGTACTAAAGTGTATACATATTTATAACCTTGACTGTACATAGAAAGCGTATAGTATAGTTTCGAGCCACGTTTCTATGCGTCTGGTCAGTTTACTTATTACTAGTACTTACACCAGTAGAGATCCCTTCTTTTCCATAAGTATAAGCGTTGTCGATGAGCGAGTCTAGTTTCTCCTCCCAGCCCTCGGGCAGGTACGCGTGCAGTTCGCTGTTCTGTACAAACGTGCTGTTCAACAAGCTGCCACTGAGCTGCACTACGACTATCGCCTCCGAATATATCTACAAAAGTTTATTAAACGTTTATTATAAAGGTTCACGAAGCTGTGGCTTAGTGATAAAGGATACAAGTCGACATAGCTCTTCATAAAAACCGGCCAAGTGCGAGTCGGACTCGCGCACCAAGGGTTCCGTACCATTATCTATAAAACGGCAAAAAACATCTCCGTTGTATGGGAGCCCCCTTAAATATTTGTTTTATTTTAAATTTAAATATATATTTTTAAAGTGAATATATAACTATATATTCTGTGAATATTTGAAGCGTCTGCCTGTTGCCGTTATAAATATCGAGCATAAATGAGCAAAAAAATCACGTTTGTTTTATGGGAACCCCCTTAAATATTTATTTTATTCTGTTTTTTAGTATTTCTTGTTATTGCGGCAACAGAAATACATCATCTGTGAAAATTTTAAATGTCAAACTATTACGGTTCATGATATGGTGACAGACGGACAGACAGACGGACGGACGGACGGACAGAGGAGCCGTAGTAATAAGGTCCCGTTTTACCATTTGGGTAAGGAACCCTAAGAGTACATCAAATACATATTAGTAAACCCCGGATTTTTGTGGCAATGACGTCACAAAAGGGTATTTTGGGGAGTAAATGGAACGGTGTTAATTAAAACAATTTGTTAATTAATACCTTTTTCAACTGAATACTTTTTATTAACTAGGCATTCACGACAGAAAATATTATTATTACCGCAAGTCATTTAGAACAACTTTTGATCTGTTACGGAGAGTCAGTTAACGAAAGAACATCTTAGATTGATTAATCAATTGACAATTGACTTATAGGTCATTTATATCGTGGATGCCTCATAGTAAAATTTGCATTCCGTAGAACACCCAATAGACTAGGTTGCCGTATTAATTAACACCGTTCCATTTACTCCCCAAATTACCCTATTGTGACGTCATTGCCACAAAGATCTACATATTAGTCTACTAGACATATACCATTCACCTGACCTATACGTACACACAAACCTTATTGCCAGTGGCATAGAAGCGTGTAGATATTTTTGACGTCTTTTAGGAACGTATACATATTTATTACTTTGACTGTACCTTTTTCACTAGGGCGACAGAATGAAGGGCAATGTTCCAGTGACGCTGAAGCAAATTAGTTGACGTTTGTATTTTTCCCATCCTAATAAAGAGTTAGTCATTGACTGAACCTAACGAGCGAGCAATGGAGCGACATTAGTTGGTACGAGTATGGGTCATACACAGATTTAGATTACCGTCTTTCCTGTGGTCTAGTTTTCTGGCTAAGCCCATACCCGCAAAAACGCCGTCAGGACTGCTTTAGACCTATCATATAAAAACATAACTTATATGCACACAAGCTTTTAACTATTGGCCACAGGAGAGACAAATTTTGTTTTTAAGTGTTCATACACACTCTTATATCTCTCTATAATCAAGTTGCGCTCCAAAACTGGTATTGCTGATGTGTGGGTATCAAGATCGCTAGCTTACGTGGGACTGAGCTGAACACGTTTTAGAAATGAATACTAAGGCTTAGTACCAGTTTCACCTTACGATGTTAAATTTAATCAATGTTAATTGACTGTTATATAGTTCATACTTTGATAACTGTCAACGCTCCGTCTGTTAAGTGGTTAACATCGTATGGTGAAATTGGGACCAAGGTTGTTACAGGATTAACCTCGTAGCATGACCACCTGAGCATAGGCAGACCTGAAAGGAGATGACGGGATGACTTGGAAACATTTGTTAGCCATAGGGACGAATGAATGTGAAGTGATGTTTAGTATGGAAGAATTATGAATTATCCAGTTCTCTCTTTTCGTAGTACACAATGTATCATATCGTAAACCTTTTATTACACCAGCAGGAAATCCCAACCGCAAGACGGTATTTACACGAGTCTAGCCTAACCTACGTAATTAAATTAATATTAAAGATGATTTACCTTTGTAAATATAATTATCCACGATATAATGGAAAGAAAAAAAAATATTTATATAAACAATAACGCATAGACAAAAAAAAGAAGAAAATATGACATACAATAAAACAACGCAACTGCAACTACTGTTGCTGTTGTTTGCGCAACTGTTGCGAACACCATATTGGCGATACTTTCAGATGATAACTTCTAAATCGCCCAATGGATTTACGTCACACATACATACCTACATAACATCACGCCTTCATTCCCAGAGTGGGGTACACGGAGCTACAGAAATACCAACAACTCTAAAAAGACTTGCTTATAATTCTGTAACCACATTTTGCACAATCAGGCCAAGAAGTTTACTAGTGTATTATTGACAATTTGCAAGCCCATCGCCTAACAGTACGACAAGCCCTTATTGCTTTAGTCACCTTTTACGACATCTACGGGAAGACATGGAGTGGCAATATTCTAACCCGGCAACTACACGGAGATTTTCGTCAACCCTAGGTAAAAACCAACAACGATTAAACAACCTTTCTATTATGAAAAACCACGTCCGAATCGGTCTATCTGTTTGGGAGCTATGACACCATGATGATTGTTGCGTCGGGAGTTTATAAAAACAAGGAAAGTTGGACGCTGTAAGACGTTGTCGTTGCTTTGCGATATCTGGAAGTATTCAGAGATCATAAGTGCTTCCGATTATTTCCGAAGAAAGGTTACAGCAACTGAAAGCTTACCTTTACAATTGAAGGCGTTTACGGGAGAAAAACATTAAAACAATACTTCACCAAAAACAGCTTATGTTGGAATTTTAGAATGGTATTCTAGGTCAGCGGTTCTTAAAGTTTTTTGGTGACGGAACCCTTTTGGAGAGCGAAATATTTGACGGAGCTCCAAATACCAACCTTACATCGCGTCAAACGTTAAACTGTTGAACTGTGGACCAGACTTACAGATAGAAGAGCTGGTATTTTAAAATAATTATTACAAGTAGTCTCGCGGAGCCCTAGGGTTCCGCGGAGCACACTCTGTGAATGGCTGTTCTAGGGAACTTATGTCAATATTTCACGGATAGACCATCTTTTACACTTTTATATGCATCCCTATTCCGTGCATGCTCGGGCCCGCCAATCTCTCCGAATCGTCCAAGTCAGCTGTCCTGTTTTTCGCAAGTTAGACAAATGAAAAAATATACCCACCTGAATACATATGAATACAGTAGCAACCACAAGGAAGAATATAAGTCCCGTGATAACGATGCAACTGGACACGGTGTCCACGGACGCGTAGGCAACGTCGCTTAGGCTCTTGTTGCAAGTAGACATGATCTTTGAGATTCCACGAATGTGTGCTGGTATAGCCGCAGATTGCCTAAAACACAAAATAAGTGTTAAGCAACCATTAATTCAATTTTTTACTGGATAAGATTAAATTGACCAAGTAATAAAAGCTTTAAAAAATCATATTTCAGATAATGCATAATAAATCCGATTGGT
Organism: Acleris holmiana; assembly: GCA_949316455.1. Taxonomy (NCBI): domain Eukaryota; kingdom Metazoa; phylum Arthropoda; class Insecta; order Lepidoptera; family Tortricidae; genus Acleris; species Acleris holmiana. The sequence continues at coordinate 12,923,940 of OX438778.1, forward strand.
TTATTTTGTAGGTCAGAATCCAAGTTCAAGTTAACGCAAATTTCGCATGAACAACATGTGTCATTGTTGATGCAAAACTTTGTTACACAACCAACAGGATAAAGCAGAAACGCCTTCATTGATACTTGTAATAAAATAAATACAAGCTAATTAGGTATAATAAGGCTTGTATGTTAATTATGTACCTAAGTAGCACGAATGACATAATAAATGCCAATTAATCGTTTGTTTATGAACTTGTTACTGTGCTTCATCTTTATGTATTTCATTCAATGCATATTAACAATTATTGGTGAATAGTTACATTGTTTTCAATCCACGAAGTCTTACCACTATTTAATTTTACGTAGCTACATTGACGCAACCGTGCAAGCAACGTCACTTTGTAGCATAGGTTACGATGTCGCCTTATGGAGACGCAACAAATATGCCTAGTATACCTCTCACTATTGCAGTATTTTTTTTAATGTTAAAAATTAGATTGGTTTGTTGGACCACGGCCACCACGACGGAAAAAATGTGCGGCGGGGAGCGCTTTCGTGGATTGAAAACACTACGATTACAATACGATGCTTAGATATATCTCACCTGTCAGACCACCAACATTTAATTTTACCCATAATGTTATTATAGTGATTTTCACAGAACAACCACACGCCAAAGAAGTCTAGCAGTCTTTTCAAGCCGTGAATGGCTAAAAAGAACAACATAACAGGCAGCAGCCATATATGTTTCCATACAAGCATGCAAAGGCAGCCGAAGAACAGTAGTTTAAAATACAAGGCTGTCTCATCGTCGTTATCAAAGTTATTTCTCATGTAATTTTCGTCCAAAGACCTTTGTTTAAACGATGCTATTAAACGATTTTCGAAAGCAGATTTCTTTTTCGTGTTCGACAGGGGCAATTCCGATAGTGTTCGCGTTTTGTAGAGCATTTTCGCGTGCCGAGGTGAGCTGTGTATCGGGTTAGTCTCAGCCCAGCTCCCTCGTTTAACAGCCGTGTCGGGTGTTACTGGGGAAGGAGTATCTTTCTCAGGAGTGGACTCCTGCTCGCTGGCACTTTGTTCGGGAACTTTTTCTTCTTCTTTCTCTTTATCTTGACAATAAGTATTAGTAAGCACTTTGTGGATAGCAACAATTGCCGTTGCTTCAGGATCTGAAAGTACATAATAACTCTCTTTTGTAAACTCCATTTTGTACTGTAAATTTAAAGATTAGTTAAGTAGTATAGATAAGTAAATTTCAAGGCTACAATGCCTCATTGTGAGTTGAGTCACTGTTGTTTCTCAAAATTATGATGGCTGCTGTAGTTCGCCACAAAAACGGAAATATGATTCTGAATCACACACTTATAACAAAACATGATAATTAAAACGTCGATTTCAAAGTTTTATTTCTGCCAATAAAAAAGGAAAAAAACATTCGATTGAAAATTACCTCTAGCTAGCAACTGCTTTTGGACATCTAAAACTTCGAGTGCAAAACCAGCGATACATAACCCTTGCAGTAGTACAAACGTATAAACCTGGAGAGACCCAGTTAGGCTGGCCAAGAAGCTTGTGATCACCAGCCAGAGTAATTGAGACGTTACTTTAAAAACGCCAGCTCTTTCAGGTCTCCATAATGTGCATATACTTATTAAATATGCCAGTGCTATTGTAAGAGTCTGGAAAATGAAAATTGAGTCATACTAACTTGCAACAATGTTATGTTATTGTTATTTATAGGGTACAGGATTTACCAGAAGCTTTTCATTAATTATTATAAGGAAATCTATTAAGAATAAGGACAAATGCATCAATTGAATATGTCTACATATTCAATTGATGTTAGTTATGATTGTATTAATTAATATTTGCGATAGTGCAAACTTAAAGCATATTAAGTTAGAAAAAGGTCAAATAAAATTGCATAATAGCATTAAGAGTAACTAAGATGAATGGAACAAGTTATTGGAATACAGCCAAGAAGGTTGGGAAAAAATATTCTAAAAGTAATAGTAAATATTTGACATACCAAATACTTTTCAGTTCCTAATTTAAATATAAATGCATAATTCATATTTATATTTCAAATTGAAGTAATTGCATTAATGCCCAATCCGTAATACAGCAATAAACATTTGATGCCTCTTTTACGATAATGTTACATCAAATCCCCAAAATAATTCTAAGTTGCTGGCAGATTTTTTTGTCGCATTTTATCCCATTTAAAAATCTTCAACAGCTTCGTCTTTTCGGTGTTTTAAAATAAGAATGCAGAAAAATAACAAACATTTCTTCGCGTCAAACAACTCTAGCGATTTTTTTAAAAATAATTATGTTATTGTTTAATGTTTCCTAAATGGAACCTTTGGTTTCCTGGATGGAATTGAATGGAATGGTATATTAAAAGAAATACCGTTACCGTTTTATTTACGTTTATCTTGTGCGTATATAAATATTTATATGTAAATAACATTCCAGCATTAGGTTTTTTTGTTTGACGATCAGCCTTAGGGAATTAACCGATACTTTTTGTGATTACCTTATCTAGAAGTACAAATTCTACCAACACACAAACCAACTTCCTTGTTTGAAGATCTTTGGAAAGAATATTATGCAACTTTTGGAATTACCAATAACTTCATATTCGTTTCAAGGTTGCCTTGCACAATAATAGTACATCTGTTTCACAACTAACAGGTTGATAACAATGTGTTTTATATTTCCTAGACTAGACAACTGTGACTGTACTAAAAACCCCTATTTCCGTGTTGTCATGAACCATTGTATTATATTTACATGGATATAGGGTACTTTTTTATCCTGAAAAATTTGATGGTTCCTGAAGGAACACAGTATTTCTGATAGAATATTTACAGATTAGGAATATACAAAGGCAAACACCTTAAGGGATCCCTTTAAGGGATCTCTTTCAGCTGACCTTTTTTGAGTTATTAGTTTAAACTAATAAGTAGATTTTGTAAATATTAGGTCAAATCAAGTTTATAGTAGATATTAAATGTAATATTATGTATTATGAATATTAGACATTTTAAAATTATAGTTAATAAATTGAATAGAAAATGGTTCATATAGCAAATAATGACTATAGTAAGTTATTATAGAGCATATGAATTTACAGCATTTAATTCTTTCTTTTTCAGCTTCAGCTTTCATATAGTTTACTTACTTGTTTATAGCTAATTATTCCTCGGGGACATACATATTATATTCCAGATAAAACTATCCTACTTATATATATATGTTCCAGAACATAAATCTAACTAATATACAAAATCCATTTAGCTTCCTAAGCATTATAATTTTCCATGCAAATTAAATTGTAAACATTCCAAAACTCAGTCCAATATAATTCTAATCAGACTGAATTCTATTTATCTCATTAACGTTTATTTGTTCAATTCAGATAAATGGTCCAGTTTTCATTGACTTACAATGTACGAGCTGCAACAACTGATGAGTATTGTGGTTGAGGCCCCAATGAAGTTGCTCAGCTGACAGAAGATGCAGACTAGGCTGCGCGGGATGGCACTGTATAGCCATGGGAAAATAAATATGGCTGACAGCAAACCAATAACAGTCTGTAAAAAAAACAACTCCTATTATTGTGACCCAAAAGATCACTGATAGATAATGGGGAACACCTTAACATTCCGAATTCTTATTTTTCAAATTTTCATTTCTACAAACGCTATGTCATGCAGTAGATAATTTTGATTAAATGCATAATTTAATTACAATACGTAGGTTAGGTTTGATTTATAAGTGATATCAAAAAATTGTCTTCTATAAAACATTGGATTCGGAATTATGACTCTTTGGAAGTATGTACCCCTTGACAATGTACAAACAACCAGTTTTCTATCTCCAAACAAGAATTCTTCCTAACCCAATAAAAAATAAGTCAATTGGCAAAGTAGATTCAATCATATACATAATAGAAATAGGTATTTATGTCAAACAGAATCAAGATCTATATTAATAATGAACAAATTTGTAACTTCAATACAAGATAGCCTCGCAGACTCATTTGTCCTAAAGCAAAAACCGCATTATATTGTAGAAACTGCTACTCAATGGCTGTACGCATTTATAATAAAATTCCTAGCAATATTAGAGAATTACCTGTAATTAGGTTTAAAAATAAGTTATTTCATTGGCTAAAGGAAAAAAGGTTCTATAGTATTAAGGATTATTTAAGATAAATAAAATATGTAGTAACAACATCAGTGGTATAATACAATTATTTCATTTGACATTATAAAATAATACATAGTTCTTAACATCATTTTTTTTCATGCCAGTTATGGTTAAACATGTGATTATTTATATATTTTGTAACAACTCTTTTGTAACCATGTTTTAAAGCAAATAAATATTTAGAATATTTTTGAATCCTCTTGTCTTTGTCATATGGTTGTGATTACTACAGGAGTTTTATTTGAGATACTGTTATTTAGCTAAGCAGGGCAGAATTAATTGCATAAAATGTTTGCAAACATCAGGAAAACATATATGTATAGTGCACTCAGGAGCACTGATAATGGCTCATTTTCAAATCCTGTACTAAGTGACCCGTTTTCACACTTGACTATACAGGGTAATTTTTTATTAGGTGCACAAATTTTAATATTTGCTTCGCTATTGTTAATCAATAACACATTTTTACTCTAGCTTAAAAAATATCATACATACATTCACAACAACACCCCTCCATACCCAGAGTGGCGTAGGCAGAGCTACAGAATATCAACGACTCTAAACTTGTTGATAATTCTGTAAACACATTTTATTTTGACATGTTTTTGTAGTATTAACATTGTTTTTTTTTATGACAAGGAGTAGGCACACAAGCCCTCAGGCTACCTGATGGGAAGTGGAATCTGAGACCTATAGAAATTTTAATTCTCAAGACTGCAATCCTAAGACGTCAAATGTGTTGCTCCTAACCCTAAGGACTAAGATGGAATGCCTCTATGCTAGTGATTTCACTGGTTGTCTTATCCCCACAACAAACACAACAATGCAAACATTGTTGTTTGGCAGTAGCTTAATGGATAAGACGGTGGTAGTGATCTGGACAGACCTTGCACAGGGTTATTCCACCACTAGCATGATATCTCTTATTTACTTAGCAATAATAGTGCCTAAGTTAAAAACAATACTATAACATGTCAACTGAGAAGAATAGGCTCAGAAATGATTACTACAATCCAATTCTATCACCATTATCTATTCTAGATCCCATGTCACAAGGGTTAGGAAGGTCTGATGGCAGTGGCACTAGCACAATAACCAGAGCACCCATTATCTCAGATCATAGTCAACACCTTGGAAAACCTAAAAAGCAGTAAGAGGTGACACAGCTGTTTATGGTCTATTTGAGGTTAGCATCATTTAGAGCCAGAGTTTGTGATTTCAGTATAAAAAAGTGTTCAAAGTGTTTAATTGTCATATATACACACACTCATTTGAAATATCTAAATGGAAAGTGGCGACTATTTTTTTCATAAAGCTAAAGAATAAATAACTTTAACAGAATTGATGTGTCATACTCAAAACAATAAACATGGTCTTATAAAACAAATGGGAATGCCTGACAGAAACGGATCTAGGAATTTATGTAGCCACTTGTGTTACTATAGACTTTAAGGTTTATATAATCTTGTGATGGTGAGTCTGTGATAGGTATTAGTTTATATTCTAATTTAGTTTTCATATTTATTCTTACCTTGTAATGTTCTATGAACTGATACCCCACAGTGTCGGCGGCAAAATTAACAACATTAACAGGTAAAACCATTAAACCAAATATCACAGATGTATTACTTTTCTCTAAACCTTCAAACCAGGACTTCAACTTCTTGGACAGTTTATATTTAAACGGGTGGAGCAAGGAACCGACCAGTAGAGCCCAGAACAAAGGCTTAAAGAACGGTTCCAAGATAAGAAACAACACGTAGACTGCAGCACAGCATATCGCCAGGATAAATAGCGCAAAGGCATTATAGAACCCATGTTTCATGGGTTTTTCATTCCCCTCAGATAAACCACCAATAATGTTAAAAATATTTTCAAACGGGGAGTGCTGCATTGCTTTATTTTAATGAATGCTCTTAACCTTAATTATAACGAAATAGAACCGTGAGATCATACTTATTTAAGATTTTTTATACTGCGAAAAGATCGCGAAGATCTACTTTGACGTTTGAATTTGACATTGACAGATGAATATCGTTTGAATTTTATTATCCCGTGTAAGGAAGGCTACGAGCGCTTTGCCCATATTGCCAAGTCTGAAATGATTACTAAGCTTTTGCTGAAGTCGTTTATCCCTATTCCCCCAAGAACTATCTTCTTTTCTTCTTGTCTTCGGGCCTACCCATGTACATTTTTTACATCTCTCGGTTGTGACGTTGAACTATATATTTGTATTTATAACATAGGTACCTAGTAAGGAATACGATTAAATTAATAACCACTGTTGTGACAACAGGTATTGTCACAACATCGAAGATAAGAGGGAATGGTCAATTTTCATCTATAGACTATAACTTTATGAGATTCTACAACGAAAAAAATTACCCTCCTCCTGCCACATGATTAAAAAAAACATACAGTCGAATTGATAACCTCCTCCTTTTTTGAAGTCGGTTGTAAATAGCCATGTAGGTATAGGCGGACTATAGTGATGCATTGAATCCTTAGGGACTAAAGTGTAACTTTACTCCCTAGGGACTAAAGTACTTTTTCTATTTCCTTTCGTGCAAAAGCCTTGGAAAACCACAAACAGCCAGATACATGTTGCCGTTTAATGATGTTGCCCTTGTCGCAGTGCTCGGTGCAGCCGATGGAGGGCAGGCAGGGGCTGCGCATACAATCTCCACCGCCGAGATTTTCGTTTCGGAAATGTTGGCTATGGACTATTATTACAACTTAAAAGCGCTGTCATTTTTTCTCTTAACCCGTCTCGTAATGCAGAAAGAATTAATTGTTATATTATTGTTATCCCAAAAAACAACCTAGATGAAAGTTTTCTATGGATCGACATTTACTTAACAAATTTTCAACGTTTGCTTAAGTTTTTGTAATAACACCAATTTTATTTTTTGTCGCAATCGAAGTGAAACCTAGAGTGTTTAGTACAGTCAAGTTCAAAAGTATGTATACACTTTAGTACCTTGTCTATTTAACGTCATGTTTAAACTGCCATATGAAATTATCCAAGCGATTAAAGTGACAAGGTACTAAAGTGTATACATACTTTTGAACTTGACTGTACCAATTTCACCATACGATGTAAACCGATTAGAGCGTCAACAGTTGTTAAAACGTATGAACTAACAGTCGATTTACATTGATTAAATTTATTCGTATTCGTATGATGAAATTGGTACTTAACTCGAGACTAAAAAGCCATAATGACCCTCGAAATTCATCGACCCTCGCTTTGCTCGGGTAGATTAATAATTCGTGTCATACTTTAGTCCCTTTGTGAACAATCTACTATTATTTACCGACTTATATTATAAGTACCAAATTTCAGCTGTTTATTAATTTGACATTATATTATATTTATTTTATTATAGCCCTGACAAATTTGTATTTGGCCCTATTTCAACACAAGTTTGTATTGAAATAGGGCCAAATAGAAACTTGTCAGGCTTTACTTTCATATAATATTGGCGACACGTCGGCCTAGATGGGAGTGACCCTGCCTCTGAAACCAGCGGTCCTGGGTTCAAATCCCGGTAAGGGCAGATATTTGTGTGATGAGGGCGAATATTTGTTCCTGAGTCTTGGATGTTTTATATGTATTTAAGTATGTATTTCTCTATATAAGTATGTTTATCGTTGTCTAGTACCCAAGTACAAGCCTAGAGCTTAGTTTGGGACTAGGTCAATTTGTGTGATATTGTCCCCTAATATTTATTTATTCTATTATTTATATGATATGTATTATTGTACCTACAAAATTTGTTTTTTTTTTTTGCGCTTTATTATTAATTTCGTTAATGCTCAAAAAGAACTAAACACACAAGTTCAGTTCAGGCCCTCAACACGGTAAAACAATAAGGTATTGCTTTCGTCGAGTTATCGTGTCATCAACGTTATTATGATAGCTCTTATTTACTTGACGGTAATGGCGGCCGAGTTAAAAATCATAATGATAACATTGATTACACGTCAAAACAAATATTATTTTACTATGTTGAATAGAGGCCCATTATAATTGATCGTCTAACAATAAGTCTAGGTATCTAATGTTATACTATTTATATGTATTACAGATAATGTCCCGATATATTTGCTTTTATGATTAGCATATTGTTATTAGACCTAGTTTTACTTAGGTAATCAAATGTGTATTTCAATAAATTTCAATCTGATGACATTACCACTAAAAGGCTCGCCAGTGATTTATGTATCACTTCGTTGAATGAAAGTTAATGGCAAGGGGAAAATGGTAGCGGCACTTTATTCTTGCATACATCTTTTAGTCGGTTGTGCGTTAACTTGTAAAAATGGTAAAATACTTCTTCCGCTCCACTTTCCTGTTATTTATTCAATTTGCCAATGGTTTCGTGTCTCAAGAAAGACGAGATCTCGACAAGTGCGTGTTGGACATAATACAGAGATCTGAACTTCGAAACATTACAGACATCACTTTGGTTAATGCTGAGGCTTCTCTAGTCAAGTTGCTTCATTCTTCGCTATTGCATCCTGTGAGATTTGTTTCAAGAACATTCTACTGGCCTAATAATACATTGTTGAACCAAGCCTACGTTATCAACTGCATGGATTATTATCAATATATTTCAGGGATGCATTTGGTTAAACGCGATTTCTTCTGGAACCCGAAAGCCAAGATTATAATTATTATCAAAGAGCTCAATATAGACTTGCAACAAGTCTCGATATTTTTGCTCTACAATAATATCTTCAACGTAGCTGTCATTACGTACGATGCCGAAGATAATGTTGAGGTGTACACTTTTGGACTGCAGCGCGATGAATGTGACCGACCCGCAGTGAAGACGCTGAAACTATTTTCATATTGCTCAGAACTCTACAAAACTGTACCAATTTATAAAGCAGTTGGAAAAACCAGCCTTCAAGGCTGCCAAGTTAAGTTCATCACTCACAATTACAAGCCGTTTATATCATTTACAGGCCAACCATTGATTGAATCATATTTGCTATCATTGGTGCAAGAGTTTGAAAATATCACAGTCGAGTTAGTGGATTATGGGCCAATCGAAAACTTTGGTCAGCGTCTTGAGAACTACACGTACACTGGAATGTTACACGAAATGGAATTATACAACGTGGAAGGTGCCGTGGGCGGCTACATATTAAATCTAAATCGCATGCACAGTTTGGACTTCACATACCCTTACATGATGAGGCATTATCGAATTGTAATTGCGCGTGCGCGTATTGTTGATAAATGGGTCACCGTTGCAAGACAGTTTGGACTAGTCACTATATGCAGTATGTTTATGACGTTTTGCGTTTGTTGTGTGGTCGTCATCTACATGGAGACGTTTCGTAGAAATGTACAGGATACAAGCCGAGAAGTGCTCATTGTTTGGGGCTACTTTTTAAATAATATTTCATATAGCAAGGGTACAAAATCTGGATTACCCCATAGGCTTCTGCTATTGAATATCCTGTTTCACGTTTATATAGTGTCGTGCGCTATTCAGGCTTCTCTACTGAGCGCTACCACGCACCCGGTGCGAGATCCCGAACCCTCCACTGTGGAAGAGGTGATGTCTAATTATCAGTTTATAGTGGGGCCGAATCTCAACGCTTTAGTAAAAAATAATCCACTTCTCAATACCACGAATTCTAAACAGATATGCAAATCGACATTAGACTGTGTAAAAGAAGTGATGAACAGTGACCAGTTATATTATACCTTACTGTCTGATATTAATCACATGACTTATATATGGAATTTGGACGAGTTCGATGATTTGAGGATAAAGATAATAAGCGAATCTGTTGAAACTGTATTGCACACGATGTACATTAGTCGAGGGTCGCCGCTGGCCGAGCCTATCGACAGTCTGCTGGCGCGGGCTAATAACGCGGGGTTAATCGGGAGGCTCCTCAATTTAATCCAATTCGAGGAGCAGATAAAACACCATTTCCACTCAGACTCCTTCAAAAAACCGCAGTCGCTCAGTGGGATGGTGAAGGCGTTTATGGTTCTATTCACAGGTTCTACGATATCTTCAATATTCTTCATGTTTGAGTTGTGGTGTAGGCGATACGTAAGCAAAGTCTGCTAAGGAGATTAAAAGATTGAATGTATATGATGACGTGACTGTAAGATTTTGTAACCACGAAAATAAACTTTGAGACGCCAAACAAGTGTACAGCCGAACTCAGAAGTAGCTTTACGATTCAGTACCTAACGTATTAAAGTGGCAGTGGTTGTAATTTAGTACAATAGCAGATCTACGTTAAGGTACAGTCGGTAAGTAAAGTCGACTACAAAGATATTATATCCACTTTTCGACCTTAATACAATGCGATAAGGTGAAACAGTGGATACATCTCTTTGTAGTCGACTTTACTTAAATGTCCAGTTACTTCTGAGCAGGGACCGGCCCGCTATTCCATTCAAGGGGTTTCGAATGGGTTTTTATAAGGGATTTACTTAGGAAAGCCGTTCGAATTGCTTTTAAAACCCGCTATCCCTTTCAAGTGGTTTCGAATGGGTTTTATTAGTATTTTATTTAAAAAAGGTTTTCGATATGCTTTTTAAAGCGCTATTTATAAGGGTTTTTTTATGCTTAAGCTCATAAGGTTTCCCTTATAGTGAATGGTTAGTTAAACAAATAACTTAGTCATATATTTCGTTCCAAGAGGTTTTTCTTTTAGTGGGGTATTCTATTGAGAGGTTAGTCTTTCAAAGGCTTTTATCGGTGAAAGGGTGGGCGGGACACGCGGTAGCGTGTCAAGCCAAGTTCAAGCTACCGTGCGTAATATTACACGAACCATTTGGAGCCACCTTTGACCCCATCATAACTCAAAAACCATTTCACAAAAATATGTCAAATTTGGCTCAAATCTTGAAACTAGCAAGATACGTATATGCTCCAAATATCATAAACACACCTCAAATGGTTATTTAGATATTAACTTCTAAAAATCGACATTTTTATCACTGACTAACCTATAGATCAAAACTCTAAAACCGGTCCCAGATGACCAAGAAAGTTCAAACTTGGCATCCAGATAATTCTAGTTGGGTCAATGCAAAAGAATAAATCAGAAAGTAGTAAATCTCACTTCTTTTGTAGTTGAAGTCAACAAAGATGGCATATACCATAATATTGAACTTGGCTCTCATTTCACATTTATGTTTTTGATGGGATTAATTAAAGATCACCATTTCTTTGCGGTCTAATTCGAGCGCTAATTATTGCCTCTAATTCATGCGCTTATAAATGAAAATGTAGCATTAAAGTTATGTCGCGCCTCGTTTTGCCCCCGCTCTTGATATTGAATGGTTACCTGTCGTATGTACTGGGAAGGTTAGGTTTGTTGGGAATTTCATATTATAACGGACAACCCCAATTGAATTGAATTGCAAACATCTAATCAAGTGTCAATTGTACCTATGATTTTACCACGGGTAAAGTTTAGTTGTAGGCACAACTAGTGGTATATGGTATTAGTAGTACTAGTTCGTGGAGATGTTTTATCTAAAGGTAGATAATATGATATTTAAGTTATGGTCACGAAGGGTTCAGAACCTAATATTTTTTTAGTACACATTACAGAGTCAAAATTTTAGTGTATGAGTGTCATCTAGTTCAGGGGGTGATTCTCTCAACACATCGCGACTCTGAATTCGACTCACCTGCCTGCTGCCTAATTGAGAAGGCAAGCGCTAAAATGTGTTTTGTACGCTCCGACGGGACTTCTTAAACTTGCCCGATAAAACTTCACCTTTGAGATCGACGCAGCTTTGTGTTGAGAGAATCACCCCCCAGGTTATTTAAGGGTATTTTTTAATGGGTTAGCACTTATATCCTTATATGGAGACAGGATAGTATTGTTTATGTTATTCGTCTTTTTTCATGCTTTATTTGGAGTTATTAAATAGAATTCACTTTGTAAGTGAGCTGTCGTAACATGAACTTTATAAACTAATTAAACAGTATTTTTTCAATCAATAAACATTATTTCGTTTCCTATAGGTAAAATTGGAAGACGGCACTTACTAACCAACCGTACCAACGTAGTAAACATTACTTATTTTTGGGAATCATAAGTATTTTCCGTTTAACATAAGCTGTTTAATATTGCCATAAGTAGCTCTTACTGTGATAAGGCAGAAAGTGCACCTTGTTGATTGAATGTGTAACTGAACTGTGTAACTGTAAAAATAGCAAAATAAAGTTATAATTACTAAGTGATTAATATAGGTAACTATATCACACTATAATACGTTAAATCTTAATCGGTAATTAGATATAGGTATTTGTATATAAATACAGATAACATATGTAATATATATTACATATATGTGTATTTTCAACTAAAAGATAAGTATATACAAAAGCGTTTGTTACGTTGGTTATGTTATGGATAAATGCAATGTTATTGTTATTATAATTAACCGCTCACTAGAGCAAATTTATTACCTATTAGTGGAAACTGTTTTGGCTAGTGTGTTAACTTATATTGTTTTGTTCTATTTGTAATATTACTGCTGTTTGTTTCCCTTGAAATAAATAAATAAATAAATAAATAAAAATAAAGACACTGAAAATACATTATCCTTTAAACACCTAACTTTGGTAAACGTTAATCAGATTGAATATCCTTACCACCTTAAGCCACGTACTGTCACTTTCTAACAAGAGGTTTCCTAATGAGACATTAGCAACATTAGTGATGCAATGTTTGCGCATGTCCTGGTGGGCAGGCGTGCAGTACTTGGTGGTAACTTTCAATAACTAACGACATTTCTTAGATTTATTTTAAAGACAATTCATTCGTTCCGTTCTCAAACTTGTGTAAGCAAAATCGTCACTCAGGAAAGGCTAAATCGTCATTATTTACCTCTGCGGTAAGCCGTAACTTTTATGACTTTACAGTTTTGACGTGGTGTCCGATGGAACTACAATATTAAGTGGCATCCACCGTACATTAATTAACAGTTTTAGCGTAAAAAAATGGATCGTGTTGCCAAATTCACTCCGGGTAGCGCTTTTTTGCTCTACAATACATAACTAAACGGGTACAATTTGTAATAATTTATCACTGTTAAAAGTCAAATATAATACTTCGTTTTCTTGTTGCAATCTTAAATTGAAGTCGATTGCATTCGTATTCGATTTTAGGAAATAAACATCATTAGGGAGCGACCACACCAACGCGCAAAATACGGTGACATTGCGTAAACAAAAGAATAGGTCATACTAATTACATGGCGTCAATTTTGACGGACCTTAATTTACGCAACGTTAAGCTTCGGTGTGGTCGCTCCCTTAACCAGTAAATCACGTACATAATCGTTGTAGTCAACTAATGTGTGCTGATTAATAAGAGGGAGCCCGTATAATCTGCGCCGCGGCCGCCGAGGTGACTTGCAAGTCCCGGGATTCCCTAAGGACCCTACAAAATATTTTTTCATCAAGGCAGTGACTCGGCGAATCACGGCATCTGCTTCTTTCAGCCCAAATCTTTTTTGTTAAACTTATCCGTGTACTTAGGTATAACTACGGGGTGATGCATTATCACACGTGGTAGTCGGCGTAATAAAACAATTATGAAGCACTGTCAGTCCATTAAGAGTGACGGCACTTTAGCAGTTTGTTTATTACTATTAAACACGATGTTTACATATATTAAAAAGAATACGCGTAATAATATTTAATTATAGCCCTATTTATCAATTAAATTTTTAAAATCACATTGACGTCAATAATTACTTAACAATGACGCACTTACGGTTATTATAATTATTGGAAGAATGTGCTGACGCATTGACTTTTACGTAAAACAACGTCCTACGAGCTAGGTTCCTTATATGTACAGGAGTGAAAAACTAATGTAGGTAGTTATCAGTTCATCGCATACAACAAGTTAATGCAGCTGCGAAGTTATCCTGTTATCATCGCGGCAAATTTTATTCTCATTTCTCAAGTTTAATGTAGGTTGATCCCATGGTCTTCTAGCTAAACGGCTGGGAAATAATACCCATATTATTGGGTTGGAAAATTACTGCTACTTTTTCCACGAAGCCGTAAAAGTAAAACTCACTGTATATGTAAAAAGTTTTCTTTGTTTAATTTTCCAGACATTTTAATTAAAATGTAAGAGCCAGACCAATATGGCAGGTAAATTGTAAATTACACATACGAAATAATGTGAAAGCAATCTCCGGTGAACCGTGCTCAAATAAGCTCGACTGAAACGGAGCATATTTTCAACAATATTTATTACTATAATCGGAGTAGCCCGCGCCGTATTTCATCTTTATCGGGACTCCGCGAACCGATCGACCTCACGTGGCTCTAGACCGCAGTATATTCCATTTATCCATAATCTACAAGAGTTAATAGGGTAGTAAAACATTGTGCTATCCTAAAAAACTGATTTGTATCTCAAATATGGAATGCACTTTGCTAACTAAAATTTAGCAAAAGCAGCAATACTTACAAGTTTTTAGGGAATATTCAGCCGTTTCAATCACTGTTATAGTTGTCTTCAATGTATTGAATACAAGAATTCAATCAAGTTTAAATATAAATCAATTTAAGTAAATCAATGTTGTTCTTTTTTCTGGGATTATTATGCAAGAAGACGATATACGTCCAAACGCCGTGGAATAGCCAATCTCTATTCCCACAAACTATAACAAAAATTATCCAACTGAATATAAAATATACAGCACTGTATAATGTGCCAGTGATCTTCCAGTCACATCCCACCTTCATTCTGACCACATAAAGTTCATCCCTATCCCTACCTAATGTGCAGGTCACCGGTTTCGTCGATAAAGCATCTTGGCTAAAGCGGTATTATTCTGCCTCACTTGCCTATAAGCGCAGGGAAACTTTTATTTGTCGGTTTATAATTCGTAGACGAAATAAAACAGCGGGTTGTTCAGCAAAACAACACCCCTTAACTAAATCCCAACCAGCCACGTTTTTAAAAGGTTTACAAAAAATGCACGAGCACCTAAGCTCTTTGCATTTTTATTATTGCTTGCCTAGATTTTGTAAATCTTTTCGGTTTGGCTCTCACGATGACGGTGGCGATTTGTAAGTAGACTTTAGTTAGACGTAAGCGATAGGCAAAGACAGTGATGTCATTTTTCCTCGAGTACTATCATACCGGATAGTCGGTCTTCAACAAATGTTAATTTATAGTTTTAACATGTCCGTCCGCAGCTTAGCTGATAGACTCTTAGTACTAGAAAGCTATTATTTGGCATGAATATACATATTAGTCACGCCGACAAATTGGTAAAATAAAATATAGGGTACCTACCTCCCCCGACACTTAAATTGGGTATGGGTTTATTTTTCTCGTTTACCCCATGGTGTGGGTTATCGTTGGATAGGTCTTGAAAAATATTGCGGATTTGAGATAGCAAATTTTTGATTAAAGGATAATTTTTTTGAATTGCTTTAAAGTGCTAATTTTGTTATAGTCAAGTGTACAACCATTACAACCTTAATAATAAATACTAAAACCTGTTTTTTTATATGATTGTAAATATAACGAATTTTAAAGGAAAACAATCACGTCTAAGTAGACATCATTGGTTCTTGAGATACAGGCGATTACAGTGTTTATACTACCTTAAATCATCTACGACGGCTCCAAATGACTTTAAATAGAAAATGAGTTATTACTTATTGTTTTTATGTTTGTATTACTTCACAGCTTCGGAACCCTGAGCATGGTCCGACATGCTCTTGCCCTGTTTTTGTCCATTGTGCATTAGGTAGTTTACCACCACATCGATCTCACAAAATAAATAATATACTTATAAAATGTAAATCCATTACACTTAGTTATGAATAATTGTCACTTTTTTTCTCAAGCAATCAGTTTAAATATACTACCTATGTATGTAAACACTTTATTGAATTAAAACAATTACATTACAAAAATATTAACATTACAGAAATAAATGTAGTACGAAGGCGAACTTAAGAACTTAAGTTTAAGGGATTATCCGTTAGGACGTTAAAATAGCAAGGTGTACCTTAGTAGGAACAAAGTTTAAAAATAAAACATAATTAGGTTCGTCAACTTTCTTTTTAAATTTTCTCAGGGTTGACGACGAATTTTCAGTTTTGAGATTAGACTTGAGAATGCAAATGTATATGGGTCTCAGGTCCTAGTTAGTGTCAGGTGTTCAGCGTACTCCTTTGCCTCCTCCATGCCATTTAGGGCAGATGAAAACATGAATGGCGTCCATCCCACCCTATCCAATATATAAATTACTCAGAAAGACTCTGATAACGAGAAACGATGATTGAAATCCAAATACCATTTACTTCAGCTTGTTATCTTCTGCATGACTCCCTGATAACTTTTGCCTGTTTACAAAGCTGGGATCAATTAAGCACGTGAAATTAATTATAAGTTTAATTGAATGTTTGGAGCTCAGCAGAGTTTATGAGTTGAAGAGGACTATCTATTTACATTTATACTTAAATATAGGATGAGGCACAAATCGTTCAAAATGAAAGTATTCGTCACTTGTTTTATAGCATTCTACAATAGTTAACAAATTTCAGAAACTGTTAAAATTTATGGAATTTAGGTATATAAGAGCCCGATGCGAACTTTCGGCAGCTTACGTCATCGTATACATTTTCTTGGATTTTTGAGCTGGTGAACGTTTGGAGAATGGGTCTTGTCATCATTATATGATTATTGTGACGCTCACAAATTTCTCTCTATAGTCTGCCTTTACTCCAGACGACGGATGAGGAAAGAGTTTATAGGTCCTTAAACATTGGCTAAACCGGATTTCCCCGTGTATCCCCTTAAACAAAGTACTTGAACTCATCTGAAAGTATGTCAATATTCCTTAAAGAGACCTGCAATAATATGAATCACGGCTCCTCGACCCTGCAATAATGATGCATCTATTGCGTAATAAGCCTTTGATAACTGACCACAGCCTGTATGTATATAAGTCAGAAATCCTAGCCTCATGTTACACAACCATTCAAATACGCGTCTCATACGCTTATGGTTCACAACATCATCAAAATTTGAAAATATGGCTGTTCAAACTGCCTTCTTCAAACTAGCTTTGTGCTTGATGTTCGCCGTGGTCGCAGAAAGTTTTATACTCATACCGAGCCAGGGAAAAACCGAAGATATCTTCGTAGAGACGGCTTTTGAACAGAAGACTGGCGATTTCGACGGCGGTGCTGGACAAATAACGACAGTGATAGTTGGTATTGATGTCAGCGATGGAAAAACCACTATTGGTAGTGATGTTTCAGAAAAACCTGAGGAGGTTGGTTTCCGAAACGGCATAAAGGTGAACATTTGTCCCCTTGGCTACGTACGGAGACACAGAATGTGCATCCCTGCTTCTTAAATTTATACTTCTTTTAAAAACTTGTTACTAGTTGGTGATCTTACCGCACGTTACGTGTGAGGTTATATTTTGCTGCTACACTATTAAATGCTGTTTATTATTAAAGATTTGTATTATTTTTGAATTACTGGTAGATACTGGTAAAGAGATAGAAGTGAAAACTGATTAGTACCAATATGTTAGTAATGACTTGGTAAGGATAGTATACGTTTTACTTGGCTCAACTCACTTTATTAGATTAGATAAAACTTAAATAAGTATATTAACTGTCTTGGTTTGTTTGGAAGTAAATTATACATACAACCCACGTATAAAGCTCTTCTATCGAGGTGGTTCTTGGCCAGATTTAGTGAAGGAATGGCGAGGACGTTATCGTTTATCGTTATCGAAAGTATATGTATTGGATTGACGTGAGCTGCCGTTGGTCACTTTGAGCGCTTAATGTAGGCTAGATAATATTTTTGTTTTTATGCTGCCAATTGATCCGGTTGTTATGTAACGATCAAATGTATATTATGTCAACTGCAATTCAGTGGGATTACTATGACATGGCCAAAGCTATTCAGTTTACAATGAGTGTTGGGAAAAGAGCTTCAGTAATTTTACAGTTTTGTCTCTTTCTCTCACCGTAAACTGAACTGCTTAACTATGTCATGGTAACCCCCCAGAACACTGCAAAAGTCAGTAATAAGATTCAAAGTCCAACATTCCTACTGCATTGAACACGTCTCTTATAAATTGGTATTCAACTATGACGTCACAATTGAGTAAATACTGTACTTAATACACTCGCGGTCAAATAATACGGGTCAGAGTGCGTTTTTCATACAAATGAGGCTATTTCGAAGCCTTGGTTCCAGGCCAGGGGTTGTTTTGAGAGAGGCTTAAAGGTGGATACTCCAAGGTTCATTAGAGGAGGCCAAAAGTTGTTAAGATACCTAACTGATCGCACAATCAGTTAACACCACAGCGAGAGAGTTTGGGTCAGCATTTGGATTTTCTTACATTTTATTGCCATTTTAGATGTTATTCTGAACTTGTACAATTTCGGCGTTAACCACAGATTCAATCAGTTGAGTATCCTAGGAACTCTGGAAGTAATTCAAATTCAAATTCAAATTCAAAACGTTTATTTCGGGTATCTTGACCCATATTGGTTAGTATGCTATACACTGTTATCTTACTATCTAATGTTAGTACTGAGGAACAACTTTAAAACTTAAACTCTAAATTCGACTTAACTAAATTACACATGCTTAAGAGTATAGGACAGTCGAATCTACTTGCAATCATTTCAAGGATCGTATTGGAGCTGCCTCGCACTCTTCTAACAAGTGATGCAACCTTTTTTCGACGAATTGCATGGAAATCATCGGTGCGAGCTTCCGCAAACATAGTCGAGGCGCTACAGTAGCGAGGCAACCCCATCAGAGCCCTGAATCCATTATTAAATTGGACCCGCAGAGCACTGTATGATCTCTGCGAATATTTGACCCATAAACTGCTCCCGTACATAGATGTACAATAAGATTTAAAAAGTGTTATTTTTACCGCGGCTGAACACTTAGCAAACCTACGAGCCAACATATTAGCTTTAATTGACAATGCTCTGCGTTCCCTCTCAATATCAGCCTCATCTCTAAGATCTTCGGTAACATAATGTCCCAAGTACTTGAACTGGTTCACTCTTGTTAGTGCAGTCCCGTTTAACGTCACAGGTGGAACTTCATTTGGACACTTGCTGCCGGCCTTAAAGATGAGGAGCTCACTTTTTTTAACGTTATATATTAACCCATGTGTATTTGCAAAAGATTCACACACTGACAGAAGCTGCCTGAGTGCGCCCACAGATGGAGCCAGCAGCACCATGTCGTCGGCATAGCTAATGTTGTTGACACTGATACCACCAATATGACAACCAGCATGTGTGCTGCTGAGTTCCTCTATGAGCGCGTTTACATACAGATTAAAGAGGCTAGGGGAAGTTAATCCTCCCTGCCTTACTCCACACTCTAATCTGTATGGCTCAGACAGCTCCCCCGCCCATTTCACCTGGTTTACCTGATTGCCATACCAAAATCTGAAGATATTAATCAGGTCAGGTGGCATACCCGCCTCTTCCAACTTAGTCCACAGTATGTCATAGGAAACAAGGTCGAACGCCCCGGAAAGGTCCAAGAAGCACGCATA
Organism: Acleris holmiana; assembly: GCA_949316455.1. NCBI lineage: Eukaryota > Metazoa > Arthropoda > Insecta > Lepidoptera > Tortricidae > Acleris > Acleris holmiana. The sequence continues at coordinate 12,943,740 of OX438778.1, forward strand.
CACCGGCGTCTTCCTGTCAGTGTAATACCTGACCGTGTGCTTAAGGCTCAGGATAGCACTTTCTGTAGAAAGTCCCGCCCGGAAACCGAATTGGGCATCGTGCAAATTTAGATATTTGCCTAATTGAGAGTTAAGCACACTATCACATATCTTAGCCAGAACAGTGGCCAGTGATATTGGCCTGTAGTTGGACCCATCCGAGACGTTGTGTATCGATGCTCGGGATATTCATCATCAGATTTCAATAAAAGCATCCCCTGGCGAGGAACCAAGGCGTGAAAAACGCTTTCTGACCCGTATTTTTTGACCGCGAGTCTATATGATAAAAATAAGTAATTTGTAATAATGGACGTGATAGAGCCATAGTTATTTTTTAAAAGCTGAAAGTTTCTTGATGCATGAACGCAACACAAATAAGATTAAAGAGTATGAAGTTTGGATTATCGAGGCTTTGGCAGGAAACAGTTAACAATGGTATATAAAACTTCTCCAAAAACCGTGAAAGTTTAAAAAGTAATTTTGTTATTACATACATACATAACATCACGCCTTTATTGATTATTAGGCAGAGCAACAGAAATACCACCGAATCTAAAAAGACTTCTTTATAATTCTGTAACCACATTTTGCTTAATCAGGCCAAGATATTTACTAGTGTATTAGTGACAGGTTGCAAGCCCATCGCCTAACAGTAATATATAAGCCCTTATTCTGTTAGCCTCTTACGACATTCTCGGGAAGACATGGAGTGGCACTATTCTAAACCCGGCAACCAAACGGGGTTATTAATTTTGATATTAAATTAAAAAAACATGAAATATCTAGTGTAAATGGTAATTTAATAAAATAACTATGTAAATTTTGCATGGAAAATGGGCATATAAATTAGGTGGCCCAGTTGCGGAAAATTTGTAACGTAGGTACTTATAACCTAATAAAAAACTCGATGCGGTTTTTACACATCAATCACCAATCGTATTATTCACTGTTTATAATGAATGACTAGAGCACACTTTATATGGTAAAACGACAATGAAGCGATTGTTCTAGCAGTGGATAATGGTCTGCCTAAAATTGGGTGCGTTTTCTATAATTTTTCGAGTTCGGAGCCTTCACCATTCGTCCGTACCACTGTATGTCCTTACTTTTAAATATGTGAGAAGGTACTTATTACTAGCCAGCATAATAAGATTGTTTTTAAAATATAAACGTTTGTGTACAGTCTCATTATACTATACATTTTTCTGTTTACTCTGCTACCTACTTTAGGCCGTAAGCGATATGTAATAATCATATAATTCTAAGTAGTACATAACTAACGCGCAAACGATAAACATCAAGAAAAGAAAGAACTCATGTTAAATCAGTTGTAACTATTACTCAACTTTAACCTTAACCTTACCCTGTGTGGTTGCCGGGTTAGAATAGTGCCACTCCATGTCTTCCCGTGGATGTCGTAAGAGGCGACTAAGGGAATAGGGGCTTATAGTACTGTTAGGCGATGGGCTTGCAACCTGTCACTAATACACTAGTAAACTTCTTGGCCTGATTGTGCAAAATGTGGTTACAGAATTATCAACAAGTCTTTTTAGAGTTGTTGGTATTTCTGTAGCTCTGCCTACCCCACTCAGGGAATGCAGGCGTGATGTTATGTATGTATGTATGTAACCTTAACGTAATAAAACGACATAAAAGGACAAATCTTTCCATTGCTCTCCAATATCCATCATGACAATAATTACATAGTGTACATATCTAACTGGATTGTACAGTAGGCTTACTAATCTAAAATTAAGTAAATTTATTCCGTCGTAACCTCAAAGTTCAGACACTTCTGTTAGAAGTATGTGGAATTTGTATGTTTCGTGTTTCTTCGAAAAACAACGAAGTGAAGACTACAAACATGAGAAACTTTCCACGGACTGAAATTTACCTAACGCCTTTGCAGGGACAAAGTCCACGGTCTGTCTACGGCCCCTTACAATGCGTTAAACGTCACAACATAATATCACTAGGCTCCAATTCTGTTTCACCTTTAGCAACCCACAAACATTCAAATACGCATCTCGTACGTTAGAGTGTGTCTGTTAATGACAAACTCTTAATTACCATCTAGGTACCTGTGGTTTTACGTAGTGCTAACAGGGTCATTGGCATCATTCCTCGTCATGCTACGTCGGGTTGTTACATTATGATTCACCCCACACGGTTTCGTACCTTCGATGATGCATAGCGTCACAAGACCAAGGGCAACTTGTTATAATACATCCAGCCTCGTCCTCAGCTCCTCACAACCATTCAAATACGCGTCTCGTACGCTCATGGTTAATATAAACATCGGCTATATTTTTTAATTAAAAATGGCTCGACACTTGTGTGTCATCTTGACCCTATGTGGAATTATATTCGTGGCTGCAGAAGCGGGAGTGCTAAAGTCAAGACAGGTCAGTCTGCCGCCTGAAGCTATCGAGATAGACTTCTGGCCGAGTCAGAAGACTGACGAAGAAGGGGCCAATCCCGTTGAAGATGAGAACGAGAAAGAGACGCTGTACAATGACAAGGACCAAATGCCAGATGAAGAAGATAAACGAGATAAAGATACTGCGCCAGTAATTGTTTTAGGTTACTTTATCGGGACGGGGTCTACTTGTTCGTTAGGACGCGTGAGACGAGGAAACGCTTGTGTTCCCGTCTAGAAGTTCAGTAGCTGATGACGTTATGAATTGTGTTACAACTTTAAAACGAGTAAATAATTATATTTTAAATTGTATGTTTCTTTATTTTATACATAGGTTTTTTTTTACTTTACAACTTCTTAGAAGGTGAGACAGTACAGAGCATTTTTTTTATTGCTCTTCCCCGCCTGCAATACCTTTTTTAATATTCAAGTTATATAAGTATATTGATTGCTCTTACAATTTTGGATAAATTAAGGCTTATTTTCCGCTTTTCAGTTAATATTTTTATTGCAGTCTGGCTTTTTTTAAACATAATTTAGACATTTCAAACTTTTTAGTAGTAATACATCTTATCAACATAATCCCTGTCAAAATGGTAGAATAATCTCTCTCCATACTGTTTTTGGCACACGCCATATCGAATTTATATACATCCTATGTCACTCCTAAAGTTCAGACGAATCTAATGATACCTCATAATGTTAAAATCCGTCAAACCGTTTAGCTAGAGAAATAGACATACAAACATATATATAAACGCTCAAAAAACATAATCATACTATTTATATAAGTATGTCGCAAATAACCTCCATCTGGCGGGGAGGGGAAAGTAAATTTTCAAAAAAATTCATAAACTTATAAACCCCAAGCATTATAGTAGTTTATATAACTGATACATAATGAGGGGTTTTAAGGCCTAGTTATGTATAGTTGCATACATTATTTTATCTACACACATATTGTAAGTACACTAAGATGGGTTCAGCGGCTCTACTTTGAAATCCGTTATTCGAACTTAGTCTATTGCTATCCCTTTTGCTCTCGATGCGTAACATATTTGCAAGAAAGTGACGGGGCGATACGAAGTTCGAATTATAGATTTTAAAGAAGACCCGCTGAATCCGAAGGCGAATGACGTGCATTAATACCAGCGCTACCTGCAACATATCCATGGGTGTTAAGCCAAGTTTCGTATTTACTAACTTTTAATTTCTATTGATACTGGAATTTTATTAGGGTTCCGTAGTCAAGCTACAAACCCTTATAGTTTTGCCATGTCCGTCCGTCCGTCCGCAGCCTAGCGCAGAGACTCTTAGTACTAGAAAACTGTAATTTGGCATGAATATACATATTAGTCACGCCAACAAAATGGTACAAAAAAAGTAAAAAACAAAAATTTCGTCTAGCCTATAGTGTGGGGTGTCGTTGGATAGGTCTTTTAATAATATTATCGATTAAGTAATCCGTTTATGAAATATTAAGATTTTATAAATAAAAGAGAAAGTTTTTGTTATACTTAAGTGTCTCCCCCCTACAGCCAAAACTACAAGTACTATAAATGTGAAATTAAACTTAAATGAAAGAGCATATAACGAATTTTAAAGGAAAACTATGACGACTAAGTAGACATCATTGGTTCTTGAGATACAGGCGGTTAAGTGTTTATACGTACTAAAATCATCTAAGACAGCACCAATTGACTTTAAATAGAAAAAGCGGCCAAGTGCGAGTCGGACTCGCCCATGAAGGGTTCCGTAGCAGCAAGTAACATAATATAAAAGTTCGTTGTAGCTTTGATCAATGTTTTTATGACGTATTAAAAAAAAACTACTTACTAGATCTCGTTCAAACCAATTTTCGGTGGAAGTTTGCATGGTAATGTACATCATATATTATTTTTACATTTATCATTCCCTTATTTTAGAAGTTACGGGGGGGGGGACACACATTTTTCCACTTTGGAAGCGTCTCTCGCGCAAACTATTCAGTTTAGAAAAAAAATATAATAGAAACCTCAATATCATTTTTGAATACCTATCCATAGATACCCCACACGTATGAGTTTGATGAAAAAAAAATTTTTGAGTTTCAGTTCTAAGTATGGGGAACCCCAAAAATTTATTGTTTTTTTTCTATTTTTGTATGAAAATCTTAATGCGGTTCACCGAATACATCTACTTACCAAGTTTCCACAGTATAGCTCTTATAGTTACGGAATAAAGTGGCTGTGACATACGGACGGACAGACGGACAGACATGACGAATCTATAAGGGTTCCGTTTTTTGCCATTTGGCTACGGAACCCTAAAAATGGTTATTACTTGTTGATTTTTATGTTTGTAGTACTTAACGGCTTCGGAACCCTACACTGAGCATGGTCCGACATGCTCTTGCCGGGTTTTTAAGTTGGTTTTGGAAGATGTTACAAATTTAAAACTCGTGTTTGAATAAAAAAACGCTCCAAAAAGTATAAAACAAGAAAATATTTTCATCGAAAATTGATTATGTACAATCTATTCAATATTTATTGTTTAGTAGCTGTTGCCCGCGACTTTGTCTGCGTAGAAGTCGTTTATCGCTATTCCGAGTGAAGTTCAGACGATAGCCGTGGTCGTATGCCACCTCATATAATATGGTCATAATTATAGTACCCCCTAGGTACAGGTATAGCGCGATACTTTTAGCTCTAAAGCTTATTATGACCGCTTACTACAGTTACGATGTATTGTTTTATTAGGATTGGCATACGACCACGGCTATCCTCTGAACTTTACTAGAATAATACTATAATACAATAAATATTGATTAAATTGTACATAATAAATTTCAGATGACAATATTTTCTTGTTTTGTACTTTTTTAGTAAGTATTCGGGTTTTAGTTTTTGATAAAAAAAAAAGATTTTGGGGTTGTAACATGAAGTTTTTTTTACATACATCACGCCTTAAATCCCAGAGTGGGGTAGGCAGAGCTACAGAAATACCAACAAATCTAAAAAGACTTGTTGATAATTCTGTAACCACATTTTGCAGAAGTAGACTAAGATGTTTACCAGTATATTAGTGACAGGTTGCAAGCCCATCGCCTTACAGCACTACAAGCCCTTATTCCCTTAGTCGCTTCTTACGACATCCACGGGAAGACTTGGAGTGGCACTATTCTAACCCGGCAACCACACGGGCTTTTTTTATTGAATATAAAAACGAATACAATGTTTTATTCCTATAATCCGAATACACTCAAATTAAAGACAAACAAAGATCGTCAATGTAATTGTAAGGATACTTCGATAGCAGCTAACAATATAAGTATATAAGAAATGTTCTAAAAATGCCCTTTCATTTGACACCCCTCACGGCATGAATAAAAAACATTCTTAATAGTATTCAAAAGATGAAAACAAAGTAATGAAGTAAATTTCAATAGCAATAATGCAAACAGTTTGATCCGACCGAGGCCTTACTACCTAGTTAGTAGATAATAATGTAATCAATAAACAAAACCAATTTCTCGCTGGTTGTTTTTGATGATGAAGAACAACAAGAGGTTGGGGTAAAAGTGTTGTCATTTGTAACAGCCATTTTGTTTTTAGTGAGCGGACTTTCGTAAAAATCGTATATTATGATAGATCTATTCAGAAGAAACGTTTGATGAAATGTAACACTTAAGTATGATCACACTTAAATATTCCTGTACGTACCTTTAGCACGAAAACTTGAAATTTAAGTCTTTTAATCTTCTCCGATATTATTGAACGCATTCAATCTTATACTATATTTCCCAGAGAGATAGGCAGAGACCACTTCTTTCCACCTGCTACGATCTTGACAAATTTATTTCGCTTCTTCCACATTCATACATCGAGCTATGCATGCACGTCGGTTTCGGGTACTTAAATTTTATATGTATACTTGTGCGTATTTAGAGGTCTTCTAAAGCATAACAAGAAAATCATCAATGCCCGCTGTAAAAAAGTAAATTATGTTCTTACATACTTACACAATGCCCTTTGCTCGCGAATGCGTGTCGTAACATTCAAACCCTGTTGTAATAAGTATACTTAGTTCTGTAGTGACCATACCTATGAAGCTAGAGGTTCCGAGTTCGATCAAAATATTGTAAATTTGTGTGGAAAGCACTTTTATTATCCTAATTAAAATCACACAGACATAAAGCAAACACCGTATAAACCAAGTTCGCCTTGGATGATCGCTGAACAGCGAAAGTGTCGAAACCAAGATCAATTCATAAAGCTTTCTCTTTCTTTAAGCCTTTTACAGTTGTTTATATTGTCGCGGCAAAATGTATTCAAGACAATGATAACAAAACAGGTTCTTACCAAGGTTTGGTTACCGTTTATATTATTTGCGAGTGGTCGTAATTTCCATAATGTTGCAACCATCGTGATGTTAGGTTGATAAACTGTAGCGATATCCTCCTGACTGTCGCAATAGGCGACTAAAAGGAAGCCTCGAGGTCGTGGGCGGGAGAGAAGTGAGGACACACCGCTTATTTACTGTGACATTTTGTTTATGGTCAATGGCGCTTACACGGCACACCTGGGAGTTGCGAAATGCTTAGGCAAAATGTAGAAGGTGCCTGTGGACATCTGGAAGTCTTCAACGAGCACAGATGTTGGCCAGCTGATTTTAGTGCGTAAAATTCCACATGTCACGCGTCTATCCAACATGGCTACCGCAGCCACAGACAGAAACAGAGATGCATTGTTACACAAGCTAAAGTTATAACATCCCTTTGTTTGTGTCAGAGGTCTTACGAAAAAGGTAAGTAAAGTAAATTATCGCAAAGTGAAATAACGGTAAGTTATTAATATGAAGTTAGTACGTAATAAAACGACGTCAATTTTTCAATTATTAAACGTAGTAAGTAGGGTAAACCATACAGTTATTGCACGTGACCAGTGATTGCCCACTACATTTTTAGGGTTCGGTAGTCAAACTAAGAACTCTTATAGTTTCGCCATGTCCGTCCGTCCGTCCGTCTCTCCGTCCGTCCGTCCGCAGCCTAGCTCAGAGACTTTAAGTACTAGAAAGCTGTAATTTGGCATGATTATACATATTAGTCACGTCAACAAAATGTTAAAAAAATTTTTTTTTAGGTTATCTCCCCTACACGTAACGTCGGGTTTTTTTTTTTCTTGTCGACAGTATAGTATGGGGTGTCCTTCGATAGGGGTAACCTATCGCAACCTCGAAAAGTTTTTGACCGAATTTCATTTGACCGAAAACATTTCGTTTTTTATCGTTTCTCCGATGGCACGATTCGTCATTTTTTTATTTCACCATTTGACTTTAAGTAAATGGTTCGTTAGTCCAAGCAACTTTTCTCCTTGTAGTCACGTACCCTATGTATTGTTACGTATTTTATTTCAAAGCCCATTTTTCATTACACCAATGCTACAACTAGCCTGTGGATCGTTTTGTATTTTGTTTCTTAACCCATTTTTCACTTCATCAATGTTACAGATAGATTTTGCTACGTTACGTCAAATATTCATTTCGGCCAAAAAATCTTGCTTGTAATTAGTTTCAACTATCTACAAAATGCAACGAGCAAGACGAGTCAGGGCAGAACCGACTCAGATAGGTTAGGTTAGAAGGCCAAGGCGGGAGCGTTGCTCCCGCCTTGGCTTTCGAGGTTATTTTTTTTCTGCCCCGAAAAACTTGCTTAAGTATAATTTATCCAGACAATGCAAAGATCGAGCCGTAATATTGGGCAAAGGATACTAAGGTAAAATCAGAAATAGGAAAAAGACAAATAGACAAAGCATTACATTGGACAACTGTTGATACGCCGAAACCAGTAATGAGGTATAGATAATTTGTCAAATCGTTAAAAAACCAAAACAAGTAATGAATAAATAAAACTATTCGAAATGATCATTCGGCCAAACGTAAAAAAACCCAAACCATAATTGACGAAAAGTATTTGTCGAACCAAAATTCGGTCAAACATTTTTCGAAGTTGTGATAGGTAACCTTCGATAGGTCTTTTAAAAATATTACGGATTTATTGAAACAATTTTTCGATTAAGGAATTCGTTCAGGAAATATTAAGCTTTAAAGCGCAATTTTCTGTTATTTAACGGCTTCGGAACACGACACTGAGCAAGTCCGACATGCTCTTGCCCGGTATTTATAAATACCTAATTGCCTCAATATTTGCTTACATAGAAACATGGCTTTGTAATTAACCATTTTTTTTGAGATTACAGTCTCAGTGCGCAATCTATGGTCGCGGCCAATAACTGTATGGTTAACATTGTGTTTTTTTCTCAAAAATAAAAGCATTTGAACCATATAAGCTCTTTTGAGTACATATTTACGTAGATATTACAGTCAACCAATTTGACTCACAGGCCATAGATTAAAATGACGTAAAATATTAAAATCGTAAAACTTATTAACAATTGAGTGAAGTTTTAACGTCACTTGACTCACTTTCATATCGGCCTAATGCAATGTTCCTATGAATCAAATTAGTTGAGTGTACGTAGTTCGTGGTCTTGTGGTATTCGGACTTTCCGCTCACGGAAGAGGCTTTATAAATTAATCGTGTCATCAACGTAATGATTACTCTTATTTAATTTTCAGTAACGGTGGACGACTTAAAATATACTGGGTGATTTTGGGGTTAAGATCCGGAATGGCCAAAAGTGAAGAAGATGGTCATACCGAACCACTTTTCCGATAGGACCAACCACGAAATCGCCAAAAAAACAGCTGTTCCATACATTAACGGTGAATTAATTGAGAGTTAATGTATGGAACAGTTGTTTTTTTTGGCAATTTCGTGGTTGGTCCTATCGGAAAAGCTGTTCAGTATGACCATCTTATTCACTTTTGGCCATTCCGAATCATGACCCCAAAATCACCCAGTATATGTATATCAAAAGCAACATTCTTTCACCGCATAGAATAGAGGCAAGTATTTACGGAGCCAAAAGTCCTGACAAAAAACTTCTGAGATTATAAAGGTAAGTTTATCCAGATGAAAGAGTATAGTTAACGTGAGTGTCAATTACCATCCCTTAATAAGCATGTATAAAAAAATAGGTACCCGTGTAGCTGGGATTTTACGCCTAGTGCTAACAGGGTCACTGGGCATCATTCCTGGTAATCCTCGTCATGCTACCTGTGACCTACGTCGGTAAATTATGATTCACCCCACACGGTTTCGTCCCCTCGATGATGCATTAGACGTCACAAGACAAAGCACAGCTCGCTATAAAACACCGAGCCTCGTCCTCAGCTCCTCACAACCATTCAAATACGCGTCTCGTACGCTAATGGTAATATTAACATCAGCTATATATTTTTAATTTATTAAAAAATGGCTCAACCCTTGTGTGTCGTCTTGGCCTTATGTGGGATTATATTCGTGGCCGCAGAAGCGGGCGTGCTAAAGTCAAGGCAGATCAGTTTACCACCTGGAGCTATCGTGATGGACTTGGTCATCAGACGGAAGACTGAAGATGAACGCGCCACTCCCATTGCTACTATGAAGATCGAAATTGACGGAGAGCACCATAAATTGACGCTGCTCGATGGTGCGGACCAGATTTCCATTCCACCGGTGGAGGTGAAAACAAGTGATAAAGATTTTGTACCAGAAATTGGTAGTCGCTCCTTTATTGGAGCAGGAAGAATATGTCCTATTGGATACGTGAAACGAGCTGGAGTGTGTTTCCCTATGGATTAATTTTTTTTTTATGTTAAGGAGAAGGCACAAGAGCACTCAGGCCACCTGATGGTATGTGGAATCTGAGACCCATAGACATTTGAATTCTCAAGACTATAAACCTAAGACCTCAAATGCGTTGCCAACCCTGAGGACTAAGATGGAATGCCTTTATGCTAGTAATTTCACCAGTTGTCTTATCCCCACACCAGAACACAACAATGCGAATACTGTTGCTTGGCGGGTGGTTAATGGATAAAATGGTGGTAGCGATCCCAACGGACCCGGCACAGGGTCCTACCACCACTAAACCGATGACCCTCGTTTCTAATACGGTAGTTTATATTTGTTGAATATATGTATTATTATGTTTTATTGGTGTTTTTATCTCCTTTTGTATGATGTTGTTATACCTTTCTTATACTTTTCTTCACGACCGCAACCACAAATTTCGGGGAACTTTTATAAACCCTTTTGTCTTTATTTTCGGTGTGTTAAAGTTGACTCATGAGTCCATGAAAAACGTCGACCAAGTATGTGTCACGTAAAAGCCTAGTTTTCATTATTGTTGCTGTTTTAAATTGTTTACAAAAATTACTAAAGTCAATTTGTCTGTCACTGCTAAACAGCTGCTGAATCTATTTTAACATTTATAGCTTCAGCATCGAGGAAATACATGGACAATCCCACCATGTGCATTTTGCAATTGTAACATTGTTTGATTTCCTTTGTGGAAATAAGGAAAAGTTCGATAACTTGCTAGTAATGCAAATAGTCCCTTCTTAGTCATATAAGTCATAGTAAATACAAATAAATATAGGAAACTGCCGATGATAAAAGGAATGGAACACGAGACTCGCAAACTATTTTCCCTGGTGCACATAAAATAGAGTTGAGGAAGTAATTCCCCGATCAGTCGGAATAGAGAGGCGCGTCAAACTCGGTGACAGGCGACACGCGGGGGAAAATAATTCTCTGGATAGTTCCTTCATTGTTACGTGTCGAGGCGGCTGTTGTGACTCGTCTCGTCTCGTTTAATCTGAAATCTATTAATAAAATTATTTGTCAGTGTTAAGCAATACGTTTTATATTGTGTCTCTTGTTAATGACTCGTATGTCATTTCGTTGAATTTGTCATGAAATCCGCCAGTAAAGTCAATAACTTATCAAAAAGCAATCTTTCAAAACCCGACTAACGACAACGTTAAAAACATTTTACCTAATCTCAACAGAATAATGTGCAAAAATGTAAATATACCGTTGACGTCGACTGTACAATATTACTAAGTTTGATTCACCCATTTTGTACCCAATTTGTGTTTTTATCTATACTTGGGTACAAAATGGATGCTATACATAGGTATAGCGCGTCAAATATTATGTATACACAAACCCTATTATCAGTCGCGTAGTGGCGTGCAGATATTTTTGACGTCTTGGGTAAATATATATATTTGCGACTTTGACTGTACTCAGTCGAATCGCAACGCTAAAGTAAATCTAACGACACCTTGTTCATCGAAATCAGGTCAACCACACGGCCACTACGAGGGAATAAAGAACAAGCAAACACACAAGGATACTACCATCGCATTATCTGACAATTATCAATAATTAAATTAACAGTAGACTAATGAGCTTTGGTATAAAAGCATGTTGCTGCGCACTTCCTGCTCGTAATTAAGATTATAAAGCGTATGTCACGTATTGTTGGCAGAGATCGTCCAATTTAAAACTAAACGCACCTTCACTTATCTTTTTATGAAATATCAATCTTGAAATTAAATTCGGGAATTGAAAACCATCTGATGTTGGATACCTTGCTTGCAAGAATTGTCGAATAAGGATATAAATAAATATAATCAGAGGGACAATCTCACACAAATTGACCTAGTCCCAAACTAAGCTCTAGGCTTGTACTATGGGTACAAGACAACGATAACCATACTTATTTCTTGTAAATACGTTTGGCATAATGTTAACTGCCTTAGTTTAAATTCAAACGCCGAATCCCTTATTACTTTTATGAATATACTTGCGCGTAAAATACCGACTTTTGTTATCTTTCCACAAAAACTTTTAAAAAGAGGTTAAGGTCTACTATTTTTTATTTATTTATTAAATAATGTATTGAGTAAATTGGCCATATCGACCCTTTCACACGTTGGTAATTTAGAATGAATTTACCAGCGTTTTGGACAAGACCACCAGCATTGAAGAAGCGCCGCAAGAAATTCATTTTTAAAATACAATTACTCAAAAGTACGTAACGTAGGTAATACATACATAACATCACGCCTTCATTCCCATAGTGGGGTAGGCAGAGCTACAGAAATACCAACGACTCTAAAAAGACTTCCTGATAATTCTGTAGTCACATTTTCCACATTCAGGCCAAGATGTTTGCCAGTGTACCTATTAGTGAAAGGTTGCAATAAAGTAATAAATACCTAGGTAATAATTTTTCACGCTTCAACTAATTATTTTAAGACACACTACAAGTAAAAGGTCTGTTGAACTATCAACAAATGTGTCAGTATGGATCGATCGACTACCACCAATGAAAAAGACAAATATTAGATTTAAAGAAGATAGCAGAAGCTTTTCACGGTGTCTAGTTTTAGTACAACTGTAATCTCAAAACTAGTTAGGTTGTTTAGCTGATTTTTGGATTGTATTTCCAGAGTACAGCTCGGATCCACTTCACCGCTAGCGTTTAAACCAAAGTTAGCGTGGAATGAACAGTGCTAATTAGTTACTTTGAGAAGTTGTAACTAATACTAGTTTGGCTGCTTAAACGGACAGACGACTTTAACCGCCAGTTAAATCTCTCCAAAGTAGCTCGACTTTAATTAGGTAGCTACTTTTGTAGGAGACTTTACGAGGCAAGCGGTACAGTGGCCGTATAAATAGCTGCACACTTTAGTTCTTTGTCACTTTAAAGTCATATTATATACCTACCATGTAAAAGGTACAAAACTGTACATAAATGCAACAGAAATTACTATTTCATTAAATGAATAAGATTCCTTTTAATTCTTGCCTTACTCATTTTATAAGTTTGTTCATGTGTAGAGGGTAATCTCCAGAACCACTGCACCTATTTGCAGGCCCGAGATATTGTACGCGTAGAATTAGTTTCGCACTACTCCCCCTATATTAACCCCTTAGGGAATAAATTTCCAATAATCCGCACCCCTAGGATATCCAAGGAATATTCCCTTCTAATTTCAAGTCCATAGATCCAGTGGTTCCGGCTGTATGGTGATCGATCAGTCACTCAGTCGGTTTCTTCCTTTATATGTATATATTTAAAAGGTGTTCCATATGAAAATAGACATTTTTTTTACGTTTAAACCGTAACAAACCAAGTAAGGGGTGATATTTTGTCTTTAAAATTAAAATGGTTCTTATTTAATAATAACACGACTCTTACTTATTTTTTGTGGCATGGAATATAAGCAAAGGAGGCAACAACTATAAAGTCAGTTAACTAAAATTTCTAACTCGTCATGAAGCAGTCATTGAAACATACAGCCTTTAGCATCATGTTTAAGGCTAATATAAAGTACTTTGACCATTTTACCACTTTTATGAACTTTTATAGTATAGGCATAATATAGCTATGAACGTCAAAAAGTCTACTTCCATTACACGGTGTGCTAGCAAATGTCCTAGCCCTAATAATGTTCCACTTTAATACACCAGAAATGTAAAGATGTGTCCATTAATTAATAGTTAAGTAGGTACGGTCAAGGACTTTAATTGTTATGCCAATATGGAACCCCGTCATAATGACAGCGTTAATCATAAATTTTATCTTTCGTGGTTTGCCGCTTTCATTATGACAGGGTTCCATAGTGAGTGGCACAACAAATAAAGTTTTTGAATGTACTATCAGCCGAATGGAGCCATCGAACTGTGATAGTGACGTTATGATTCAAGTCGTAAAAAGTGTCAAATACATTGTTTTATAATGTCACTGTGACGCGTGGGTTAGGGTTCCGTGGGGCTGATATTAGGTACATACATTTTGTAGGTATTCGAGTGATTCATTATGTTCAAAAGTCCCAAACCAATATCAACCAATATCGCAATATCGATAAATAGTTGTAACATTGGGCAAGTTTCGAGTGGTAGAGATCACTCACTAATATTGCTGAAGAGTCCCGAGACACCAAATATTTCGATTTAATCTGGTCCCCTACTTCGCTTCACTCGGCGTACTTACGACGTATTATAAACTTCCGACCCGTACATAAACCAAAAATGTATTATACAAAAAAATCTCCGTGAAAAAGTATCTAAGTGATAGTGAAAACCGCATGAAAATAGGAGTTAGCGGATAAACAGACAGACAGACAGACTACGGCGAAGCAAAGGAAGTGTAATAATTTTGACACCCTGTGCATGTATGTATCAATACGAGCAAATATATTAACCACGGTTAATATGCATCCTAATTAACATAAAAAAAAACCTGTGTATCGTTAACATACGATTTTTTTTTCATACTAATTTAATTCACCACGCAATGTTGATGTTCTACTTGTATTTACTCCTCAGAAAACCTCAATTATTAGTTGAGCGCCTGAAAAAACCTTTAAGCAATGAGTAAAAACTTCAACAGGGTGAAAAAAACAACTAAAACCCGACTGCAAAAAACTTATTAAGTAAAAAAATAAGTTTAACCAAAACTCCGACTGCAATTAATAAAAACTAAAACAAGACTATGACTATGACTATGCAAAATGTGGTTACAGAATTATCAACAAGTTTAGAGTTGTTGGTATTCTGTTGCTCTGCCTACCCCACTCTGGGAATAAAGGCGTGACGTTATGTTTTTTTTTTTTTTTTTTAAAACAAGACTGCAATAAAAAAATCACTAGAACCCGACTGCAACAAGAACGAATTTAGTTTGGACATTTAAAATGTTTCAAATCATTTACCACCATGAATACACTATTATGATGTACAATAGAACCACTCCTAGGCCTCGTATGATGACGTAAAAGCGAAATCTAGGAAAATGTGACCTGTGAGTGATTAGTAATGTTTCACTTGCACACTTGTTAGGGGTCAGTGACCCTACAAACGGGTTTTTAGGGTTCCGAAGCCGAATGGCAAAAGCGGAACCCTTATAATTTCGTCAGAATAACAGCCATTTAACTCAGAGCCTATTGGCACTATATAAATGAAATTTGGAGGATAGATGTATTCTATGAACCGCTATACAATGATGTAGTAAAATTGTAAAAAAAATATATTTAGGGGTGGCACTCCATACATGTAACTAGGGGACGATATAATTTTTTTTGAGTTACATCAGCGTGTGGGGTATTTTTAGATAGGGCTTCCAAAATGATACATGTTTTTAAGTGACTTTTTTACGTAAGTGAACAGTTGACGAGATATACGCTTCTAAAGTCGTAAAAATTCTGTCCGGGTGGGTAGCTTTTGAACTGTTAAATAGAACATTCTAATAAAAATTACAGTAGTAGAACATACGAAATACTTCCAACCAAAATTGTTTTTGTTGTTGTTGTTCGCTGTGTAGTTTTTGAGATTATAATAAAAAAAAAATTGAATTTCAACCATGAACGTTCATCCCAGCTACGGAATCCTTCACTGTGCGTCCGACATGCACTTGGACGGTTTTTTTTTTTTAATTAGTAATTATTGTCAAGGATACCTATTTATCAAAGCTAAAAAGTGTGAGAACTAGCTTTGTTCATATTTTTCCTACAAATAAGAACTCATGGTAGGGGCTGGAATCAGTGCTTCTGATTGTTGAAATATCTCGATACGGAATTGAGATTGACACTTTATAAATATTCATGCGCAGCCGCCGGCGACGCCTGTCATTGATTACAGTAAAACCAACGTTTATTTTTTTTTGCTGTTACGCGGCTTTGCCTTTGACATTTATGCTTCTTATTTTTGTCAATATTAATCTATAACTACCCATGGCTATACTTAAATATACTATAAATTGCGTTTGTTTAAATGTCGAGTAATCTCTGAAACGACACTGACTTTTAAATTGATTTCTAATACGAAACTACATTATCCGTAATTAATATAGGCTTATTAGGGTTCCGTAGTCAAACCCTTATAGTTTCGCCATGTCCGTCCGCCCGTTCGTCCGCAGCCTAGCGCAGAGACTCACACCAACAAAGTGGTACAATAATATGTAAAAAAATATATATTTTTAGGTCATCTCTCCTACACGTAACGTGGGGAAGTATTTTTTTTTCTTTTCTACCCTATAAAGTGGGGTGTCGTTGGATAGGACTTTCAAAAATATTACCGGTTTGTGACAACAGTTTTTCGGTTAAGTAATCCGTTTATGAAATATTAAGCTTTAAAGCGCTAATTTTTGTTAGACTCAAGTGGCCCCCCTACAGCCATAACTATAATTTAGTATTTGTAGTTATGGCTGTATAATCTGAAAAAAAACTTAAATGAAAGAGCATATAACGAATTTTAAAGGAAAACTATGAAGACTAAGTAGACATCATTGGTTCTTGAGATACAGGTGATTAAAGTGTTTATACCTACTAAAAGCATCTAAGACGGCACCAATTGACTTTAAATAGAAAATTAGTTATTACTCGTTGATTTTTATATTTGTAGTACTTAACGGCTTCGGAAACCTACACTGAGCATGGCCCGACATGCTCTTGCCCGGTTTTACTATCGTTTATTAGTATAATGATTTAAGTGTGAATCTCGCTAGCAAAATACATGTGTAGACGTATGCTTCAATCCCGAAAGGACGACTAAAAGGATTAAAATCTAATTTCGCACAGAATGTCCTCGGGCTCTATTCTGCTTAGTAAAACAATATTGCTTTTGCAATGTTACCATATTGTCAACGTTACGATTTACTTGAAAATTATGGTGGCCCAGTTAGTAAAATTACGATAGCATAACAAAAGCGATATGGTTTTACCGAGCAGAATAAGGCCACTGCATAAGATCCTGGAATAGGTTTTTTTACTTGATGGTTCCTGAGGAAAAAACGTAGAAACGATTTCTAAATTGGTACTTATAGTTATGGGCTGCCTTCGGAAAACTAGACGACGCCTTTAAATCAAAAGTCCCGCAATGCCTCAAGAAAGGCAAGCAAGGCCTATGTGTCCTGCCTATTTCGTCATACGCATCCGAGGCATGGCCGCTCACACAACAAAATCTGCACAAATTTCAAGTAGCAATCTCTCTAATGGACCGCATACCTAATATCGAAATTCGCCGGAGAACCAAGGTCGAAGATGTCGGTAAGCGGATCATGAGACTGAAGGATCTCAGCTGGCTAGGAGAGAAGACGGTCGATGGACCAAGGCGGTGACCGAGTGGTGGGCAAGACAGGGACGCCGATGAGTGGGCAGACCACCAGCCGGCTGGTCGGAGGACGTTGTCAGATCGGCGGGCAGACATTCATGCAGCACGGGATCGTGGTGAGTGGCTCGACAAAAGGGAGGCCTATACCCAGCAGTGATTGATTGACTAATAGTTTTTATCAAGTCAAGAGTAAGTGGGAACCACGTATGGTAGGCGTAGGTAGGCATGATTGTTTTTTAACCCTCAAGTACGATTGCGGTAACATTAAAATTTAACCAAATAACCTTTTTTAACGCGCGTAAGTAGAAATTATCAAAATAATTTCTACTGTAATATTTTACATCCTTCGCACTTAATTAGTATTAGGGGATTGGAACTTAAAAGGTTATAAAACTTTGTTAGGGTTCCGTAGTCAAACTAGGAACCCTTATAGTTTCGCCATGTCCGTCCGTCCGTCCGCAGCCTAGCTCAGAGACTCTTAGTAAGTACTAGAAATATATAATTTGGCACGAATATACATATTAGTCACGCCAACAAAGAAATAAAATAAAATGTGAAAAAAATAATATTTTTATTGTCCGAGTACCTCCTCTAACGTGGGGATGTATTTTAGGAGAATATATGTGTGGGGTGTCGTTGGATAGGTCTTTTGAAAATAATGCGGGTTTACGAAAACTATTTTTCGATTAAAGGATCCGTTTATGCAATATTAAGCTTTAAAGCACAAATTTTTGTTAGAGTCAAGTGTCCCCCCCCCCCCTCTACAGACAAAACTACAAATACTAATAATCTGAATTTTTTTTTCAGTGAAAGCGTTTTTCCTTTTAAATAGGTTTAGTTTTGCTGTAATTGTTTTAATTTACCAAAGTTTTAATTTTAACTTGTAATATTTATATTTATTTTATCACTGTACTTAGTTTGTTTAAGAATACGAGTATTAGACAAGTCTGTTGAGTTTCTTGTGGCGCTTCTTCTCAGCAGTGGTCTACCCTCTTGGGAAGGGCTGGAAGATTTTTGACGTGTAAAAGTGCCCGTGCGTTCCACTGAATAAACATGCTTTATCTTTTAATAAAAATCCAGCTTTGAAAACCACATCGCCCCAGCAGCATGAGGTTATATAAACTGCCCTGCTAACATAAAATGCAGTATCTGAGACAAAACTTCTGTAGCAAATTTAACCTTATTACTAACGTTTTAGGGTTGAATCTGCTTTGGCCATTAAATCTGAGATACTGTTTTTTTTGCTTAGGAGGGCAGTAAAGATCTCAATCTTTATATGGACTTTGACACTCCTTGTGTACCAATCCAACTATATCTCACACTTTAAAATCAGTCAAGGAGGTCAGAGAGATATACATGGATTGGAACCATAATTATAAGTGTTCGAAGTTGTCATAGCATGGTAAGACATTAATCTCGCACCATCACGCACATTCTTACTCAATAAAGGACGTAGGATCATCAACAATGAGGAGTAACGTAAGTACTTATTTTGACGTACATTGAGGGATCATTCTTGTACAAAGCGACTACGCGATTATTGACGCGAAGTTTTTTGGTTAAACAAAGGTAAACACGATAAACTTACTTACATATATATACATACAACAACAACAACATAACATCACGCCTTCATTCCCAGAGTGGGGTAGGCAGAGCTACAGAAATACCAACAACTCTAAAAAGAACTGTTGGTAATTCTGTAACCACATTTTGCACAATCAGGCCAAGAAGTTTACTAGTGTATTAGTGACAGGTTGCAAGCCCATCGCCTAACAGTACTACAAGCCCTTATTCCCTTAGTCGCCTCTTACGACATCCACGGGAAGACATGGAGTGGCGCTATTCTAACCCGGCAACCACACGGGCACACGGGCGGGATATAAATATACATATTAAATAAAATTAAATACATCGCATCTTTAGAATTATAGTGACCTAATCCATATATTTTATATTTCGACTTAGGTCTCTATAGTACTAAATTTATGACTCGAAATCGAATGCTGAAAATGTTTGAATTAGGTCCCTATAATTCTAAAAGTGCGACATATAAAACATCCAAGGCTCAGGAACAAATACTCGAGCTCATAAATACATACATACATTAGATCACGCCTGTTTCCCAGAGTAGGGAGAAGCCACTTCTTTTCACCTGCTCCGAACCGTAATAATTATATACATACACCCGAAAAACATTACCTTCCGTCTTGGAAAGTTGGGTAAATACAGCAATGCCTACGATTTCAATGGGTTGTCATTCCGCTTTTGAATGTATGCAATTTCATTTGGCTCCTAATTCCGCGGCCATTGAAAAACTTGGCGGCAGTGTAATTGTGTCTGTTTTCAGTTAAAAAGTTCACTTTGTGCGAGGTCGGCCAATCAGCGCGCACTCGGGCCAAACGGAACAAATTGTTTGTGAGAGGCTTCTTTTTCTCATTTGCGCCCCGAGATGATTTACGTTGTCGACGGGAATCCGTTTCCTTGTCTCGCCCGCTCGGATAGCTTTATCGTGTACGCCCTAATTATATCGGGGGAGAATCATGTTAAGTGACGTTCGCTAAAGCTCGTCTCTGAGTCTGAATGCAGTGACGAGGGGAGACTGTCAACTACTTTCACATTTTTTTTTGTTATATATTGTCAATGCCTGTTTTTAAGCAAGCTTAAATACTATTGATATATTTAACCACTAATTCTATATAACGACATATTACGAAACTAACTTTGATAACTTTCCTAAACTTCGAACACCCATGCTAAGCGAGTATCGATGTTAACAATAGTTTCAAGTTTGTAAATTAGCTATTATTAACACTAGCTGGTGCCCGCGACTCCATCCACGTAGAAGCCTTTTATCGGTATTCCCTCGGGAATTGTCCTATTTCCTGGGATACAAAGTTGGTACCATATGTCCTTCCCCGGGACTCAAACTATCTCCATACCAAATTTCATCTAAATCGGTGCAGTGGTTTAGCCGTGAAAGCGTAACAAACAAACAGTCAAAGATACTTTCACATTTATAATATTAATATAGATTAGGTACAAAGAAATAGGCCTGGTAATATTTCTAAGATAAAAAATAAATGCTGATTCTGAGAAATTATTTTTTACTTAAATTTTCAGCGAAACTTAACCAAGAGATTCAATTACTTTCTCTCCTTATCCTTAACTGGGACACAAAGGCTTGCCCATCCATACTTTGAAGATGAAGCATTCGTAGAATCGGACGTAGAAGGTCCTTAAGGATTGTCTTGGGTCTATTAGAAGCCTTTTGAAAAAGATAAACAATAGCCCTCGATGTCCTGCGCGTGTGGTGGTGCGCGCGCGGTGCCCATTTGTCAATTGACTCCCAATATAATGGAGGGTACGTCGTTACACTGGAGCGAGCTGTCAGAGGCGGTCGCCCCGTATAGATCTGAGGGGGTGTGAGTGAGGAGGCGCGGGTGTATCGAGCGCTGCGTGCGCACGCTCCGCTCGTCCCGCTCGCGCGCTCCCGACTCCCCTAAAGCCTTCTCACACGGCCTACGGGAAAGTTGCGTGCTATTTGATAACGCCACGCGTCTGTGTGGCCCCTTGTTTATATTGGGCTTGATGCCACTTTAAATTGATTAATTCCTTACGACGACACCTTCGTTTCTTACAACCTACTTAGGCTCTTTGAATCTGAATTGGACATTCGTAATTCAGTAACGTTTTCCCCAATTTTCTTGGATTATGTTAATGTTAGAATCACGATACCTGTAAACAGGAATGATGGGGCCTATTTGGGACAGTAACAACGATCGACGTAAAGAAAGGAAAAGTAGGTAGTCCTAGGCACTGGCAATTTATGTTAATATGAATTATTTGAACAGTTCAGTAACTATTCACTAATTAGCCATACAAATTATTATAAAACTTAAAAAGTAATCATGAAATATTAAGTCATCATTTTGAAACAAATTATCATCTTAATTGCTTTCACGAATTAAGAACTTAAGTTAAAGAACAATCAGTTTAAGTGTTTAGTTAAAATCAAGTAATATGTTGAAGTGTTTAGTTAAAAACAAAACATTAAAAGTGATAGACCGCATACAATATGCATACAATGGAATCTATTAGGACAACCGTCGTTACTCAAGAAAACCCACGCATTTGTGAAAGCGGCCTAGGAGAGTTTTCCACAACTCACCCACACCGACGCACCGCTCGTGGCCACGCGGGTTTTAACGCACACACGCCTGCGTAGTGAAATAAGCGCCTGAAACTAGACGAGAGATCGTGAAAACGAGCGATATCTCGCTCGGTCGCAGCCTCCCATCCTATTTCAACAGGTTTCGTCTTTCAGCCGTTGCAGCCAGAAACGCGTGCCTGTGCC
Organism: Acleris holmiana; assembly: GCA_949316455.1. Taxonomy (NCBI): domain Eukaryota; kingdom Metazoa; phylum Arthropoda; class Insecta; order Lepidoptera; family Tortricidae; genus Acleris; species Acleris holmiana. The sequence goes on from OX438778.1 coordinate 12,965,601, forward strand.
TGTAGTAACACGGCACAAACAGTGAGAGCAACACACGTCGCGTTTGGATACTGCAAACACAGTTTCACTGACAGCGCGGGCTCCACCTGACATTCGCCGTCCTCCGAGTTACGGCTGTTTATCGCATATTAGTGAGATGGGCTGACACGATTCGCGAGAGAGATAACTATTTTTAAATGCTTATGGCCCGTAGCGGCGCGTGTTCGGCGGTCGGTCCAGTGCCCGAGCGACCCGCGGGCCCGCCGTCCCGCGCGCCGAGTGTCACTCGTCACGTGCGTAACATGAAAACCGTCAACCCTGACTGTGCCAATAACAATTATCAGATAAACCCTATTTAAAATATGTTTGTTGTGCCGTAAAGTGAGCTCAAAGTGATGGAAGTGATGATTGAAACGTAGTTTACAGCGTTTTTTAACGAGAGACACGGACGAAAAGTTAGCAAAATGTAAAGTTTCTGGATACAATCAATGTTTACCTCTTCAGTGTTGTGAATACGGATTAGTTTATACCTAGTCGTAGTGTACGGAGAGGAGATGAAGTCGCGCGGCCGGAGCCCCGCGGACTCGAGGACTGGCGGGCGCAGCGGTTGTGATGACTAGGATGTGCGGTCCGAGTGGAGGAACTTATCAATAATAATCAAGTGGTTGTAAAATCAATCTATAAGTTGTGATTAAAAGCTAGGAAAGCAAAGTAATATATTTATACGATAGATAAATGGTAATATTTAAGTATTCGTGTACATAATTAGGTACCTGTTCTGGTGTTCATGTTTCTATTTCTACCGTAATGATACAAAGGTTGTTCGTGTTAGAACTCGATTCTGACTAAAAATTTTCCGAGGTTGTGAAAACTTACAATAAAGGAACTGAAGGAAACACTTGCAAGCTGCGTATTATTGAGATGGCTGTTTCGCTCGCTCGTTTGCAAAGTGATACAGTGAAAGTACTTGGACATAGTTGAATTGTGTTGTGCTAAGGAGAGGAATCAACGGCAAGGTGCCTGATTAGGTAAGTTTGTATTACCTACTCATTTCTTTCAACTTTTAATTTGGTATTTAATCTAATAACATTTGTAATTAATGTTGTTAAACATGATGCTTCTATATTTGCTTTCGATACCTTGCCCCAGAACCTGTGTTTTTATTTATTGAAATTATACTTAAAATACATTGTCGGCGAGAGATACGTGTTCAACATTGTGGATTTAAGAGGCTACAAAACTGGCTCGCCGCAACGAAGACTATTAACTTTTTAGAGTTTTACGTAGTACCTCGGTACCTGCCTGGCCGACGTCTATATTTTATGGTGTTTTAATTTACCCGTGTCTTAATCACTTTTAGCATTTAAATTAAATAGATACCAAACAAACATAATTTACAACTGATATAAAATCATACTGCTACTTTCAAAATTTAATTTAATAGTTTTTTAACCGCCGCCGGTGCAAAATAAATGTTTGATATATCTTACCGAACAAGTGTATTTTGTAAAACTTACATTGAACAGTAAATTATTGTTATCTTTATATATAAAACAGGCTTTTAAGTAGTATTAGTCTGTGTATTAAAAAAAATACCTGTAATACCAAATTAAAGTAAGCGGACTTACGACAGTCTGATCTAATTTGAAATAAACTGTTACGTTGTTTACGCTACCTACCCGTCGGGTTTCATGCTCCTCGTAATACAGAGCAAGTGCGATCGCGGACAGTTTGTTATTTATTTATTGTCAGCTTGATATTTTTTAATCAGACCAATCGGGATGATTGTCTTTTTTTTAATAATTTGCTTCCTGTTTTTTTATGGAATAGGTGGCAAACGAGCAGACGGATCGCCTGATGGTTTAAAGCGAATTCTGTCACTCATAATATAATGAGAAATACCATGGTCCAATTTTTATCATTTTCCGAAGAGCTATGTTCTAGTCGGTGGAGTAATTTCCATTCTTCTCTATTTGGAGCCTCTTTAACACCACGGCACGACACCTACTTTTTCTTTCAATTGGTATAAGTATGTCCTTCTTGGTTTCTCTTTGGTCTCATTCATACATACATAAATGAACTGTTAAGCTCATAAGTACTCATAAATAATAAATACCCTTCTTTTGGCGTCGCACAATGGGGTAAAAATAAATATTAAAGGTTAAACAATACAGAACTTAATACCTATACCAAACAAAGATTATAGACTTTATTATAATGTTAATGACACGTCGAAGTTTAACTTAGCAGCCATTATCGGCAATTTGTGTTCGGCCGACGCCTGCACCGCCCCGCGGCTTCACCCACACGAGTGTTTGTAATATCGCTTAATGGACACATTACAGGGGCTCAGTAGGTTACCAACTTATAGCGATATTGCTACGTACATCAATGCATAATTAGAATACGGCATAATTGGGAGGGGAAAACCTTCTGAATCACTGTTCATCATTAGATTTTATAATAATGTTTTAATAATTTAGTATGTGTAATTTTATTCCTTAAAAATATCTTATAAAGTATGATAACATTATTCACGATTTGAATTTCATTCTTTGATTACATACTAAAACTGGAATACCATACCATTCAACTAATTGGAAAACTATTTGAAGCAATATTACCCATTTTTTCGGATGGCTTTAAAGCGATAATGCGTAAAAAGCTTCTTTGATGTGTCGTGTGCGAGACAGTTGCAATAGCTTCTTACAACTAGTTTGGAGCTCACCTGCCTTAGCTATAATGAAGCTCTGGAACCCCATACACATAGAGTCCAGGGGCAACCTCTATAATAGATTTTAAATAAAAAGTCGTACTAACATAGGCTAAGTACTTTGTAACTACACTACATGTGTCTGAAATAAAAGATTGGAATATGTACTAACTTCATTAAAATACGCAATATTCGGTGTCATTATAATGCTTTACTTTATTAGTTAGCAATATAATGATCAGCGGAAGATCCCGAACAGGATCCGTTCAGTTGCAAACCACCAAACAGTAGTCAGTACTCATTGCGGGGTTAAAAAAGTGGATAAAATTGCTAGAATTGAAGCCAGTCCTCAGGGTTGGTAACGCATTCACATTGCAAATTTCCATGGGCTTCATTCAAAGCCTTTGCTTTCCTCAAGCGATAATAATTCTCCTACCCCTATGATTGATTGTTTAATTAAAACGGAATAAATAGATACATCCACCTAAATATTGACGATCCCTTGTGTTAACACTGATATATTTTAAACGGCTCAAGTGATTGCCATAAAACCTAGTTAAGAATTATCTATAGATATTATTTTAAACGTGTCCTAATTCGTCCATTTGTTTGGAGGCTATAATGTCACCGACACACACGTAAACTACCACCCGTATTTGTGTCGGAGGTTAAAAAACAAAAATACCTATTACTACTGGATCAAACACTAAATTGACAAAATCTGTAGAAATTGCCTAATATGACAGAATTTTGTACAGATTATGTGAACTTCTTTCCGGCCTTAATTTTTGTCTTCTTCTTTTTATATTATATTATCATAATTTTGCTTATATATTAGTGTAATGTACTTTTATAGTACAATCAAGAGTTTACACATATTTATCTAGGGAAATATATCGCAATAACTGGAAACATAAATATCACCCCTTGTACCATGGTTTATCCTTGTTTCACCGACATTAATTTCGTAGAACGTATTACTTCACGGTATAGACAGGTATTTCTGGGTTTCGATTTTGTGATAGTTTCAAGTCTAATCAAACCTAACAGGGTTTCAATAGAAAATAGCTTGCAATGAAGTGAAATTCTGTAAAACGATACGTTCTACGAAATTAATGTCAGAGAAACAAGGGACACCTTATACGATATTCAGTGCTAGGGGTGTACTAAGAGAAGATTATACTAAAATCAACACCGAAACTATTTCTCAACAAGGAAAATGAAGGAAAACTAAGACTACGCATACAAAGCCGCAGGGATCCTCTAGTTGAGTATTATGTATTTCAAGAAACATCATCCTAAACGTTCAATCGTCTAAACATTTGCAAGTACAGTACGGGTATTATAATTTATCATAAGGGATGGAGTACGGCAAGCAATACGTCATGAATTCCGAGCAGCGCTGAAATTCATGCAGGTTGCACTGGAAACTGTAGCCAACATTGTACTAGGGTTAATTAACGCGACTGTTTATATGCTGATATCTACAAGCATACACAAATGTTAACGTACCACCAAGCAACAGTGTTCGCAGTGTTCAACAGCGTTCCGGTGTGGGGATAAGACAACCGGTGAAATTACTAGCATAAAGGCATTCCATCTTAGTCCTCAGGGTTGGCAACGCATTTGAGGTCTTAGGATTGCAGTCTTAAGATTATAGTCTTGAGAATTTAAATGTCTATGGGTCTCAGATTCTACTTACCATCAGGTGGCCTAAGTGCTCGTGTGCCATCTCCTTATCATAAAAAAAAAAATATATATCAAGAAACACAGGTATCTAAAAACTCAGTATTTCGTTACTGCACGAACTATTGTATAACAGCAAAGTAATGAACAGTGATTACATTTTTAATGTTACGCCCATGTATATTTTATCTAAGGTATAGAGTATGTGAAGTTAGGGCTTATAGAGTTAGGGCGTGTAGAGTTAGAAGCTTGTCTCTACATGAGATCAGATAACTTTTTGACAGTGCGAGCCTACATCGTCTTGGCAACATTTTACATGAAAATGTTTTTGGTGGGATTTATAATTAAAAGAAGTATCTTGAGTTTATAGAAATATGTGGTTATAGAAAAATTTATAATGCTTCACCTACTTCACTGCAGATAGCCGCCTTTTTCCGTATTATGATAGCGATACGTACTTCCCTTGTTGAAATAATTTCAATTCGATACGGTTTTGAATGTAAACTTAAAACATCAACAAAAACATAAAGGGCGGACGCCGGGCATTACTGGTCAAAAAAGGCAGGACGTTGCAACTTGCACGTTTGTAACATAAATTATATAAGTCATTACCGAAAGAGGAGTTTCTTATTTCCTTCATTCATCAATTAGGGATTACAGTATACTCCAAAAGATCCTTCAACGCGTTTATTAATCAAGCAAAATGCAAACAGCTATGCCGTTTATGAAAAAAAAAATTCACGCTCAAAGAAGCAGACAATTAAATCAAATCGGGATCACCAGACAGCATTGTACTTATCGGTATTATTCCTCCCGCTGATAAACAAGGTACATTCAACAAATACGAGTAGCAATACTACTAAACTAGTTAGTTTGAGCGATGCAAGTTAGATAGCAAGTTTGCTTGGATACTTTAGAGTAAGCACCTGGACTTCGGGCACTCGAGTTAGCCAGAAAACCTTTACGGGCGCTTCATTTGTACAAGAAATAAAATTTACAATGTAGAGAAATGATGTTTGCTCTTCTTTAAGCTGAGTAACGCACGCAACCGACAAAGTCGCTTTTTTACATCTGTAAAACTTGGCCTTAAAATTACCTAATTATCCCACGTAAACTTAGATACATGATTTCATGTTGCGGAAAACAGCTGGTTTTTAAAAAAGGTTATTGTTGAGGACATTATACCATATCGAAAGTGGAAAAGTGAAAATGCTTAAGCGCCACTATTAACTATGGAGCTCTAAAGCTTTAAGCGCCACTATTAAGTATAGCGTTTAAGCATGAAGCGCCATTATCAAGTGTGGCGCTTAAGCGTTTTGGCCTTTCAGATGGATAAAAGGCACTCTATCGTCAATTCGATAAGGTTACAAATACAATGTTACTAAAATTATTAGGTATTAGGTCTTACGAGTTTAGCGTGATAAAAACAAACGAAAGGTAAGCACATTTTGCCTCCGATTAATGCGATGTTTCGGCTGGGTCGTGTTAGCCGCGGTTACGGAAGAAACCTTCCGTAATTTAATGCCTATGTACTATGATTTAATG